>QAOA01001347.1:0-11130 GCA_003255065.1 Cercis canadensis
ATGAGCGATATGTTCGAGAAGGGTATGGCCCTTTCAATCGGAGGGGATGCAGAGCAGTTCGTGGTAGGGGAAGGTTGGATGAAAGTGATGGGGATGTTGTTGCAAATGAAGAAGAAGGAGAAAATTAGGAGCTTAAGGATCATGAGCCTCAAAACCTACGTCATAGACAAAATTTTCACCGAGGTCATGCTGATCATCGTGTAGCTTATCAACCTCTTGATGAATTGACCAAGAGAATGAGAGTTGATGTACCGGATTTCTTTGGAAAATTGGAACCTAACGCTTTCGAGGATTGGTTAACGGCTATCGAGGATTATTTTGATTGGTTTTATGTATCAGAGGATAGAAAGGTTCGTTATGTCCGGATGAAATTGAAGGGACATGCACGAGCATGGTGGGGAAGTGTGGAAGAACAGTTACGCCATACTTAACGACCAATAGTTTCTAACTGCTGAAGAGATGAAGGAGCGACTAAAGGAAAAATATTTGCCCATTGATTATGAGCAGATGATGTTCGAGGAGATGTTACAATTTAGGCAAGGGTCATTGAGTGTTGATCAATTTATGGACCGCTTCCACGAGCTGACTGTCCGTATCAAAATTAGGGAGACTGAACAACAAACTTTAGCCCAATACCGTACCGGATTACGCAGTGAACTACGCAAAGAAATGTGGACTGCACATTTAATCAACGTGGAGGAGGCGTATCAAATGGCACTTCGTATTGAGAAACAAATGGGGCCTTCGTTTGGGAGGAAAATGCCGTCAATGGATTCAAGATAGGAACGTGTTACCACACCCTCATTCCAAAGGCCTCCATTGCTGAAAGATCAATTCAAGGGCGTTGTTAGTGGAGACTAGAAGGGTAAAGCAAGAGTTACCAGTGAAGGGCCACAATGTTATAAATGTAAAGGCTTCGGGCACTATGTTGTAGTGTGTCCTACTAGAGATAAGAAACTAGCATTTATATGTGAGAAAGAATTGTTAGTAATAGACGGTGTTGAAGACACAGATGGGGAAGACTCTGATGGGAGTAGTCACAGTGAAGAAGAACACTTGGGGGCGTCAGATTTACCCAGCTGCATGATCCATCGCGTGCTTACAAGAACCAAGAAAGAACTCCAGGCTAACCTCGAGTGGTTGCGCACCAATATTTTTCACACATGCATGGAGCATAATGATCGAACTTTGAATGTCATTATTGATAATGGCAGCGGAATGAATGTGATTTCTGAAGTTTCCGTCGAGCGTTTGGGAGTGAAAACCGAGACTCATCCTACACCTTATCGAATTAGTTGGGTTAATGAAGCCAACTCAGTTCTGGTTAAAAAGCGGTGCTTAGTTAACTTTTCATTGGGAGAAAATTACATGGACGAAGCTTGGTGCGATGTGATTCCCATGACCGTTTGCCATATGCTATTGGGACGTCCATGGCTCTATGATCGGAGGGTTCTTTATGATGGGTATGCTAACACTTACTCTTTTAAATTCAAGGGTAAGAAATTTGTCTTCGACCCTCTACAGATTTCAAAATTTGATAAAAAGAAGGAAGTTGTCCCATTTTTGACAATGAAACAATTCTCTCGAGTTTTGCATGAGGATGATATGGTGCTATTAGTAGTGAGACGTGAAGTGAAGCTGAAAGATGGCAATATCCCAGTAGAGTTCTCGGCAATGCTGGAAGAGTTTCAAGATATCATGTCGGATGAGATTCCGAATCAACTACCTCCAATGAGGGCGGTGCAGCATGCTATTGACTTGATCCTTGGCTCAACATTGCCCAATTTACCACACTATCGCATGAGCCCAACAGAGAATGTAGAGCTCAGTTGCCAAATTCAACAGTTGTTGGACAAAGGTTTCATTCGAGAAAGCCTCAGTCCATGTGTTGTTCCCGTGTTACTCACACCAAAGAAAGATGGTAGCTGGAGAATGTGTGTCGATAGTCGAGCAATTAATAAGATAACTGTGAAGTACCGATTTCCCATTCCCCGTCTTGATGACATGCTGGATTTGCTCTGTGGTTCCTCTGTTTTCACTAAGATCGACCTTCAAAGTGGTTACCATCAAAGTCATATCCGGTTGGGTGAAGAGTGAAAGACGGCTTTCAAGATGAAGGATGGTTTATTCGAATGGCTAGTCATGCCTTTCGGGCTAACCAACGCGCCAAGCACTTTCATGCGAATTATGACACAAGTTCTCAAACCATTTTTGAGAACATTTGTCATTGTTTATTTTGATGATATTTTAATTTTTAGCCGAAGTGTGTAGGACCATTTGAGCCATGTTGAGCAAGTGCTGAAGGTTTTGAAAGCAGAACAACTCTATATTAATAAGGAGAAGTGTTCGTTTATGAAAAAAAGTGCCAAGTTTCTGGGATTTATTATTTCTGATCAAGGTGTTGAGGCTGATCCCGCAAAGGTACAGACTGTTCAAAGTTGGCCAACGCCCCTGAATTTTTCTAAAGTCTGAAGCTTCCACGGTTTAGCCACGTTCTATCGGCGATTTATTCACAACTTTAGCACCATAATGGCCCCCATCACTGAATGTTTGAAGGGAAAAAAATTTCTATGCAGTGCTGTAGCTGCAAAGGCATTCACTGAAGTTAAGGAGAAGATGGGGCAGGCACCAGTGCTCCGGTTACCGGACTTCTCTAAGATTTTCGAAGTCGCTTAGGATGCTTTGCATGTGGGAATCAGGGGTGTGTTGAGCCAGGAGGGTCATCCCATTGCCTTTTACAGTGAGAAACTTAACGACACTCGCCGACGATACTCGGTATATGATATGGAATTCTATGCTTTGATTCAAACTCTCAAGCATTGGCGACCATACTTGATCCAGAGAGAGTTTGTTCTATATACAGACCACGATTCTCTGAAGCATTTAAATTCCCAAAGTAAACTGAATGCACGACATGCTCATTGGATGGATTACTTGTAGCAATTTGAATTTGTTATTAGACATAAGTCAGGGAGTGAAAATAAGGTTGCCGATGCCTTAAGTAGAAGACCACACTTGTTACATATGTTCTCAGCTAATGTTGCAGGTTTTGATAATCTAAAAACAGAGTATGCCAACGATGAGGATTTTGGCAATGTGTGGAGTGATATCTCCACTCATGGGCGCACATCTAATAATGAGTATCTGTTGCGCGATGGTTTTCTATTCTACAAATCGCGGTTAGACGTTCCAAGTGGGTCTTTTCGGCAATTTCTAATTTCAGAACTCCACGGTGGGGGCTTAGCTGGGCACTTCGGCCATGACAAAACTTTTGCTATTGTCGCTGATCAGTTTTATTGGCCTTGGATGAGGAAGGACGTGCATACAGTGGTTGATTGGTGTCGGATTTGCCAATTAAACAAAGGAACCAAGCAACAGTCAAGCCTCTATACGCCACTTCCCATTCCAGAGAGACCATGGCAACATATTAGCAAGGACTTTGTTCTTGGGTTGCCAAAGACTCTTCGGCAACATGATTCCATTATGGTGGTGGTTGATCGATTCTCCAAGATGGCCCATTTTATTCCATGCCACAAGGCTTATGATGCATCAAAAGTTGCTGCCTTATTTCTGCAGGAAGTTTTCCGCTTGCAAGGTATTCCGACTTCAATTGTGTCTGATAAAGATGTCAAGTTTGTGAGTTACTTTTGGAAGACATTGTGGACGAAAATGGGAACAAAGCTGATGTTTTTCTAGTGCATTTCACCCCCAAACTGATAGGCAAACTGAGGTGACTAACAAAAGCTTGGGAAATTTATTACGCTGCCTTATCACGGATCATGTGACCAGCTGGGATATGGTGCTTCCACAGGCCGAATTTGCCTTCAATAATTCTGTTAACAGGTCAACGGGTTGTACTCTATTCGAAGTGGTTTATGGATTCCGCCCTAACACTCCACTTGATGTTAGTCCATTACCATTGCCACCCAAGCCAAGTGAGGCTGCCTTGGACTTTTCAAGCTATATGCATGACGTTAGTGATGAATGCAAATGGCGCCTTACTTTCCATACAAACTCTTATGTAGCTTTAGCAAATGCAAAACGCAAGGATCGCCAATTTAATGAAGTTGATATGGTTCTAGTTCGTTTAAGACCAGAGCGTCTTCCTCCGGGGAGTTTTACCAAGCTTCATGCACGAAGAGTAGGCCATTTTCAAGTAACCAAGAAATTGGGTTCTAACGCCTATGTCATTGATTTACCTTCTGATTTTAATATTAGTCCCGTTTTTAACATTGAAGACCTTACGGAGTTCAAGGGTGATGACGAAGAAATTGCTGCCACACCGGTTCCAGAGGTCACACCGGTCTTGCGCATTCCAGAAAATAAATCACCACGAGATGAGGTTGCTGCCATTCTTGACCATCAATTTGTTACAACTCGTCGAGGAGGATATTATAAGTTCTTAGTGCAGTGGAAAAATCGTTTGAATTCGGACTCTGTCTGGTTGCAAGCTTCAGAAGTCAAGCGTTTACACTGCCACTTATTTGCTGTCTACACTCGTCAAAACTTGCCAGAGTCAAGTTCTTCAAGAGAGCCAGCAATTGATGCAAATCAGGAAAGGGATCCACTCGTAATTCTGTAAACAATGAGGGGCTGTTATGATATGCATGGGATATTTTTGGAAGATTACGTGTCAAGCTGTTATGATATGCATGGGAATTTATTAAGAGGATTACATGTCAGTTTTAGGAAGATTACGTGTAGTAGCAATTCTGTTTCCCTTTCCTAGTTTTAGTTTTTTACTTTACTTCTTCCTCGTTTATTGCTTTCCTAGTTGGAGTTGTTTTCTGAGTTTATTGCTTTCTTAGTTTTAGTTTCCTAGTTGGAGTTGAAGATTGTAACTTTGGATTAATATTTAAAGAACGGATGAAAACTGATGAAGGAAGTTTTTGGCCATTCGAAAATATTGAGTTTTCTTCCTGTGGAGTGATTCCATTGTTGCAGAGTGATTCTATGCATGCTCAGCCTTTGGCTTTGACGTCAGGACAATCCAAGAGGTTTGGCATCAATTTGGTATCAGAGCTCTGGTGTGCTTGACGGTGTGGGCGCATGCAGGTCGCGTACTCAGGGTTATCCTCGCGTTGAAGGTGACTTGTGACACGTGGACGTGTGTTCTTGAGGGAGGGTGGGAATGATGCAAAGAGTGCGATCATGTCCCATGTCCCACATCGGGCAAGTATGGCCTAGGTGAAGGCCTTATATGTAGAGGGGCAAACCTTGACTGATGGAATAGTCTTTTGGTTAAGTTAGGCCCATTTGCATCAATTTGTGTACTTGAACTGACAAATTACTAAAATATAATGGAGCAGCAAAGTAACACATTGGAGTAAACGATTCTGTTGGCTGTAGCAATTCACGCATATGGGATAACTGAGTCATCCCTACCTACAATCACTCCTCTTATCGATTCATCCTCCTCTTTCCATTCCTCTCAAGGGAACTTATTTCGTTCATTTGCTATAAAGATGATTTCTTCTTGGAAATGCAGGAAACATATGAAACTCCACAATATCAACTATGGCAAAGAACCTTGTGATGGACACATGATCCCACCTCCACACAAGGAAGCACCAGGTAAGAGTAAAATTATGATTGCTTATTTGATAGTTTGATCATGTTTATGGTGGCTTACAATCCTAAGAGTTTTCATACCATTTTTCCTGCTACGAGTATCATAATTAGGCTAGATAATTGGAATTTGCATGAGTGGGAAATATGAATTAAATGAATATTTATCAATAAAAAAATTGTACTAGTATTTTTTTGGCCATGAATATTACTACTAGTATAAATAAGAATATTATATCACTTTTAGAAATGAATCATTTGATTGGTTACTCTACCTTCCAGCCGACTGATGCAATTGCATAAAAATGCTACGTTTAAATACAGTTTTTACCTATTTACATTAACAATTTAAGCCATTTTTTTTGCTCCTTGTTATCTATATTTTTTTTCCTTTTATGTTTTCCTTGTTTATTTTGTATTTATAAATAACAACTTAATTTTGTTTTGGTTCATTGGAAGCTACACAACACTCAAAATCCCACTCCACCTGAACTTGGTAACTCTACAATGAAATACCGAGTGCTCAACCACTATAATATCTCCTAAGGGACATCACAACTTAATGTTGTTTCAATATATATATGAGTTTCATTTTCCATTTCATAGCGTCTAATTAAAAGCATAACAATTAGAATAAGAGTAGCATAGTACCTTGGCAACATGCTTGTTTTCATATAGAGTAAAATACATTTTTCGTCATTAAATTATTTCTTAAATATCACTTTAGTCATTGATTTATTTTTTTAATGTCATTTTAATCATTGAATAATCACATTGTCTACTAAATTAGTCATTCGTAGGACAAAAAATGATCATTTAAAAGATTGATTTGGTGGGTAGAGTGATTATTTGAAGGCTAAATTGACACAAAAAATAAATCAAAGACTAAAGTGACACTTGAGAAATAATTCAAAGAAAAAAAAATGTATTTAATATACCTCCTTATAAGGATAACGACCCAAAAACAATCATGAATTACTAAAGTAATAGGTAAACATGATTAATATGAATAATAGTGTGTAATGTTTCTTTGCAAGCAACTTTAGAGAAGCGTTAGTAAATTTCATAACAAATCAATTGGGGTCGTATATCTTAAATATAAACATCAAAATATGTCAAAATCTTATTTTAAAATGGTTGGTGCATTAGAGAATTTGTAGTTCTTGATTTAAACTCCACATAAAAAATACTGTATATCACATCCATATTTATACCGACTTGTAAAAACTAATATTATTGTATGCTTAAATATTCAGTGCCTAACATACCATGGAAGTCAATTGCGGGAAGCAAAGTTCAGGATGCTGTGGACATAATTCACAGAATGAATTCAAGTATGAAAGTTTATATCGTGCCCAAAGTTGGGGTGGGTGCTGTATATTTTCAAGATGATATTAAAGAAGCTATAGTACTTGTAGAACAAGAAGGGAAAGTTACTGACATTTATTGGGCTGGTGAGGGGCATTAACCGAATTGCAAAACGCTACTAGTGTTCACTAGTGGCAATACTCTACATGTATCTGTCATTTTGCTTCATCATTTTCTTCCCTTATTTGTTCTAGTCTCACTACTACGGAATGGGTATTAATACATATGTATGAGTATAATATAATTTTTTTAAAACTAGGTCCCTAGATCCAAATGCAATGTCCTACACCCCCAATGGTTTGTAGTTGAATAACATATGAATCTTGACCTGTTTTCATTGACCAGTGACCCTCATTCACATCGAAATTGAATATATTGTCTTCTTTCTCTTTTCTGTGTATTTTCTTTAGTTTATCCTTAATATTCCATAGGAAGCATGCAGTTATATGTGGGTACAATTTTCCATCATAGACACCCAACTTTATTTGGGTTTTAGCTAAATACCCATATTAACAAAACAACATGTTTTACATCATTTAAATATAATACAGCGATAAATTTACTTAAATTTGAACTTGTTCCACTTATAATTAGTTTATTGAACAAAAAGTGATTCAAGATGAAATATGTCACAAATCGATTCAACCAAAAAGCTTGAGGTATTAGGTGAGGTTCAGGCCTAATAGAGCACCTCTCTAAGACTGTCATACTACTATACTAGAACTAGGACTGTTATACTAGACATACTAGTATACTAGAACTAGGATTGTTATACTAGATATACTAGAACTAGGATTTTCATTCTTCGATTATTTTGTAATTCTTTGATTATCTTGTATGTGTATAAATACACAAAGAATATACAGCAATAAACAGTTATCTATTTCACAAATCATTTACTTCTTTATGGTATCCGAGCTTACCACTCAATAGCAAAATATCTTCCTCCATGGCAAGCAACTCTGAAACCTCCTCTTCCCTTCCACCACCTGTGATTGTCACGCCTACCACACAGCATCCTAGCTCCACCCTAATCTCATTCACTTTCGCTCATCTCCCAATCAAGCTTAGCCAAACTAACTACTCCTCTTGGTATTCTCTTGTTGACACCCTATTCCATGGCCATGGCCTTATGCCATTTCTTGATGGCTCTAAACCTTGTCCTCCATCCACTATCATCAATTTGACTGGCCTCTCTCTCCCTAATCCTGAATTTCCTTTATGGATTCGCCAAGACAGGTTTCTCCTCCATGCCCTAATTGCTTCCCTTGAACCGGATGTACTCAAGCTCCTTGGCAAGCCCTCAACAGCCAAAGAAGCTTGGGATAATCTCAAAACCTTATTTGCTAGCCAATCAAGATCACACCTCATGTCCCTCAAAGAAAAACTAGCCACCACTCACTGAGGCAATCAACCCGTCAATGACTATCTTCAGCAAATGAAAAATCTTGCTAAAGAAATTAGCCTCATCTCTCATCCTGTTGATAATCTAGACCTTGTTATTTACACTCTCAATGACCTAGGTTCTGACTTCAAAGAAATCTCTAGCTCTATTAGAGCCAGAGACACTCCTATCACCTTTCCTTTATGGAACTCAGTGACAAACTTGTTGATTTTGAATCCTATCTCAAAAAAACAAAGTCCTCACCTTTGACACCACTTCTTACAGCCAATGTTACCTCCAAGAACCCACCTTTTTCTCCCAAAAAACGTTACACCTCCAACAAGAACCAACCTCTTATCCTTCCTACGCCCCAATCCCCTGGCTCACCAACCTCGGTCACTTGTCAACTTTGTAACAAAATCGACCACCCTGCCTCCAGTGTTACAAATTTTTCCTTCACCTTAAACCAAAAAATCTCCTGAAGCTAACTACACCACCACTCAACCTTCCCTTAACCCAAAAACTTGTCTTCTTGACATCGGTGCTTCACTGTGTTCCTAAACTAAAAGTAATCTCATTTATGTTTCCTAATTCTGTAAATCCAATCATGTTTCCATTGAGTTTTTCCCTAACTCTTTTTCTGTGAAGGATTTGACTATAGGTTGGGGGTGTCTCTCCTTCCCAGCTCAGGTAGGAACAACAACTACCAATTTCCAACTTTTGTTTCTCGGCTTTCCTTTTCCACTCATGCATTTCATGCTCAGCGTCTCACTTCTCCCTCACCCTATCTTGAAATTGTTTTACCCCTACCCTTAACCACAATCCAACCAAACCCACCCTCTATCTCCCTTTTAGAGAATTCTTCCAATCCAAACCTTATAGACTCCTCTTTACTTTCAACCACCAACCCTAACCTTTATCCTTCTCTTGTTTCGAACCCTGCCCCAGCTTCCTTATCCTCTCAAACTATCCAACCTTCGCCTCCCACTAAGCCAATCATTACTCGGTCCAAGAATAAAATATTAAAACCTAAGAAGCTATTCAATTTCCAAGCCACCAAATACCATTTTACCCCTACCATAGAACTAACTAACCTTACCTAAGCCCTCACCTCCCCTGATTGTTGTCAAGCCATGTTTCATAAGTTTGATGTGTTGCTAAGTAATGGCACATGGTCTCTTTTTCCCCTTCCATCTATAGCAAACCTCATTAGGTATAAGTGGGTTTACAAAGTTAAGAGAAAACCGAATGACACCATTGATAGATACAAGGCTCGGTTAGTAGCCAAAGGCTATGTTCAACGTTCGGGTCTTGACTATAAAGAAACTTTTAGCCCGGTGGTCAAACCCCAAACCATCAAGGTTGTTCTCTCTATTGCTTTCCTTAACCAATGGTCCCTAAAGCATATGAACGGAAACAATTCTTTTCTCCAAGGGACTCTTCATTATGAAGTCTATATGGCTCAACCTTCTAGTCACATTGATCCCTCTCTTCCTTCTCATGTATGCAAGTTGTACAAGGCCATATATGGTCTCAAACAAGCACCATGAACTAGCTCGATTTCTCCTTTCATCTAGGTTTGTCAACTCCCTATCAGACGGGTCTCTATTTATTTATAGAAAACAAGGTATCACTACTTACTTTCTCATATATGTGGATGACTTGCTTCTCATTGGCAACAGTGCTAGTTTTTTGTCTCAATTTTGCTAAGGGAGTCTAAACACCCATGTCTACGTCCGGATCATTATCTCTCAATGATGGCACACCATCCACAGATACAATTGAATACCGTAGTTTAATTGGTGCCTTTCAATACCTCTCCTTGTCTAGACCTGATATTGGCTATGCAGTGAACAAGTTGTTCCAGTTCATTCACAAGCCCTTAGTGACACATCTCACTGCCTTAAAGCGTGTTCTACACTATCTACAGTTCACAACATACTTTGGCCTTCAAATTAAAGGTAATTGCCCTCTACATCTCTATGCTTATTTGGATGCTGATTGGGCCAGCAACCCTATTGATTGCACCTCTACCTCTGCTCATCTTGTGTTCATGGGTCCCAATGCTTTATCATGGCCCTCCAAGAAACAATGAAGTGTTGCTCAATCTAGCACAGAGGCTGAATATCATTCTGTAGTCTCCACCATAGCAGAACTCGCAGGCAATTAAATTTTGTTAAAAAGATTTGCTATCTCATAAATTAATGGTCAATTAAAATGTTCTATTTGTCAAGTGAAAATATGACATGGAACTTTCTAGGCAATTTAGATTTCTCAAAATTCCTTTAAATGAATTTTTCAAGTCACACTTGATAGCCAATTAAATTATGCCATGTGTATAACATGACATAGAGTCACAGGCCAATAGGTTCACCCTTGCTAGACCGTGCAGCACTTGTGCAACTCTTATGAGAAAGCAAGTCTGCCTATCCTATTCGATCCAACCCACACATGTTAAATGACTAAGTAATCAATAATATACCTGAGGCTTAACAATAGTGTCTCTCGCAAGCACAACAATGATAACATGCACATTATAGCATCTCACGTATTGCACATCATAAGCAAGTGAACACACCAGGCACACGCACACCAAAAAAAGCATCACACACTCATGAGTAAAACATATGGCGACAAATGTATAAGAAGAGGGGCTACTTCTTTTATTGATAGATATGAGTGCAATACAATACATTGGTAATGTGTAAGGGAGTAAATAGCAACACATAGCCTACCCCTATGCTAGCACCAAGTCCCAGCTCTGGTCACCTAGCACCCTCCCCCTAAAGAGACTAATATGTGGTTTCCTT
>QAOA01001352.1:0-58840 GCA_003255065.1 Cercis canadensis
CTCTGTAGCTTAGACTAATTGAATGTGAATTACGAACCAATCATGTGGACACCAAACTTCCTAAGGAGAGTAGGAGATATCTTCATCCATCCAGTCTTCTAGAAAAGTTTCTCCTTCTACCAAAACTACTACAATTTGTCACTCAATACCAAAAGCTAAATGCCTCAAGAAAAATCCAATATAGGACAAGTATATATACAAGTTTGTGAAATTGATTAATTTTAGGGCTCTTCAATTAAAGATTCTTGGCTGCAGTATATGCTTGGGGCTAACCAATAAGGACAATTGAAATTCAATTATAGGTCTCATTATATAATACAAAATAAATAGAAAGTATAATTTAACTTTGCCCTCTTTATTTATGTTCACAATTCATGGCTTTGAACATAGGTCACCCAAAAATTTCCCTCCTGTTACTGATAATGGAGAAAGAATTATGCCGTACAATATAGAGTAAGATGATAGAAAATACAATCGGTATTTCATAGATTTTGCTAATGTTTTGTTCAACTTAATTATAAAAAGTTGAATGGAAAGAAAGTGGAAGGTTTTGAGTAGGCGAGTACTTCTGGTTTTGTGGAGAATAACAATTTCCAAAATTATGTTTAGACAAAAAATGGCTAGCCTCGTATCTTTTTGATTCTATACAGGTAAACATGTTTTGGTCTTTTACTTATTTCCTTTCAATCTCTTTCTATTCTTTTTCTATTTTTGTTTTACACAAATTTTGTTGACTTGACTAACCTATTCACATAATATGCTGAGAAATTGGTTTACAGTGAGAAACTAGAGAATCACTGGATCGTCTATAAATAAAAAAATTACATGACAATCATAAAACCATTTAAAAAAATTAAGTGACTGAGTTTTTTCATCCTAGCTATCTATGGAAGATCTAATAATCAAAATTCACTTTTCTCACTCTCATATGGTAAGGTTAGTGTGACATCTTTTATAGAAAAGAAATAACAAAGATAGTTAATAGCATTCAACTATAGTTGCAGCCTAGAGGAAAATAAAACACAAGGTCTTTAATAACAACATAGCACATAAGTACACAACTAAAAAACTGAATAAATTAGCATAATAACTGTCAACTCTCTTAAGACCCACATGCCTATATAATTCTTTTATGGTGAGATTCGACTTTCTTATCGCCCTCAAGTGTGGCTTTCTTTATTAAAGTATATACCAGTATATACCATCCTACGTGGCAGTGGCATCCAACACCTCCCTTCAGAAAAACGTTTTGCCTCATCCAAACCTCTCCTTTCTACCCCTTCCTCTACCTCTCCCTTAACTGGATCCAATTCGCCCATCACCAATCAACTCTGCAACAAACCGAGCCACTTAACCACTCGTTGTTATAAAAATTTCCCTCACCTCCTATTAAAGTATATACCAGTATATACCTGATAGGCATCCTACGTGGCAGTGGCAGTTGACAGCTAATCAAGTTAGTTAGCATTCAGTTAGTTAGAATTCTGTGCATTCAATAAGTTAGAAGTCTGCTTTAGATAGGAATTCTGTTAGATAGTCTTTCATCTTGGATGATGTATATATACCTCACACTCACTGTATCTATTCAATTAATTCAATATATGAGATTCTTCTCTTCTCTTTTTTTCTCTCTCGATTACTCTCAATATGGTATCAGAGCACTCTGTGCTGTGAAACTCTGCATTTTTCTTCTTGCTGTTCATCATCCTGCTCGACTTCAATGGCGTCTGATTCAATGGACAACATGTCTAGCCCTTTTTTCTTGCATCCATCCGATTCCCCAAGATTGATTCTTGTTTCTCAACCCCTCACTGGAGAAAACTACAATTCTTGGCATAGGGCAATGAGAATGGCATTGATGGCCAAGAACAAGCTTGGGTTCGCTGATGGCTCTATTGCACAACCTGATCCGTCCACAACTTCATTGTTTCTGATCTGGCAACGGAACAACAATGTTGTAGCATCATGGTTGCTGAATTCAATCTCTAAGGAGATTGCTGCCAGTGTGATCTATTCCACCACTGCTCATGAAATCTGGAATGATTTGCAAGAAAGATTTCAGCAGCAGAATGGTCCAAGGATCTTCCAACTCAGAAAGGAAATCCTTAATTTCACACAGGGCACTCTATCTGTTGGACAATATTTCACCAAGCTCAAGGGACTTTAGGAAGAACTTGGCGAGTATAGGCCACTGCATTCTTGCACATGTGGAGGAGCAAAGCCTTTAATTGATCATCTTCATCAAGAGTATGTATTATGCTTTCTCATGGGACTCAATGAGTCATTTTCTCAAGTCAGAGGCCAAATCTTGTTGATGGATCCTCTTCCACCTATCAATAAGGTTTTCTCCTTGCTGGTTCAAGAAGAAAAGCAACGAGAAATTGGCACCTCTCTGGTCTCATCTGACACACAGGCTGCATATGCAATGTCATACTCCCATCCAAAACCAAACCATGATGGCAAAGAAAGACACGTGAAGAAAGACAGGCCTCTTTGTGCTCATTGTGGCATTCTTGGACACACCAAGGATAAATGCTATAAACTCCATGGATATCCTCCAGGGTTCAAGAGGGGAAGGCAGGCTAGAAATATGAATCAAGTTTCAGATTTTTCTGCTAATGCAAGTCCAACGCAATCCCTAGATCAATCACTGCAAATGACCTCACAGCAGTATCAATAGTTAATTCATCTCCTCCAGAACCAATTGTCACAAGCAGCCATACCTGATCTAGGCACTCCTTCAGAATCACTCCCCACTGGTATGATTCTTTCTGCAACTGATATAAATTCTGAGATAAGTCCTGATTGTTGGATCATTGATTCAGGTGCCACTTCACATGTCTGTCGATCTCTTAGATTTTTTAAATCCTACCAGTTTTTAAAAAATCGTTTTGTAACTCTTCCAAATAATTCTAGAGTCTCAGTTTCAGCAATTAGTACAGTGCAACTGTCTTCTGATTTTCAATTACATAGAGTTCTTTACATTCCTTCTTTCCATGTTAATCTCATATCAGTACCAACTCTATTGCACCACTCAAGCCTTACTGTCACTTTTTACCATGATTCCTTCCAAATCCAGGATCACACCAGATCGAGGATGATTGGCAAGGGTGACAAGTGCAGAGGCTTATACATTTACCAACTCCAACCACCAATTGTTCTGATATAGGACACATCCATAATGTCAAAAATGACTCTTCTGTAATACATTCACTTGTTACTCATTCCAAAAATCATTCTCCTTGTACTTTGGATTTACATTCTCTTGGTCCTGCCCATTTGTGGCATGCTAGACTAGGCCATGTATATGATAAAGTCTTACAAACACTCAGTAATAAAATTCCTCTTTCCTGTCCTTTGCATTTTTCCTCTAAAGCTTGTCAAATTTGTCCACTTTCCAAACTTCGAAGGTTATCATTCATTTCTAATAACCACATGTCTGCTGCACCTTTTGATCTCATCCACTGTGATATTTGGGGACCTTATCATCATCAAACTCATGATGGTAAGAATTATTTCCTTACAATTGTTGATGACTGCACCAGATTCACTTGGCTCTATATGCTGAAACACAAGTCAGAGGCCACTTCTTCCATTATTAGCTTTTTTGCAATGATTCACACTCAGTTTGGGAAGAAAATAAAGCAAATCCGGACTGACAATGCAAAAGAGTTAGCTTTAACAGCTTTTTTACAAAAGGAAGGAACCATCCACCAATTCTCCTGCCCCTATAGACCTGAACAGAACTCAGTAGTTGAACGAAAACATCAACATTTGTTAAATGTGGCAAGATCACTGATGTTTCAATCCAACATGCCTCTACATTTTTGGGGTGAGTGTATAGCTACAGCAGTCTTCCTCATCAATCGCACACCATCCCCACTGCTGCAAAATCAATCACCATTTCAGCTTCTTTACACCAAGGAGCCCAATTATGCAGCCTTCAAGGTATTTGGTTGTCTGTGTTTTATGTCCATTCCCCTTCATGACAGAAATAAATTTTCCCCAAGAGCCATGCCTGCTGTATTCATGGGTTACCCTTTAGGCTACAAAGGATACAAGCTGTATAGCCTTCAAACCAGAAAATTTCTTGTATCCAGAGATGTACTTTTCCATGAAGGTGTATTTCCTTTCCAAACACTTCCAAAGGTTGCTGCCACAATGGATCTTTTTCAAGATGTGGTTATTCCTCAGCCTGTGCACTTTACTTCTCCTACATTAGATGTCACTCCTGCCCCAGCACCTGAGCTTTCTGCCCCAGATAATGTAATTCCTGCTGCTTCACCTCCTCCCATTGCTGAAAATGTGATTCCTGAAGCTTCACCTCCTCACCCTGGTTCTGCACCAGCAAATGAGATCCCAGTAGCCTCTACTAGTCGCAGAACCACCAGGACCATCAAATCTCCTGCCTACTTACAGGATTATGTGTGTTCTCTCTCACCAGCTTCCACCCCTTATCCTATACAGCAAGTAGTCACATATGACAAATTATCCCCCACCTACAGAAGTTTCATTATACAGGTCTCCAACTTGTATGAGCCTCAGTTTTATCACCAAGCTGTGAAATATCCTGAATGGCAGCAAGCAATGCAGGAAGAACTAGCTGCACTTGAAGCTAATCACACATGGATAGTGGTTTCTCTTCCCAGCAACAAGCACACCATTGGGTGCAGATGGCTCTACAAAGTCAAATACAAGGCTGATGGTACCTTAGACAGATACAAGGCTCGTTTGGTTGCAAAGGGATACACTTAGCAAGCTGGGATTGACTTTCTAGACACTTTTTCACCAGTAGCCAAGATTACCACTGTTAGGCTCTTGCTTTCTGTTGCAGCTGTCAAACGTTGGACAATGATCCAATTAGATGTGAATAATGCCTTCCTCAATGGGGATTTGTTTGAAGAAGTTTATATGCAGCTCCCTTTGGGGTATTCAGTTAAAGGGGAGAACAAGGTGTGTAAGCTCAATAAATCCCTTTATGGATTAAGACAAGCTTCTCGCCAATGGTTTCACAAATTTTCCACTACCTTACTTCAGCATGGCTTCTCTCAATCCCATGGTGATTATTCTCTATTCACTATTGGAAAAGGTCCCACCCTTGTCATTCTCTTAGTTTATGTTGATGACATAATCCTTGCTGGTCCCAATCCAAAAATAGTTCATTCTGTTCAGCAATTGTTACAGAAATTCTTCAAACTCAAAATCATTGGTGACTTGAAGTATTTTCTTGGTTTAGAAATGGCTCATTCAGCCAAAGGCATACATCTCTCCTAAAGGAAATACGTCTTACAGCTGCTGGCAGACACTGGCTTCTCTGCATCAAAGCCTATGACAGTTCCAATAGAACCCAACCTCAAGCTTAACAATACTGATGGGGATTTGTTGCCTAATCCCTCCATGTACAGAAGATTGATTGGCAGACTTATGTATCTCACAATATCAAGACCTGATATCAGTTATGCAGTTAATAAGCTTAGCCAATTCATGTCCAATCTCAGAACTCCTCACTTACATTCTGTGCATCATCTGCTGCAGTACCTCAAGTCTAGTCCAGGCCAAGGATTATTTTTTCCTTCCATTTCTTCTCTCAAAATCACAGCTTTTGCTGATGCAGATTGGGGAAGTTGTGTTGATACCAGAAGATCAACCACTGGCTATTGTGTTTTCATTGGCAATTCACCCATTACTTGGAAGTCCAAGCGACAACCTACTGTCTCTAGATCCTCTGCAGAAGCTGAGTATAGAGCTTTGGCAAGTGTAACCAGTGAGCTCTTATGGTTAAGACAACTCTGCAGAGTTTTTGAACTCTCAGTACCATCAGTGATGGTTTTCTGTGATAATCAATCCGCTATTCACCTAGCTTCTAATCCTATGTCTCATGAAAGATCCAAGCATGTGGACATTGATTGTCACTTCATTCGAGAACATGTCAATGCTGGTTTTATCAAACTTATTCACGTTCCATCCCAACAGCAAATAGTTGACTTACTCACGAAGGCAGTACCAGCCAAGCAATTCAGATTTTTGTTGTCCAAGATGGGAGTATTAGATATCTATCTCCCACCTTGAGGGGGGTGTATTAAAGTATATACCTGATAGGCATCCTACGTGGCAGTGGCAGTTGACAGCTAATCAAGTTAGTTAGCATTCAGTTAGTTAGAATTCTGTGCATTCAATAAGTTAGAAGTCTGTTTTAGATAGGAATTCTGTTAGATAGTCTTTCATCTTGGATGCTATATATATACCTCACACTCACTGTATCTATTCAATTAATTCAATATATGAGATTCTTCTCTTCTCTTTTTTCTCTCTCGATTACTCTCAATACCTCCACCATAAAAAATCATCAGAAGCCAATGTAACCACCACACAATTGGATACAATGAAGAGTTCCATAAATATGGACCCAAGAACTTTCCCAAGATTCATGAACATACAAAACCTTTCAATATTTGGGTTTAACACTGTAGATCGAGAAGATCTACTGTTAATACCCAAAATATTCACTACCAATTGCTATAGTAAAAAGACTATAATACCCCTGCAAAGGTAAATAATCCCCTACATAATCTCTTTAGGGCACACACACAAAAAAGAGCTTCTCACGCTCTTTTCTTCCTCTCACCCTCTTTGCCCATCTCCCTAACTTGAGCGTCGGAGGTGGCGCCGGAGCTCCGGCTCCGGCCCCCCTGACCGTCCCTATCTCTTTTGCAGGTTACTTACCTCACCGGAACTCAGGCAACGACATCTACCATAAAGCACTTTTCATCCAAACAAGTACCCTACACTCACAGGAAGTGGTCAAGTTCCCTTCACCTTTACCCTTATATGTTTTCTTCTCAAATTCTGTTTGTTTTTAGACAGTGATGAATTTAGAAATAACTCATTAAGGGTGGGTCAAACTACAAAAGTATAAGAGTCTCAAACATTTATCATAAGAATTTAGTAAAAAAATTTAGAATGTGGGAGGGGGGGTTCCTTGCTGTCCCCAGTAGATCCTTCATGCATGTTCTTAAGCCTATAAAAATAGAAAATTAGTTAATTACAATATATGAGATTCTTCTCTTCTCTTTTTCTCTCAATTACTCTCAATATAATTACTTACAAAATGCTTAGTTGTTGTAGAAAGGAACTAGTATAAGAAAATGAATAAAAATAAATAAAGCCATTGCACTAATTTCAGGGAAACAAAACCTTTACTCTGACAATTAATTCAAAAAATTAATAAATAGGGATTACTACAAGCTTGAAGAACAGCACAACCCAAAACTTATCAGCTTTCTATATGATTGCTGCCACAAGATTTTCTCTTTTTTTTTTTTTCTGTGGCTATTAGGTTACTTTTTAGTTTTCATTGAACCTCATCGAAGGGAAAGGGAAAGGGACGTATAAATGCAGAGTTCAATTGCCAAATCTTGAGCGAGGCCTTGACATTTATGCCAGTTGCATTGTTGAACAGAAACAATCTAGCAGCTCCATATATTGCTTCTGTTGGATAAACCCTGGATGTGATCACTGTTCTCCCTCCTTGAGCAAAGCTCTCAATGATTGAATGGTCAACCTAATCACATTCAAAATTTAATTGTCACAAGAACTTATATATATTTTAAGTGGAAGCAAGAACATTAAGTTCCATCCCAGACCATACAAGGAAAAAACAAAAACAAAAAAAACCTGCAATAGCTATTGCCTTGTTACACAAGCAACCACAAGAGAATTGGTGAATCTTGAACCTAATTTGAGTTTCACAATTCGAATTTTAATAATTCCTATTCTGTTTAGTGGTGTATAACTCATTTCATTTGTTAGACTAAACTTTTTTTATTAAGATTTTGTTGAGCTGTGATAGGATAGGCACTAGGCTCAATTAAACTCAGACATTATCAAGTGTGTAAGTATAATAGAGACATACAATAGAGATTGTGCAACTCACATGATCGTCATTTTACCTTATTGTTTTGGCTAGATGTGAAATATACATATGAAAAAGTGAGTAATAAACTTAAAGCATGTTGTTCTCACTTACCAATATTCTCGCAGATAGTTTTTCATCACTGAGCACTGGTACTTTGCTTCCATAAACTAGCTTGAGAGTATCAGGAGCCTTTGATGATCTGCATTATCCAACATCTCATAATCACACTGTATATTTCATCCTGAATTTTCTCTCATGTTTTAGTGAAAATTTTGGATCATCAAATGAAATATCATACCTTGTTTCATCAGCACAGAAGAAAGTGGTTGAATTGCCATGGCTTGTCTTAGAAAGACGGAAATAAATTGGTGTTAATTCTGAAAGTGAGTCATCTGCAATAGCTAGAAGGCCAAATGGTCCAAAACTAGTTCTCTCAACTGCTCCTCTTCCACAACCTACACTGTTCTCACCAATCTCTTGGGTTCCCAATGACTCAATTTCAAATTCAGCAAATATGTCCAGCTGAAAAAGAATTTCAAAAAAATCAAAGAGTTTATTAGTGAAGCGATTGAGACAATTTTATCAAACACTAATTTTTTGTTTGGGTAAATGGTTTATTTAAGCATTTACATAAAAAGACCTTATGTAAACAGCTTTTATACAATAAACTCATTTTAAATTAAGAGCGCAGCTCAATGTTAAACAAACCTGTGTCGCTGAGCCAATGTTCAGTGGCACAACTGAACCTGGTTTAACCAATACACCTTCAAATTCAGTACTTGTTAACCTTAAGCTCTCTATTTCTTCTACTGGCCATTGAAGCAGATTGGATCCAGTTTTCTTGTCAAACAACACATTTCTTGGAATGGTCTGTCAAATAAGAAAAATATACATTTGGATAAGGATAAGGAGCAAATTCATTTTAAACCACCAATTAATAAAAATACCATATATGTAAAAATGAAAAATTGATACTCTATGCCAAATTTTTCAAAATTTCCAGGGAGTAGGAAGATTACTGATTTTGAATTTGGAAATTGGCAATTGATACTTTATGTACCAAATTGAGATGTTGATACCCTCTAGGCCCATGACCCATATAGGGCCCAATACGTAACCCAAGCCCCAACACAATATCCTGTGAGAGAATAATGGCATACCTGAACAGAAGCCCAACCCTTTCTCAAGTCATCACTTTCAGTGTCTGTTTCATTAATCCAACCCCACAAGATTCTTCTCTGTTTCTTTTGGTCATAAAATGACTTGGATGCATAGTATCTCCCATAGTCATAGCGCAACCCAATACCCACATCCTCATGCGGGTTATCGGGTCTCCATGTATCATTTTGAATGAAATAGGTCCCAAGTGCATAATAATCCACCTTTGTATTATCCAAACTAGCCTTTAAAACATGCTTAACTCCTGGTCCATTTACTGAAGTCTCCAAACCATTTGACCCGTTTATTGAAACCGGGTAGAAGTCTATACATTCCCACATACCCGTACCCGGAACCGCATGCAAGTAATGTTGTTGGAGCTCATAGTGGATAAAATCTGTGGTTGTATACACTAGTGAAATGCCCGTCTTTTCAACCTTTGACCCAACGGTAATGCGCCATTTCCCATCAGGCCCAATCCACGCTGTGGTCGGGTCGCGGAAATCTTCCGGTAAAATGCCGGGCGGGGGCACCAAAACCGGGTTATCCGCATATTTGACCCAATCAAGGAGGAGGGGATCAGATAGGTTGGCAGGAATAGCAAGGTTTTGGACTTGCACAGACTGAGTAGTAGATCCTGTGTAGAGCATTACGATTTTGCCATCTGGCAGAAGTGTGGCGGACCCGCTCCATACACCATTCAGATCATACCACCTGTCAGGAACCATGGCGATTGGGAGATAGAGCCAATGAATCAG
The DNA here is from genome assembly GCA_003255065.1 of Cercis canadensis. NCBI lineage: Eukaryota > Viridiplantae > Streptophyta > Magnoliopsida > Fabales > Fabaceae > Cercis > Cercis canadensis. The sequence continues at coordinate 9,832 of QAOA01001352.1, forward strand.
ATCCCTTGACACAGCATGGCCCCATGTAATGTTGCCCCATATGGCAGAATCAGGATTGTATTGGTAGAATAGATGATACCATCCCATGTGATACAATGGACCTGCAACCACACAATACAATCAAAGGTTGACATCAAAATTTTTTTTTTTATTCGAACATAAAACTTATAAGTTCGAGAACGATTTCAGAATCACTCAACTATAAATTATTTATTATTAATCTTTCGACAAAAATTGGGTCAAACTAAAAAAAAATTAAATGAATTCAGTTAAGCTTAAATTAAGCTAACTACATTAATATAAGATAGTTTATTAAAATGTAAAGTACCAAAATGTCATCAATCCTAACCCTTAACATAATCTTGGAAATACAAAAATAAAACAAGAATATAGAAAAAAGCAAAAGAAATTAGATTGAATTGTATTTGCTTCCATGGAACCATCATAGGCTTGCGGCGATGTGATAGATGGAGCATGAAGACCAACCCAGTTGGGCAGACCAAAGATTGTACCTAGAAGTCAATCATGTGAATATATGATCTAATTCGTTTCTCACCTAAACTTCAAAGGAAGCTTCTAAGTTTCCTTATTGCTTCACCTAATAAGAGGGTTCCGTAATTTGATTTCATTTTGAACATTTTAGTTGTAAAAGTTCAAGCCCAAAGAACTTGACCAAATAGAATATATATATATATATGGCCACGTTTTTAGTTATGTAATAGGAATTTTAATAATGTTTAACAATATATCTTGGAAAAATAAAATAACATATCCACTTTTCTAATTCACACAATACATTTAAAATATAGACTTTGAGTAACAGCTAAAATTGCGATGTTACAATAATACTATTAGCAATTTAAATGTATATATTTTTGCATAATAAAATTTTCTAAAACATTGTATAAATATTTGTTTTTGGTTATTTGACAGCACAAAAGTTTGAATTTTTAATTTTTTTTGTAAATTACTCAAATTTTTTATTACTAAACTATAACTAAATGACTTAATATAAGAATACATTTTAATAAAATTTCCTATCTACAATTAAAAAAATAATAATTATAATATTTTATTATATAATAAACTATTTCTTATTTTCATCATTAATATAGATATAACTAGATTAACTAACTAGGATATGGTATAATAATTCGATTTTAAGACCTCAACTTTTTTTTAAAAAAAAAAATTAGATTCTTATGTAAAATATTTCTTATTTGATTATTCAAAGAATTTGATTTGTAATCTGACGTGGACAGAAGATTTGAACAATAGGAGGTGAATCTTGGTTGCCGTACCACATACACATCTTCCATGATCATTGGTCGGCGGCTGGATGTAGTTGGGGGAGGTGCATTATTGTTTATAAATCATATAAAACTATATAGCTATTTTTCAATTAGAGAAATGAGATGGTATTTTCATAAATAAATAAATAAAACACAAAATTTTTTAATCACGTGATACTTTCTTGAGACTTGAGAATCACGTTATCTGCTTTTTTAGACATCTATAATTATTTATACAGTTAAATATATAATTCTTTTTAGATTTAGTTCAACATTTTTAATGATGAACAGCATCTTACATTGATGGAATAATCAAAATAGTGTTTCATTTTAAAGCATATTTTTAATCACTAGTTCTAGTATTAATTTAAAAGTTTTAAATTCTTTTCTAAAGAAAATTTCAAGTTCAATTTTTTTTTCTAAACACGTTAAATTTTATCAAGAATATACAAAGTAGGATTTATGCAACTACTCAAATAGTGTAATTTTAACTAAAAAATATAAGAGTAAATTTACATTTGTATCTTTAAACCATTCAAGATTTAATAAAATAATCCTTAAAAAAACATTAACTACAAAATAATTTTCGAAAAAATTGATATGCGTAACAAAATAGTCTTTGAAAAATTCAAAATTTAACAAATATTAAACTATTTTGTTAACATATCAAAACTATTTTATAATTAGTATTTTTTTAATGATTGTTTTGTTAAATCTTGAATGAAGAATGTAGGTTTACTCAAAATATAAATTAAAGTACAAAATGGTCAATCATTATAATATTGTCTCCACAATTTTCATCCATAAAAAGAGAACAAGAACTAGACAGGATATTACCCAATCAATGATGGTGAAAGATGTTGATTTCAATGTGGGACCCCTACAAGAAAAGTTCTAAATCATCTAGTCCTTGTGGGCAATGATCAATATATAGTTTGAACTACTTTCAACTTTATTAATTGGTCTAGAACTCATAAAGCACCATAACTTTATTTATCCCTATATTTTGATTTTAATTATCCTTTTATTAGTATAACTCTTTGTAGCTAGTCTTTTTTTTTTTTTTTTATGAAGTCTGATTTTCTTTCTTTCTTTTATGGTTTTTGTGATGTTGAAATTTAGGCTTCTTTTCTTTATATTTAGTTAAGTTATTTTTGAGTATCAATACATATTTTAACCCTTTAAATTTTTTTACTTCTACAAATCTTGCTCTTGGTAATCTTTGAATAAAGACTCTTAGAAAAGTATTATAATGATTAATAATGTTTTCCTTTATCACATTTAGAAAGTTTATTTCATAGAATATTTTCCACAAATAGTATCTATTTGCAATTAATTTATTTATTCAAAAAATTATTTGTGTTTTTGAGATAATAAAGTTCTTTTAATCCACCTTGATTAGTGCCTTCTTATTCATTCATAAACATAAGCAATCAAATTATCAGATACTATTCTTTAATCAAGAATGAAATATTAGACTAATATAAAAATATTCAAGTATTTCCAATGAAATCAATGGAAAGGGTTCAGAAAGAAATTAAGAATTCCTATTTTATTTTTATTTTCTTTTGGTATATCAAAATTGTTAATGCACACAAAAACCTATACTTTTTCCCTAAAAAAAAATAAAAAAAAAAAAAAAACTCTGCTTTTTACCTACTCTCACTCATCCAATCACTTATTTAAATTCTTGCCTAATTTTATAGTATATTGTATAACATAGATGCTATTCAAAATTCTCTTAATTTCAATTACCAAAAAAATATTTATAAATTAAAGAAGTCAACCAAATCCTGAGGTCAATAATGAGCCATATTATCTGCGAACCTCAACGAGCCACGCATGCACTCTATTCATTCCAATTTTTATATTTTATTGTGTAATTGTGTCAGGTGACTAGAATCAAATAATGGATTTTAAATGGAAAATGCGAATGATTAAATTTTCCAAATAAGGAAACCAAGAAAATAATATTACAGAAATTAAAAAAATTAATAAATAAATAATTTCAAGAAAGAAAGGACATACCATCAGGATCTGAAGAAAAACCAGGCAGCATCCCCACCAATCAGCAATCCAATAAGAAGAGATATTGTCATAATCAACCCTTTAATCATATAATTAATAGTAATAAAAACAAAATAATAAATTGAAATAAAATGGGATTTGGAAAGTTAATCATAAACGTGAATCCCACCTAACATTAAAAGAAAGCTACAACGCAAAAAAAAAAAATGAAGAAAAAAGAAAAGAATTTCATTTAATTTTGACTTCTAGGTACAAAAAAGATTAAGGTATACTTACCATTCATCCAATTCTTTTGAGGTTGAAAATGGTATGAAGTTCTTTGCCAAGAAAACATAGCATTCGTCCAATTATATGAAACTCCATTGGAAAGAAAAGGATTGGATTTGGCTGAAACACCTTGGCTTATCCCTCTTGGCAATGCCCTTGAATTGTTTGAAAACGGTGTCGTTTCTGCCGGCGTTTTCTCGGAGTGATGATCCAATGACTCTGGACTCTGGTTTATGATAACTGCAACCAATGACAGTAGGAAAATGATTGAGAGAAAGATGACAAAAAAAACCCTTCAATGGTCTCCGGCCACCGGCGACAATAGACGGCGGCTCCAACAAGGGTGAGTAAAGGGCATGTTCAAGGTAGTCGTTTCTGCCGGCGTTTTCTCGGAGTGATGATCCAATGACTCTGCACTCTGGTTTATGATAACTGCAACCAATGACAATAGGAAAATGATTGAGAGAAAGATGACAAAAAAACCCTTCAATGGTCTCCGGCCACCGGCGACGATAGACGGCGGCTCCAACAAGGGTGAGTAAAGGGCATGTTCAAGGTCAGGGGTGATTTCATCACAAGGCTTGGCCTCCATGGCTCAAACTCAAAGCAATGGTGGGTGGCCTTAGTGTAATGAGCAACAAAATGAGGGTAAAATTAAAGAGAAAGAGAAAGAGAGAGAGATTAAAATATTAGGGTGTGTTTGAAAGTGTTTTGATTTTTTTGTTTTTAAAAACAGTTTTTGAAAACAGCTATTTCTTGTTCTTGTTTTCTTGTTTTTAAAACAGTTTTGTGAGAGAAAATTTTTAAAAACAGTTTTACCAAACAAGTTTTTTTTGTTTTATTGTTTTCAAAAACAAAAAACTGTTTTTAAAAACAGATTTCAAACAGGCCCTTAGTCTCGTAGCTTCTAGTCAAACCATTAAAAATTGTTGCCAGAGAAGTGGTGCTATCATAATCAGTTAAAGGGAAATTTCTAGCAGAAATTAGAGGGAATTTAATTAGGCATTTTTCTTAATTAAATTAGGCTCTGTTTGGGAGTTTGAAGTGGGGGGAAAGGAAATGTGAGGAGAGGAAAGAGAGGAAAAGGAAGGGAAGGAAAAGGGAGGAGTTTTTTTCTCTTTTATTTGAATGATTAAAATGAGCAAAATGAGAGGAAAAGAAATAAAAGAAATAAAAATTTATAATTTTACAAATTTATCCTTTATTTATAAAGTAAATATATTTAATATAAGATTTAATAATCTTATCTAAATATGTTTGAAAAAGAATTTGAAGAAATAAATAAAGGTATAATAGTAAACTACTATTTTTTTCTCTTCAAACCCTCTAAATTTGAAGAATACAAAAGTGAAGGCAAAAAAAGAATATGAGAGTTTAAGGTTACCAATTGATTTTATTTTTTTTTAATCTTAAACTCCCAAACAAGAGGATTGATACATTTATTCATTTTCTTTTCTCTTATTTCCCCCTAATTTTAAAAATATTATCACAAGAGCATTTTAGGAAAAATTTTAATGTATTCAGCGACGGATTTTGCCTTCCCAAAATTAAGTGTATTCTCTTGTAGCACACTCCTTAACTTTACATATAGCTCAACTCGTGGATTCATGTGCTTTTTGTGACGGGGACTATCTTTGAGCATCTAGCTCCTTCTTGGATACAATGAAGAGTTCCATAAATATGGACCCAAGAACTTTCCAAGATTCATGAACATACAAAACCTTTCAATATCTGGGTTTAACACTTTAGATCGAGAAGATCTACCATAAAGCACTTTTCGTCCAAGCAAGTACCCTACACTCACAGGAAGTGGTCAAGTTCCCTTCACCTTTACCCTTATATGTTTTCTTCTCAAATTCTGTAATAAAAAAAAAGTCAATGTAGAATAAATATGTGATATCAAAATAAGGCACGAATATATCACTTTCTTTAAAACACATAGCTATATATATAATTCACTTATATTTTTAGAAAAATACTCTTCAACTCCAACAAATTCCATAATTGAAGTTTTCAGGGCAATTTGACAGAAATAGGGTATTTGGACAAACTATTTATACAAATGGGACACTATTAAAACCAATGTTTTAAAAATCGGACCGAACCAGGTGATCCGACCAATCGGATCGGTGCCCGGTTAGGATATCGGTTTGGTTTATAGAGGTAAACCGTTTGGGCGGTCGAACCTATGAAAACCGGTAAGAACCGGTACCGGTTTGCAATAACCGACCGGTTCAAAGATGGCATTTAAAAAAAAATAGAAAAATACTCTTCAACTCCAACAAATTCCATTATTGAAGTTTTCAGGGCAATTTGATAGAAATTGGGTATTTGGACAAACTATTTACACAAATGGGACACTATTGAAACCAATGTTTTAAAAATCGGACCGAACTGGGTGGTCCGACCGATCGGACTGATGCCCGGTTAGGATATCGGTTTGGTTTATAGGGGTAAACCGTTTGGGCGGTCGAACCTATGAAAACCAGTAAGAACCGGTACCGGTTTGCAATAACCGACCGGTTCAAAGATGGCATTTTAAAAAAAAAGAAAAAACTCTATTACTGCGTCGTTTTCATTCCCATTTATCAGTTTTCCCGTTCCCTTCTTCTCCTCCCTCCATTCTCTCAGAAACTCAGCACCAAATCCCTCCCTCAGTCCCTCCATTCTCTCAGCGACTCAGCCAGGCGGACGGCGTTCTTCCCCTTCCAGCACCGGTGCGTTCTTTCCCTTCTCGGTATGAACTTGTTACTTTGAACTTTAACCATTTTCCTCTTCTCCCGAAATATAAATGGTATCTAGGTCGAATTGCTTATAAACGTTAACCATTGATGATGTATAAATTGCTGGAAATCTAAACTGTTTGTGAAGTCACAGACTCACAATTAACTGACGAAGCTATAATTTTCCATTAATTTGAGTGTATTATGGATTTTTGCCTCAGTTCAGTTGTCTCTTCTCCCTCTATTAGAAACTTAAAACTTTCGCAGGGATTTTTCTAAGTGGACCCGTCTTCTACTTCAGTCTACTAAGTCTAGCTCCTTCTAGTCTACTGTAGTTCCTATTAAGACATAACACCTGCTCTGGAATATATGTACACAAATATTTTCCGCCATTACAGAGAAAAGAAAGAAACAGTGGTTGTAGCTGTAGCTTATAGTTGGTTCTGTTGTGGCAGTGTCTTATAAAATTGAGTGAAGGTTAAGCTTCTGGAATGTTAATTGAATTAAAGTAGAGAGTTGGGCAGGTGTTGCCTTCTGACTGATGTGTTGAAGTTGCAATATTTAATTGCACTTTGCTTTGATTGGATTAGGTGAGAAAGGAAGGAGAATAAGGGAGCTGAATTTGAGGACTCGCTGTCCGAGGTATTTTATGCAATTGCTGAATTTGACATATGTTCTTACTTGGAAAAATAGGATGGGACTTATCTAAGTAAAAAATTATTGCTTTTATATCTTGTAGCTTGTATATATTCATTTGTCCAAAATGCTCATTGTAAATCAATTTTGTGTATTATCTTCCTATGTGGGATCTTTTTGTTGTAAGGCAGTTGTTTTGGATTTTGTACTATTGTACTTATATTATAAATTTTAAAAAACATGTTTTTAGTGTGACCGGTTCGACCGTTTAGTCCGACCGGTCTAACCGGTCATTTTTTGTCATACCGGTTCGCTTACCGGTCTGGTTTTTAAAACATTGATTGAAACTATTTACGTAAAATGGACACTTTTGATTTTTTTTTTTATTATCTGAATTAGAGTAGAACACAGTTTTGCTGGTGTAAAACGTGTATGAACTAATCACGCTTTAGGGTAAATTTTCGTCAACGCGTGATCACAGTTCACAGAATTTTCAGATAAAGTCACACTTTTCCCAAAGAAGTCACGGTTTAGAGGAAGGGGTCACGGTTTTAAAAAAAAATGAGTCACGGTTTGGCAAAAAAGGAGGTCACGGTTTAGGCCAAAAGGAGTCATGGTTTTGCTTTGAATTGGGTCACAGTTTTGCCTAAACCGTGACCCCAAAAAAGGAAAAAACGTGACCCCAAATGAGTCCAAGCCGTGATTCCCTTTTTGGAAAACCTCACTTTCCCTTTCTTCCCCTCACTGGGTGCTAAAGTTAATTTGATGACAGAAGAACTGGGTGCATGTATTTGTTCCCTTTACATTTTGCAGCGGTAAAAGTTGTCTTATTTTTTGCTCACCTAGTTTGTGGAATTTGTGGTGATTATTGCTTCACCTTTCTCTTTGATTTGGAGTCACTCTTGAAAATATTTTATTCGACTAGATTTGGATAGATTATGATAAATATTTTTATCTCTTGCAAGTAAATCCGAATGTTCTCAATTTGTTTATTAGATTAGGAATCTAGAGAACAATTAATTAAATATGTTTTAAATGTTGAATCCCTTAATTGTTCTTCAAATATTTGGGCTGGCTGGGATTCTATCTAACAAATATACATTTGGGGAAAGGGAAAGGAGGAAGAAGAAAGGGAAAGTGAGGTTTTCCAAAAAGGGAGTCATGGCTTGGACTCATTTGGGGTCACATTTTTTCCTTTTTTGGGGTCACGGTTTAGGCAAAACCGTGACCACTTCAAAGGCAAAAACGTGACCCAATTCAAAGCAAAACTGTGACTCCCTTTAGCCTAAACCATAACCTCATTTTTTGCCAAACCATGACTCATTTTTTTAAAACCGTGACCCCTTCCTCTAAACTGTGATTCATATTGCTAAAATGTGACTTCATCTGAAAATTCTGTGAACAGTGATCACGCGTTGACGAAAATTTACCTTAAAGCGTGATTAGTTCATACACATTTTACACCAACAAAACCGTCTTCCACTATGATTCAGATAATAATAAAAAAATAAAAAATGTCCATTTTACATAAATAGTTTTAATAGTGACTTATTTGTGTAAATAGTTTGTCCAAATACCCCATTTCTATCAAATTGCCAGTTTTCAGATTGATTGCATTTTGACAAACTTGACATAACAATAAATCAAACTTAGGTTCTTTTACAGTAATGCTATTTGCACATGACATAGATTCATTACAAGAAAACTTTACATAGCAACAAAACTTTTTGTTACTGTTAATTTGTCACTATTTACTTAATGAAGGCACACACACAAAATGGCATGGCTAAATTTTTGCGACCAAAAAATGGTCCATGTTCAAATAGAGGTCTAAAATTTTCATGGCTAAAAATTGAAAAAATTCCGTTCAATCTTTTCTGGTCTATTCACATTGTTTCAAAGTGGTTATAAAGTTGACTATTTGGTGTAGGAAAAAAGAGTTTAAGTGAGTACAATTGAATTTAGATTGCGTAATTTTTTTTTAATTTTAGCTAATGTTTAATTAAATACCAAAAAACAAATAACTAATGTATAAGTAGTACTCTGCATAGTTTTATATATTAATTCTATTTATTATAATTTATACAAATGATATGTGAGTTTAATGGTACTCCTCTCGTCATAGGAATCTAAGGGTTTTTATCAAGGGATGCAAACCATTTTTGTATATCTAGAGTTCCTTCATATATACAATCAATAGTCTTCCAATTTTTCATCAAATTAGTGCTGATAATTAAGAAATTATTAAAATATTTATACTTAATTTTTTTTTTCCATTTTCAAATATTCATGAATGGTTTTAGCAAAATTTTAATAAATACTACTTTTTAAAAACCAAGTTGGAGCATGCAACGTATAACTGGTAAAGAAGGACCGAGCCTAATATGAATTAATTGTTGTCTTGCTATAGTTAGTCATGAAGCATATCACATGATGAGCTCATGACAGAGATAGAACATATCTAAAGTATAAAGAGTAGACAGAAGAACTATGTGTGATATTATCAGTGAGCTGTATAGTAAGCCATGAGAACATGAGGCATGTGGTGGGACTGTAACTTTTTGGCTTATATACACAAAAAATCAGCAACACATCTCTCTTCTAACCTTCATTCAAAATGTACTTAACATTCTTAGGGTGTGTTTGGATGGGATATGTATAGAGTGTAAGCTTTGTGCACATAATGGTTCAGGTGATATATCAAAAAGTTAAGGTCTCTTATATTTAAATCTCTATTTTTTTCAATATCCTAGAATATGAGTTCAGGTCGTTCTCCTTGGTAACTTAGATTCTGCTAGTAGGGAATTTGTGAGATATGTATACACAACTTGTAATGTACCATAATGAAATGTTATATAAGATGACTTTACTTTTGTAATACATTATTTGTGTATTATTAATAACATGTGAATTTTTTATTTTTTTGTAACAAAAAGTTTAGGACAAGAGAAGATTACCCCAATCTAAGGCCAAGGTATGCTAGAAGCTTCAACAAGAACTTACTATTATACTTACATATCACCTATCAAGGAAGTTTGCTCGCAAAGGGATTCGAACCATATGTAAATTTAATAACATTTCTCTTAATCTTAAAAAACTAAAATGTTTGATATTTGGGGCGTTCCCCCATTGTATAAGCTTGGCTCGAGCCTATGCTCAAATGAGGTTTATGTGTTTAGCCTTAAGCCTAGAGATGGCAATGGGGCGAGGCAATCACTCCCCGTTCCCATCCCCGAAGGACATCCCCATGCCCCACCTCCGGCTAGGGATTTTTCAATAGCCACATCCCCACCCATTAAATGCCCATCTACCCCATATCCTGCCCTATTTACCCATACAGTCATAATTTTCTAAAAAATCCTCAGCCAAAACAAAGTCGTTTTGCCAAAAAATTTCAAAAAAATTAATACATTACATAATATATATAATATATATATATAATTTATGTACAGTACAAGGCATGTAGTGACTTCCCCATCCCCATACCCATACTCATTTTTTCTGCCCCATACCCGTACTCGATCGAGTAAAAGTAACAGGGTCTCATCAAATATGGAGCAAATTGTCATCCCTACTTAAGCCTAAGCAAAAGTGCAACCTAATTTTGACTCATTGCTGAAGCCCATGCCCCCAGGCAAAGCTGAGGCCCAAGCCCTAAATGTAGTAAAAAGTAATTTTTGACTATAAGCTTAAAATGATTTAGTAATAATTGAAAAGTCCTAAATGTAATTAAAAAAAAAAAAAACTTTACATGTTTTATAAAGAATGATGTGTCACAATGGATATATATTACACTAAGTAATTAATAATCCATCAATTTTGTATATGTGACCCAACATTACAGACTTTATAATTAATAAAATGTTATGCACTTCAGTTGTATTCTACAAATTCTACTAAAAAAAAAATAGGTAAAAATATCTCTCTTCTCGGAGAATTCTTTTTTGAACAATTGAATCCGTAAATTAAGTGCTAAAAAAATCAATTCTATATTGTTTCTCATTATTAGGTCTTTATCTCATCAAACAGATCAAATCCCGAATTCATTTATTTTTTTTTTTTGGTATCCAATCGAGTAGGTCTATAATCTATATAGTCAAACATTGCTAGAATTCCAGCAAAAAGAAAAACAAGACATTACTAAAGTAAGAGAGAGATGTCAAAAAGTAAAATAGGTGCGAAGATTTTTCAATTTTGTGAGTTGGGTTAACTGGCTAAGCCTGAGTTTGGCCATGCTTAGCCCAAATCTTGCTTTAGCCCAATTACAAGCTCTGGGTTAAGCTCAAGGCCCTAAAACTTTAGGTTAGAGCTAAAGCTTATTGGTCCAAGCCCAAAACACCCATGAGCTACCCAAATGCATAAACAACTTTGGTTAGAGTCCTATTAGAAAAAAAATGAAACACCTTGGCTTATCCCTCTTGGCAATGCCCTTGAATTGTTTAAAAACGGTGTCGTTTCTGCCGGTGTTTTCTCCGAGTGATGATCTGATGACTCTGGACTCTGGTTTATGATAACTGCAACCAATGACAGTAGGAAAATAATTGAGAGAAAGATGATAAAAAAACCCTTCAATGGTCTCCGGCCACCGGCGACGAAAGACGGCGGCTCCAACAAGGGTGAGTAAAGGGCATGTTCAAGGTCAGGGGTGATTTCATCACAAGGCTTGGCCTCCATGGCTCAAACTCAAAGCAATGGTGGGTGGCCTTGGTGTAATGAGCAACAAAATGAGGGTAAAATTAAAGAGAAAGAGAAAGAGAGAGAGATATATATAGAGAGACAGAGAGATATGGGTAACAAGTAATGAGACATGGAGAAGTTGGAGAAGTTTGAATTAATGGTGGCTCCAATGTAACTGGAAGAAGAGAGAAAGAGATGAATAATTGAGGTGCAATGAGAGAGCGACAGGTTGGCTTTTTTTGTCTTTTGGCTAAGAAGGACAGGTAAGGTTTTGAGAGAAAGAAATTAACTAGGAGTCAAAAACATTAATTGTATATTTTTTATTAGTATATATAATTAATTAATAATTTAATTTTGATATGTATAAAGTTTGCACACAACGTTCGATGATGTTAATCTTGACTATTATTTAAACAGGGGCTACACGCAATATAGGGTTTGAAAAACGTTTGAATTTCTTAATTAGACGGCTTAATTAAGATTTATAATATTAATTCTGCTAATGTGGATTAATTAAAATATTAGTCTCGTAGCTTCTAGTCAAACCATTAAAAATTGTTGCCAGAGAGAAAAGGTGAAATTGATTGTCTGCTAAAGTAGTGCTATCATAATCAGTTAAAGGGAAATTAATTTCTAGCAGAAATTAGAGGGAATTTAATTAGGCATTTTCTTAATTAGATTAGGGAAATTATGATATTCCAAATTAATATTGCAGCTAATATGGATGATAAAAGAGATTACATTTAGAGAGTCATCAAAAAAAGAAGTTAGGCAATTAGGGGAAAGAAAGCAACGTGACATTACCACACATCTATGGTTGTTTGCAGATTATATTTGTGACTTGTCCCTTTCTTTTCCTTTTTATGATTTTGGACTCTAAAATGAGATTAGTCCATTTCTCAATTTAAAATTTTCATCCTAAGCGGATTGATATGATATCGGGAGAGATATAGAAATATAGAGATTTGAACCTAAAACTATAATTATTTTGTAAAATTCGTAAATTATTTATATTGTATGTGCTTGTATATTGATAGATATCAGTATGATGTGTGATTATTTGTAGTATTTCATCACATATTTAAATTCAACTACCACTAAATAAATTTCTCTAAGCTAGTGAAAAATACAAAGGGCATAATACTAAGAAGCTCAAATACAAAGATATTTTTTTCCCACTTCTTAGTTTCTTTGAGCTCTGATTCTTTTTTATTTGAAATCTTCGCAATAATACTAATGTCAGGACATGAATTTCACTAGAACTCTTTGAAAGGAGAGGTGGTGTAGCGCTTCCCTCATTTTAAAAGGGAGATAGCATATATAGCACATATCTAAACTAAATTAAGCTTTGATATTTAAAATATCTCAAGCCAACTATTTCGTGGGCTTTTTGACACAAATATTATATTGTGTAAAAGTATTTACCCAAATATTACAAGTTTCAAACTATTTACACAAATATTACACTTTTTTAAAAATTCAAAAATAAAAAAAAAAAAAGATTTTCGAATACGTGGGACCCACCGGACACGCCGTGGGCCTCACGGCGTGTCCCAATAAGACAAAATTCGTCACGGGCCCCACAACTCTGGAACAATTGACGAATTTTGCCTATTAGGACACGCCGTGGGCCTCACGGCGTGTCCACGTGAGACCCATGTGTCTGAAATTTTTTTTTTTTTAATTTTTGAATTTTTAAAAAGTGTAATATTTGTGTAAATAGTTTAAAAGTTGTAATATTTAGGTAAATACTTTTACAAAATATAATATTTATGTCAAAAGGCCCTATTTCGTGTCGTATATACCAGGGAAAGTAAAAAACGCTGATATATTTAGAGGGGAAATTGTGAATAACTTGTAAAGGAATCTGCCAGTGTCGTACATCCGACAAATACGTCAAGTCGTCCTTTGACAAGTTGTAACTACAATTATTTCGTTGATTTGGGCATGTGTAAAGACGCAGATGCAATACCTTGAATTAGCAAGTATGGAGAACAATTCAATTTATTATAGGTAGTCAATTCCAAGATCAAACTCTACAAATAATATTAATTTTTGGTGAGATCAATATCTTGAATTAGCAACTCATCATAACTTTCTTGCCGTGTCTTACATTTAAGACAAATTGACCTAAATAATACATATTTATAAATTATTTACGTAAAAGGAGAATTTTTAAATTATATACTTAAAAGGAACAATTTTAAATATTTTATTATTTTTCATACGTAAGAAAAAATACGCTATATATAAATATAGCGTTTATGAACTAAAAATGCTATAAGACATGTTAGGATAAAGCGTGTTCACTGTTTAGAAAAACGATGAGATATTTTTTTTAAAAGTAAACACGTTATAGCCTATAAAGCGTATTCTAATAGAATACACATTAAGCCAAGCGTGTATGTCTCCTTTCCACTCTTGGGACATTATCCAATCAGCAATTTCTAACAACTTGATTAGCATTTAATGCAACATGCTTATAGGAAGGCGAATGCAACAACATTATTACAAAGCCAAATTTTGAGAAATAGAGAAGTACTTCAGAGGCATGATTATAGTAAGAGAAATTAATTGCTGTAAGGACCAATATTTTATCAAGGCACTTCAATTTTCAGGGACTAAAACAAACCAGAGCCATTGGCTTTTTATGCACAAAGTAAATTACCCATATAAAGCAACAATAATAAGGGAGGACAACAACCCAACTGATCCATTCACGCTTTAAGCTATAAAGCGTGTTCTAATCTATTAGAACGCGCTTTATAGATTATAGTGTGTTTACTTTTAAAAAAAATATCTTAGCTTTTTTAAACAGTGAACACACTTTATCCTGACATGTCCTATAGGGTTTTCAATTCATACACGTTATATCTATTTATAGTGTGTTTTCCCTTACATGTGAAAAATAATAAAATATTCAAAATTGTCTATTTTAAGTAAATAGTTTAGAAACTATCCATTTTACATGAATAATTTGTAAATGTGTATTATTTAAGTCAATTTACCCTAATTTAATTTAACAATAATCTTCTTGAAGAATTTTCAAATGAATTTCTGGATTATATTGCCAAGCAATCTTTGAATGATGATATATTGAGTTATGTCATTTCGTCTTAATTATCACTATTTTTAACATTTTAATGATTGAGTAATGAGTACTCTATCATCAAGGTTTCACATTCAAATTTTATTGAGATTAAACTTCTTCACCGTCAAGTAATTAAAAAAAAATTATTAGGATTAGGTTAAGTGAAATTATGGGAAGAGATAAGCTATACCTTTTATCATGGAACTTAGTGAACGAAAAAGAAATCAGAGAGACTTATAAATAGGAAATTAAAGAAAATTTATATTATGTTAAAATTTAAACTAACAACTGTTTATATAATTTTTGAAACAAAAATTAATCAACATTAAATTTCATCAAATTTTAGAGGTAGTTAGTGTCCTCTCAAATAAATCAAGTTTACTATTTAAATATTGAGAAATGTTACTCATACATCTCAATTTCATATCATAGTAAGCCTTAATTGAACTCAAATGTTCAAAAAAAAGTTAAGTAGGGCGAATTAAAATTATAAAGTAATTAGCAAATGTAATATGAAATGGTATAAAATTTTGATATATGAAAAACATAACTATGTTGTACTTGAAAAATAATTGTGTATGCATGGCATGGGTGAATTAGCTACTCAAGTTAATTAGCTGCATTCAAATTAGTCAAGATTCGAATTTTAATATCAACATTCAAAAACTTTTTTCCCGTGAGTGTATGATGTTAATGTGGGACGTGGACTCTTAAAATTACTCGGAGATAAATTTATTTTTTATGTGTAAAAACTGATCCAAAAATACTCTTACCATATATATATATATATATATGTGTGTGTGTGTGTGTGTGTGTGTGTGTGTGTGTGTGTGTGTGTGTGTGTGTGAGAGAGAGAGAGAGAGAGAGAGAGGTAAAAAGTAGTGGCGAAGAAGAAAGCAAATAAAATATTCAATTGATCGTTTGTTAATGAGATTCGAGAACAATCAAGGGTGGGAAAAGTGCTGTAATGGCACATCTTTCACGCCAGTAAGATGATAATCCTTGTGATTTCAACTACTTTAGCAAGAATCATGCATCACCTCAAAAGCTCATATTTTAAAATAAATTAATAAACCAAAATGTTACCATAAAATATAATTTTACTCTTAGGGCCCCCAATTTTATATTGGACACAAATTGAAAGAAAAATAGTAAAAGTAGAAAATTTTGAACTGGTTATAGGTTTTTAATAGATAATGCAAGTTAATTATATAGTTTAGGGATCTATGGAAGAGATTGAAGTGCTAGGTTTAAATTCTCATTTTCCTTTATTCCCAGCTAAAAAATCTAATTTTATTTATCTAATAGCTAGCCAAAAAAACCATGGTCTAAATATAACGGTGGATGTGTAATCATTATATTTTGTGTTATGTTTAAGTTATAACTAACGGGAATTCTATGATATTACATATGTATATCATATTACATTGACATGATAAGCATACATAATTTTTATATTTTATTTGATATAAAATTAATTTATTTTTATTTTCTCAAACAAACTTAAAAATAGTTAATTTGTATTCATGTCATTCATATATTATATGATTATATAATATGACATACAACAAAGTATCTAAGAAACGTCCTATAACTAATTGTTCTTTATATATTGTATGATTTTGCATTTTATTAGTGAGCATAGTGGATTTTAACATCTTCATTTTTTGCTTCTATATATGTAGATGTCTATTAGTTGAAGTGCTGATGCTCCTAAAGAGGCAGAGGTTGGTGACCAACCAGTGGTTTATTTGGGTTGTACGACTTTATGTAATTATTTTAACTCAAATGTATATTGTACACAAGTTATGTACTTTGGGCAAGCAACCCGTAGCTCATATTATTGTAATTAATTTGTTTTTTTATAGGTATTATAATTAATTTTTTTGGTTTATATGTTGTGCATTTGATGGACGACATTGTAAACCATATCAACTAAAGGCGAATTTCAAGATGAATTATATATTCGTCTCAATAATTGAAAACTTTAGAAAAAAAAAAAAGATGTACTTATTAACGTTTGAGGGGAAACAAGTTGTCATTTTTTATGGTTTCTCACGAGATAGTCTCCACATAATTATTGTGCAACTAATCTTTACTCGGGTTTCGACATACTCTGGCTACTAATACTTTTAGCAGGGTTTGAACTCTTAACATTACCTCAGGATTCATCTCACATAAAACTCAGTTTGTCAATTGAGCCACACTTGATGATTCGAAACAAGCTGTTCTAAATTTATGAAAAAAGGGCCAGATTTATTTATTGAATTTGAGAACAGAGAATAATTAATTTTAGAACTTTAAACTCAGTATTTTTCTCCTTGCTAGCCCTAATTGAATTTGAGTCATTCAAAAACAAAATTTGAGTTTGTCCAATTAAATTTATAAAGCATCATGAAAAATATTGAGAAAAGTTATAGTGAATAACATAACTCTTAATTTCATATGGAAATGTCCATCTCAAATTTGAGATAGACATTTTTTTTCAATCTCTCAAGTGTTGTCATAGTCCCATATGAGATGAAAACCTATATGTTTCAAATTCTGTCTCAAAATCAATTTGAGACAGTTTCTACATTCATCGAAGACGGATGGTATTTATTAGTATATAAAATGGTATTTAATTATTTACTAAATATTTTTTCTCTATTTAACATTTATTAGTATATACAATAGTATTTATAAATTTTACCATCGTCATTTATTCCTATAAAAAAATATAATCTTATAAGATAGTATTAAAAATTATAAAAACTAAATATTTCTAATCCATAATTTACGTTACAATTAAGGGTATGTTTGGTAGGACGTAAAGAGGTAAATATTTTTAGAGTAAAACCCCTTTTTGGTCCCTGAAAATACATTCATTGACAAATTCGTCTTTCAAAAATTTTTGGTGACAAATTAATTCTTGAATTATTATTCCAGCTGACAAATTAGTCATCTGTTAGGATTTGTTAATTAGATTTAACGGACTTTGTCATGTGGCACTTAACATGCTAACGTGACCATTAGTTTACTGAAGTGACATGCTGACATGGTTTCATAACCCACAACTCAGACAATTCAGACCGCAGTGGGTGCAAATTTAGACCTGCAAGATACTTTTCTTTCTGTTCTAGCTAAGCAAATAAGCAAAAGGCTTCCAACAGATGGCTTCTCTTTCCTGTCTCCGTTGGCTTCTGGGGACTTTGAGAACCAAGGTAATTATGGGTACCAAGCTCTTTTATCTTTCTCCTGCAATTCCGCTAGCCATTGTTGGGTACTGCTTCGACTTTGCACCGGTAACATAATCCTTCCTTCATTTGTCATCAATTACTCTAACTCAGTTATCATTTTTGGCTATTGCTTCTACTTGCCATATGGCTTAGGTTACGATGATGACCAATCTCATTCATTTCAATAGACCTGGGTGTTTGCTTTGAGCTTACTCGGACTAGCCTTACTTGCTGAGCGTGTGAACTTCTTACAAAGTCAGGAAATCTGTTTGAACTTCCCGAATTTTGGTTTATTTTAGAACTTTCTTACTCGGGCTGGAATTAATTTGTTTTTTGTTGATGATTCTATTTCTATTGCAGACAAGTTGCTTATCACACAGGTCCCACAAGTATGAATCTTCAATCCATGTGCTTGGTTATTGTAATATCTAATAATAGGCATAGCAAAATGAGCATGATTATAAATTATTGGGCACCTCAAATCAAATCCATTTTGTTATTTTAAAGGTAATGTTGGAACATGGTGGTGCATGGGATGAGATTTGAAGTGCTCTGTTAGTGGCTATAAACAGAGCAGTATAGCTCTGTCTCGGTGAAGTGTGACTTGTGAGCGAGAGGCAGAGTGAAGTAGGAAGAAAATGAATGTGTTCTGCGAGTGAGTTTTGAGTGTAGGTGTGGGTAAAAAATGTTGAATGAAAGTGAAAATTTCTGGAATGTACATGAGCTCTGTTCCTGCTCGAGTGAATGAGTGTGTTTGAGGAAAAATAAATTTAAGAGAAAGTGAATAAAAAAAGAAGAGAAAACCATGTCAGCATGCCACTTCAACAAACTAACGGCCACGTCAGCACGTTAAGTGCCACGTAGCAAAGTCCATTAAATCTAACTAACAAATCCTAATGGATGACTAATTTATCAGCCGGAATAATAATTCAATGACTAATTTATCACCGAAAATTTTTGGAGAATAAATTTATTAATTGATACATTTTTCAAGGACCAAAAAAGAGTTTTACTCATATTTTTAAAGAGTAACAATAAGCATAAACATTACTCTTTAATTATGTTTAGTATCCTTAGTAATATGAGAAGATGAAGAGATAAAGAATGGAGAGTTTGAGGAGATGGGAATCAGGGCAATTTGACCAAAATAGTACAATTAGACAAAGTAATTACATAAAAGGGGTACTATTCAAAGTACTATTCAAAGTATTTACTTAGAATGGGCAATTTTAAATTGTTTAATATTTTTTGAATCAGAGAAGAACACATTTTACCTCTCTAAAACAGGTTCAAACTGAATACATTTTATACATAACGCATGTCTGTCTTTGATTGAAATATGGCCTGAAAAATTATGAAGGGAACACGCTTTATACATAAAGCGTGTTTCAAAGAAAAAAGCTTTATGTATAAAGCGTGTTCCCACGCTTTGCTATTTCAATAAAAGAGAGTTGATCAATTATTTTTCTTTTCTTTCCTTCTCTTTTCCAAATGGGAGGAAATGACTTTTTTCACCTCTAAAAAATGTTTGCATGGTCATATAGAAGAAATATTACTTCCACTTCTGTCTCTCTCTCTTATAATTATACCTATTAGATACATATGTCTATGAGTTCAACTGTCTCAAATATATATACCTGTATAAATGTTATGATGAAGAAAGCACTCCAGGAAACATAGGGAATCAACTAAAAAAATTAGAAATTATTAAAAAATTTGAGAAGTGATTAAATTTAGAATTCTATAGTATAATCTGACAAGAAAATTTTTTATAAGAGAGTTTTCCTGATTGTGTGCATATGTTAAGTAGCAACTGTTTTTATTATGTCTGCATCAAAAAGAAAATACATTATTTATTCTGCAATTTCTTAGAATGGGTTCCACACATTCAAGAACAAGCGTGGCCATAACCATTAAGCATTCTAAAAGGCTGATAAAGCAACAGAGCTTTCGTTATCTAATTAAATATGCTAAAGCTTTTGTGTCTCTTAACTTTTTGTTTTTGGCTATACATATGTTTGTGAAACATTAGGTGGGGTCTCATAGCTGGGCGCATTCCAGGTCGAAAAGCTGAAGAGGTGGAAAGGTATTGGATAATGAGACATGGAAAGTTATTCGCTAGCAAAAGAGAAAGGGGTGGGGAGAAAGAAATAGCAATGTGTGAAGGGAATACGCTCTATATATAAAGTTTGTTTCATTTATGAACACACTTTATATATAAAACGTTTTCTTTTGAAACATGTTTTTATGTATAAAACGTGTTCCTTTCACAATTTTTCAGGTCATATTTTAGTTAAAGGTAGACACACGTTATGTATAAAGTATATTCAGTTTAAACCCGTTTTAGAGAGATAAAGCGTATTCTTTTCTGATCGAAAAAATATTAAACAATTCAAAATTGCCCATTCTACGTAAATACTTTGAATAATACCCCTTTTATGTAATTACTTTGTCTAACTGTGCTATTCTGATCAAATTGTCGGGAATCAGTGTGAAGGAAGTCTAAAATATTTTCCCCCTTTATTATTGTCCTAAATAGTTTCCCTCAATTTACTTTTACAACCAAACATATTTAAACAAAATAAACTTTTCTCCCTTAAATTTTACTCTTTTTACTCCCCTACCAAACATACCTTAAGATGAGTTACATTTTTCCTTAAAAAATGCAGGTTGTTTCATGTATAATCGTCTATTTATGTGAATATCTTGATTATCTTTTTAATGTATTCAGCGACGGATTTTGCCTTCCCAAAATTAAGTGTATTCTCTTGTAGCACACTCCTTAACTTTACATATAGCTCAACTCGTGGATTCATGTGCTTTTTGTGACGGGGACTATCTTTGAGCATCTAGCTCCTTCTTGGATACAATGAAGAGTTCCATAAATATGGACCCAATAACTTTCCCAAGATTCATGAACATACAAAACCTTTGAATATCTGGGTTTAACACTTTAGATCGAGAAGATCTACCATAAAGCACTTTTCGTCCAAACAAGTACCCTACACTCACAGGAAGTGGTCAAGTTCCCTTCACCTTTACCCTTATATGTTTTCTTCTCAAATTCTGTTTGTTTTTAGACAGTGATGAATTTAGAAATAACTCATTAAGGGTGGGTCAAACTACAAAAGTATAAGAGTCTCAAACATTTATCATAAGAATTTAGTAAAAAAATTTAGAATGTGGGAGGGGGGGTTCCTTGCTGTCCCCAGTAGATCCTTCATGCATGTTCTTAAGCCTATAAAAATAGAAATAAAATACAAATATAATAAAAAAAAAGTCAATGTAGAATAAATATGTGATATCAAAATAAGGCACGAATATCTCACTTTCTTTAAAACACATAGCTATATATATAATTCACTTATATTTTTAGAAAAATACTCTTCAACTCCAACAAATTCCATTATTGAAGTTTTTAGGGCAATTTGACAGAAATAGGGTATTTGGACAAACTATTTACACAAATGGGACACTATTGAAACCAATGTTTTAAAAATCAGACCGAACCAGGTGGTCCGATCGATCGGACCGGTGCCCGGTTAGGATATCGGTTTGGTTTATAGGGGTAAACCGTTTGGGCGGTCGAACCTATGAAAACCGGTAAGAACCGGTACCGGTTTGCAATAACCGACCGGTTCAAAGATGGCATTTTAAAAAAAGAAAAAACTCTATTACGGCATCATTTTCATTCCCATTTATCAGTTTTCCCCGTTTCCTTCTTCTCCTCCCTCCATTCTCTCAGAAACTCAGCACTAAATCCCTCCCTCAGTCCCTCCATTCTCTCAGCGACTCAGCCAGGTGGACTGCGTTCTTCCCCTTCCAGCACCGGTGCGTTCTTTCCCTTCTCGGTATGAACTTGTTACTTTGAACTTTAACCATTTTCCTCTTCTCTCGAAATATAAATGGTATCTAGGTCGAATTGCTTATAAACGTTAACCATTGATGATGTATAAATTGCTGGAAATCTAAACTGTTTGTGAAGTCACAGACTCACAATTAACTGACGAAGCTATAATTTTGCATTAATTTGAGTGTATTATGGATTTTTGCCTCAGTTCAGTTGTCTCTTCTCCCTCTATTAGAAACTCAAAACTTCCGCAGGGATTTTTCTAAGTGGACCCGTCTTCTACTTCAGTCTACTAAGTCTAGCTCCTTCTAGTCTACTGTTGTTCCTATTAAGACATAACACCTGCTCTGGAATATATGTACACAAATATTTTCCGCCATTACAGAGAAAGAAACAGTGGCTGTAGCTGTATCTTATAGTTGGTTGTGTTGTGGCAGTGTCTTATAAAATTGAGTGAAGGTTAAGCTTCTGGAATGTTAATTGAATTAAAGTAGAGAGTTGGGCAGGTGTTGCCTTCTGACTGATGTGTTGAAGTTGCAATATTTAATTGCACTTTGCTTTGATTGGATTAGGTGAGAAAGGAAGGAGAATAAGGGAGCTGAATTTGAGGACTTGCTGTCCGGAGGTATTTTATGCAATTGCTGAATTTGACACTGAATTTGACATAAGTTCTTACTTGGAAAAATAGGATGAGACTTATCTAAGTAAAAAGTTATTGCTTTTATATCTTGTGGCTTGTATATATTTATTTGTCCAAAATGCTCATTGTAAATCAATTTTGTGATTATTATCTTCCTATGTGGGATCTTTTTGTTGTAAGGCAGTTGTTTTGGATTTTGTATTATTGTACTTATATTATAAATTTTTAAAAACATGTTTTTAGTGTGACCGGTTCGACCATTTGGTCCGACCGGTCTAACCGGTCATTTTTTGTCACACCGGTTTGCTTACCGGTCCGGTTTTTAAAACATTGATTGAAACTATTTACGTAAAAGGGACACTTTTTGATTTTTTTATTATTATCTGAATTAGAGTGGAACACATTTTGCTGGCGTAAAACGTGTATGAACTAATCACGCTTTAGGGTAAATTTTCGTCAACGCGTTATCACAGTTCACAGAATTTTTAGATAAAGTCACGCTTTTCCCAAAGAAATCACTGTTTAGAGGAAGGGGTTACGGTTTTAAAAAAATGAGTCACGGTTTGGCAAAAAAAGAGGTCATTTTTTAGGCCAAAGGGAGTCATGGTTTTGCTTTGAATTGGGTCACGGTTTAGGCAAAATCGTGACCCCAAATGAGTCCAAGCCGTGATTCCCTTTTTGGAAAACCTCACTTTCCCTTTCTTCTTCCTCCTTTCCATTTCTTCCCCTCACTGGGTGCTAAAGTTAATTTGATGACAGAAGAACTGGGTGCATGTATTTGTTCCCTTTACATTTTGCAGCGGTAAAAGTTGTCTTATTTTTTGCTCACCTAGTTTGTCGAATTTGTGGTGACTATTGCTTCACCTTCCTCTTTGATTTGTAGTCACTCTTGAAAATATTTTATTCGACTAGATTTGGATAGATTATGATAAATATTTTTATCTCTTGCAAGTAAATCCGAATGTTCTCAATTTGTTTATTAGATTAGGAATCTAGAGAACAATTAATTAAATATGTTTTAAATGTTGAATCCCTTAATTGTTCTTCCAATATTTGGGCCGGCTGGGATTCTATCTAACAAATATACATTTGGGGAAGGGAAAGGGAAAGGGAAAGGAAGAAGAAGAAAGGGAAAGTGAGGTTTTCCAAAAAGGGAGTCACGGCTTGGACTCATTTGGGGTCACATTTTTTCCTTTTTTGGGGTCACGGTTTAGGCAAAACCGTGACCACTTCAAAGGCAAAAACGTGACCCAATTCAAAGTAAAACCGTGACTCCTTTTAGCCTAAACCATGACCTCCTTTTTTGCCAAACCGTGACTCATTTTTTTAAAACCATGACCCCTTCCTCTAAACTGTGATTCATATTGCTAAAACGTGACTTCATCTGAAAATTCTGTGAACAGTGATCACGCGTTAACGAAAATTTACCTTAAAGTGTGATTAGTTCATACACATTTTACACCAATAAAACCGTGTTCCACTATGACTCAGATAATAATAAAAAAATCAAAAGTGTCCTTTTTACATAAATAGTTTCAATAGTGCCCTATTTGTGTAAATAGTTTGTCCAAATACCCTATTTCTATCAAATTGCCAGTTTTTAGATTGATTGCATTTTGACAAACTTGACATAACAATAAACCAAACGTAGGTTCTTTTACAGTAATGCTATTTGCACATGACATAGATTCATTACAAGAAAACTTTAACATAGCAACAAAACTTTTTGTTACTGTTAATTTGTCACTATTTACTTAATGAAGGCACATACACAAAATGGCATGGCTAAATTTTTGCGACCAAAAAATGGTCCATGTTCAAATAGAGGTCTAAAATTTTCATGGCTAAAAATTGAAAAAATTCCGTTCAATCTTTTCTGGTCTATTCACATTGTTTCAAAGTGGTTATAAAGTTGACTATTTGGTGTAGGAAAAAAGAGTTTAAGTGAGTACAATTGAATTTAGATTGCGTAATTTTTTTTTTTTAATTTTAGCTAATGTTTAATTAAATACCAAAAAACAAATAACTATGTATAAGTAGTACTCTGCATAGTTTTATATATTAATTCTATTTATTATAATTTATACAAATGATATGTGAGTTTAATGGTACTCCTCTCGTCATAGGAATCTAAGGGTTTTTATCAAGGGATGCAAACCANACTACGACATATGTTTGGTACTCACTCTTATCAATGAGTATAATAGACTTTAAGTTTTTTTTTAATAATTATTTATTAATTTCTCAACTAATTAAACTAAATTTCATTAAAATTACAATTCTAAAAATAGTCAAAAAAAAAAAAATAGAAAAACGGAGAGTGGAGAGAGAGAACAATAGACAGAAGGCATATGCAATGCCGCATTCGATGTCGTTGGCAGGGAACAGGGAGCAAAGAAAGATGGAGACAGAGGTAGAGCAAGAGGAATAGAAATAGAGAGACCTAAGCATGGAGAAAGGGAGCAGGATGAGAAAGAGGAATTCCAATTTCAGATTTAGTATACAGTAATCCTCTGTCTCCTTTTTCTGGGTATGCTTTTATTTCTTGCCCCTTACTTTCATTCAAGAATCCCAACTTTCTCTCCCATTGTTGAGAGTGGTATTTGAGTAAAAGCTTGGGTACAATGCCTGTGAATGAGAGAAGAAGAAAATGAGTGAAAATGCAAGAGAAAGAGTTTCAGGGGAGAGGTGCGGCAGGAAAAAGCTGAGAGGGGTAGGGGAAAAGTCGAAGAGAGGAGAAAGAATGATTAAGAATAAAAAAAATAAAATTAGAAGGACTAAATCGTTGAAAATGAAAATTGGAGGACAAAATCCATCATTTGGACAAAGTAACAGGGCTAAAATTGCAATTAAGCCTAATATTTTACAACAAATGAGCCATACATTTTGTGGTAGTGGGAATGGGTGCAACTTTGTGAAATGCTATATATAGCCATTGAAAATTATTTCATGTTGTGGGGGCAAATGCTCCCACATCCTTATACATAGATCTGCCACTGCTGAATTGGAGCTTCTGGTATGTGCTTTTCTTGTCTACTGGTTAAGCAATGAAAGAGTAATCTTTAACCAATCTGGATTAATATTGTGGAAGAAACCAAGAGAAAGTGACATATTAGTTGGATTGGGTCGGAAGAGTTGAGTATAAGTTGGATAGCTTAAGGAGTGATTCATGAGCCGAATGTTTGTAGCTTTGAGATGGGAAATTAGTGCTTGGCAATGAAAGGAAGTTGTAATACAAATAAGTGGTGATAAACAGGAAACCTGTTTGGGAAACATGAATTAGCATTTAGGAAGCCATTATGTTGGAGATAGTTATGCTTTGAAGAGATTGCCAATTTCTTTGTTTTTCTTGGGTGTTATAGGTGGCATGGTATTTTATGGCTTAGATTACTGACAGATGCTAAATCAATCTGTTCATACACAAATCAAGTTAGTGTTGATGTCCTCGTAATTGGGTGCACATATCTAGCAATTCTGGTAGATAAATGCTTGCTCTGCTCTTAAATGAGTACTTAACATATTCTAGACTTTTATAATGACTAGTTGACATGTTTATGTTGTGTACCTTGGGGGATGCTTGTCCTCAATCCCACAAATGGAAATGATATGGATGCCATTTTCAATCAAGAAAGGCAATTGGGAGCAGTATACAGAATCAGTTTCGGCAGTGGGTGGTAACCCCATAAGTTTCACAAAAGAATATTAGTTAACTGAATTACACAATGGAATGTACTTTGCAAGCTTGGAAAACTTAAGCGATTACCTTTTGGGGTATTTTACTTGTTCTGAATTTTCTTTATGTTGCTAAACTGTGGACTTCCGAGTCAGTAGTTGTACTTTGTAAACATCTGCTTACGAGCATTTGATGCAGTGTTCTGCAATATCAGCTACCCGGTTAGAGTTTGAGTTACAAAATATTTTCTGAATGACTTGCAGTATAGTCAGCTACCTAAAGATTCAATTCATGATCTATCACTTGTGAACATCTCTTGGATCTGCATGCCTAGGTGGAAGGTCGAATTTCAGGCTGTGGTAAATCAGTGCAGCATGGATTATGGGTTCGCATGATAATATTCAAAATTCTTGGAATTTAAGGCCTTGAACAATAATCTTTCAATCTCTCCTATTCTGTAAGAATTACCTATCTTAACCCTTAGAGCAGTGAAATCACTGATGAGCAATTGCAAGAAAGAAAGAATTGCCTACATTAAACCAACAGAAGCTCGCAGTTCCTGCTCAAGAAACCCACATTTCCTGTAAGTTACTACCATGTTCCTGGTAATTAGGTTTAGATTCTTTCTATAGGTTTATGTTATGGAATTATACCTGACTGAGTTGCTAATTATTTTATTTTGGAGCTTAACATAACTCTTTTACCATTGGATTTGCCCATGTGACTGTTTTATAGTTCAATAACAGTAAAACTCATGTTACCTATATTTATTCAAGTAATGAAGGTTATATTTTTTCAGGCATCAGTGTATTAATCTAGTTAAATTTAATGTAGTCAATTTTGGCAGCATGGACTTGCTGTATAGAAACCATATGAATCTTATATTCTGCTGCTTCATATTTATATCCTATTTTTAGTTAATGGATCTTCAAAATTGATGTTTAGATGATTAGTAATAAGACAGAAGAATTTATGATATTTGTTGATATTTGTAGGTTATATTAGTAAAAGATGACACTGCTAAGCTTATAGCTTTTATGGTCTGCTGATGGATGTGATCATATTTATGTTTAGATGATAGCCAATTTAGCTTTCTAGGTAGACTACTGCTTTTGGGGTTTTATTTTGAAGTTACTATGGGCCTGTTTGAAATCAGTTTTTAAAAACTGTTTTCTGTTTTTTAAAAAAAAAAAAACAAAAAAACTTGTTTGGTTTTAGCTGTTTTTGTTTCATTGTTTTAAAAACAATTCTCAAAATGTTGTTTTAAAAACAAGAAAACCAGAACAGGTGGGAGGTGTTTTTGTTCTCAAAACAACTCTTTTGTTCTCAAAACAACTCATTGACCGGAGAACAACTTGTTTTCATTAATGGCAATTTTGTAATTATAAACAATTGTCATTTTTCTTCTTCCTTCGATCAATTTCTTCTCCCATCACTACACCTCTTCAATTTCTTCTCTCATCCCATAGGGCTCTGCTAAGTTACCCCAATACAGAGGCCTTAAGCTCAGATCGATCGCTCTTTCACTCTCAGCCGCACCCAATCTCGCTAGCTCGCACACTGCTCTCAGTTTTACACTGCTTTAGATTCCTCTCTGGTCTCCATCGAGCTACAGCTCGCAGCCCCAACTACACCTCAGCCTTCTGTTTCCTTCAAGGTTTCCGATTTACCAATCTACCTTCGCAAGTGTTCCTCTTTGCCGGTCGACATCTCTTGCTGCTGCCATCACTGACGTAGACTGTATTTTGCTTTCATAGAGCTCAATTTTGCCTCAGGTTTTGTCTTTGTTTCTATGTCTCTCTCACAAAGATTATCTGATCCCCCTCCTTCTATATTTCTTTGTCATTTCTGTGTAAATTCACTGGTTAACTAATTATTTTTATTGCGGGTAATTCATCTTGGGTTGAGATTTCAGAAGATTTTTTGATTCTCTTCCCCATCCTTTTTGATCCCTTGCATGATAGCCATTAGCATTTGGGGTTGCTCTGTTGGTGTTAGTATAATTGCTATTAGTTAGTGGGGTGTGAAATAGTGGTTATATTTGATTCAATTGATATGTTAGGATCTAGACTTGCTTGAAGAGTTTTAANCCTGCTCTGGAATATATGTACACAAATATTTTCCGCCATTACAGAGAAAGAAACAGTGGCTGTAGCTGTATCTTATAGTTGGTTGTGTTGTGGCAGTGTCTTATAAAATTGAGTGAAGGTTAAGCTTCTGGAATGTTAATTGAATTAAAGTAGAGAGTTGGGCAGGTGTTGCCTTCTGACTGATGTGTTGAAGTTGCAATATTTAATTGCACTTTGCTTTGATTGGATTAGGTGAGAGAGGAAGGAGAATAAGGGAGCTAAATTTGAGGACTCGCTGTCCGGAGGTATTTTATGCAATTGCTGAATTTGACATATGTTCTTACTTGGAAAAATAGGATGAGACTTATCTAAGTAAAAAATTATTGCTTTTATATCTTATAGCTTGTATATATTCATTTGTCCAAAATGCTCATTGTAAATCAATTTTGTGTATTATCTTCCTATGTGGGATCTTTTTGTTGTAAAGCAGTTGTTTTGGATTTTGTACTATTGTACTTATATTATAAATTTTTAAAAACATGTTTTTAGTGTGACCGGTTCGACCGTTTGGTCCGACCGGTCTAACCGGTCATTTTTTGTCATACCGGTTCGCTTACCGGTCCGGTTTTTAAAACATTGATTGAAACTATTTATGTAAAAGGGACACTTTTAATTTTTTTTATTATTATCTGAATTAGAGTGGAACACAGTTTTGCTGGTGTAAAACGTGTATAAACTAATCATGCTTTAGGGTAAATTTTCGTCAACGCGTGATCACAGTTCACAGAATTTTCAGATAAAGTCACGTTTTTCCCAAAGAAATCACGGTTTAGAGGAAGGGGTCACGGTTTTAAAAAAAATGAGTCACGGTTTGGCAAAAAAGGAGGTCACGGTTTAGGCCAAAAGGAGTCATTGTTTTGCTTTGAATTGGGTCATAGTTTTGCCTAAACCGTGACCCCAAATGAGTCCAAGCCGTGATTCCCTTTTTGGAAAACCTCACTTTCCCTTTCTTCCCCTCACTGGGTGCTAAAGTTAATTTGATGACAGAAGAACTGGGTGCATGTATTTGTTCCCTTTACATTTTGCAGCGGTAAAAGTTGTCTTATTTTTTGCTCACCTAGTTTGTGGAATTTGTGGTGATTATTGCTTCACCTTTCTCTTTGATTTGTAGTCACTCTTGAAAATATTTTATTCGACTAGATTTGGATAGATTATGATAAATATTTTTATCTCTTGCAAGTAAATCCGAATGTTCTCAATTTGTTTATTAGATTAGGAATCTAGAGAACAATTAATTAAATATGTTTTAAATGTTGAATCCCTTAATTGTTCTTCAAATATTTGGGCTGGCTGGGATTCTATCTAACAAATATACATTTGGGGAAAGGGAAAGGGAAAGGGAAAGGGAAAGGGAAAGGAGGAAGAAGAAAGGGAAAGTGAGGTTTTCCAAAAAGGGAGTCATGGCTTGTACTCATTTGGGATCACATTTTTTCCTTTTTTGGGGTCACGGTTTAGGCAAAACCGTGACCACTTCAAAGGCAAAAACGTGACCCAATTCAAAGCAAAACTGTGACTCCCTTTAGCCTAAACCATAACCTCCTTTTTTGCCAAACCATGACTCATTTTTTTAAAACCGTGACCCCTTCCTCTAAATTGTGATTCATATTGCTAAAATGTGACTTCATCTGAAAATTCTGTGAACAGTGATCACGCGTTGACGAAAATTTACCTTAAAGCGTGATTAGTTCATACACATTTTACACCAACAAAACCGTCTTCCACTATGATTCAGATAATAATAAAAAAAATAAAAAATGTCCTTTTTACATAAATAGTTTTAATAGTGACCTATTTGTGTAAATAGTTTGTCCAAATACCCCATTTCTATCAAATTGCCAATTTTCAGATTGATTGCATTTTGACACACTTGACATAACAATAAATCAAACGTAGGTTCTTTTACAGTAATGCTATTTGCACATGACATAGATTCATTACAAGAAAACTTTAACATAGCAACAAAACTTTTTGTTACTGTTAATTTGTCACTATTTACTTAATGAAGGCACACACACAAAATGGCATTGCTAAATTTTTGCGACCAAAAAATGGTCCATGTTCAAATAGAGGTCTAAAATTTTCATGGCTAAAAATTGAAAAAATTCCGTTCAATCTTTTCTGGTCTATTCACATTGTTTCAAAGTGGTTATAAAGTTGACTATTTGGTGTAGGAAAAAAGAGTTTAAGTGAGTACAATTGAATTTAGATTGCGTAACTTTTTTTTAATTTTAGCTAATGTTTAATTAAATACCAAAAAACAAATAACTAATGTATAAGTAGTACTCTGCATAGTTTTATATATTAATTCTATTTATTATAATTTATACAAATGATATGTGAGTTTAATGGTACTCCTCTCGTCATAGGAATCTAAGGGTTTTTATCAAGGGATGCAAACCATTTTTGTATATCTAGAGTTCCTTCATATATACAATCAATAGTCTTCCAATTTTTCATCAAATTAGTGCTGATAATTAAGAAATTATTAAAATATTTATACTTAATTTTTTTTCCATTTTCAAATATTCATGAATGGTTTTAGCAAAATTTTAATAAATACTACTTTTTAAAAACCAAGTTGGAGCATGCATCGTATAACTAGTAAAGAAGGACCGAGCCTAATATGAATTAATTGTTGTCTTGCTATAGTTAGTCATGAAGCATATCACATGATGAGCTCATGACAGAGATAGAACATATCTAAAGCATAAAGAGTAGACAGAAGAAAACTATGTGTGATATTATCAGTGAGCTGTATAGTAAGCCATGAGAACATGAGGCATGTGGTGGGACTGTAACTTTTTGGTTTATATACACAAAAAATCAGCAATACATCTCTCTTCTAACCTTCATTCAAAATGTACTTAACATTCTTAGGGTGTGTTTGGATGGGATATGTATAGAGTGTAAGCTTTGTGCACATAATGGTTCAGGTGATCTATCGAAAAGTTAAGGTCTCTTATATTTAAATCTCTATTTTTTTCAATATCCTAGAATATGAGTTCAGGTCGTTCTCCTTGGTAACTTAGATTCTGCTAGTAGGGAATTTGTGAGATATGTATACACAACTTGTAATGTACCATAATGAAATGTTATATAAGATGACTTTACTTTTGTAATACATTATTTGTGTATTATTAATAACATGTGAATTTTTTATTTTTTTGTAACAAAAAGTTTAGGACAAGAGAAAATTACCCCAATCTAAGGCCAAGGTATGCTAGAAGCTTCAACAAGAACTTACTATTACATATCACCTATCAAGGAAGTTTGCTCGCAAAGGGATTCGAACCATATGTAAATTTAATAACATTTCTCTTAATCTTAAACAACTAAAATGTTTGATATTTGGGGCGTTCCCCCATTGTATAAGCTTGGCTCGAGCCTATGCTCAAATGAGGTTTATGTGTTCAGCCTTAAGCCTAGAGATGGCAATGGGGCGAGGCAATCACTCCTCGTTTCCATCCCCGAAGGACATCCCCATGCCCCATCTCCGGCCGGGGATTTTTCAATAGCCACATCCCCGCCCATTAAATGCCCATCTACCTCATATCCTACCCTATTTACCTATACAGTCATACTTTTCTAAAAAATCCTCAGCCAAAACAAAGTCGTTTTGCCAAAAAATTTCAAAAAAAATTTCAAAACAAAGGCATGTAGTGACTTCTCTATCCTCATACCCATACTCATTTTTTCTGCCTCATACCCGTACTCGATCGAGTAAAAGTAACAGGGCCCCATCGAATATGGAGCAAATTGTCATCCCTACTTAAGCCTAAGCAAAAGTGCAACCTAATTTTGACTCATTGTTGAAGCCCATGCCCCCAGGCAAAGCTGAGGCCCAAGCCCTAAATGTAGTAAAAAGTAATTTTTGACTATAAGCTTAAAATGATTTAGTAATAATTGAAAAGTCCTAAATGTAATTAAAAAAAAAAAAAACCTTACATGTTTTATAAAGAATGATGTGTCACAATGGATATATATTACACTAAGTAATTAATAATCCATCAATTTTGTATATGTGACCCAACATTACAGACTTTATAATTAATAAAATGTTATGCACTTCAGTTGTATTCTACAAATTCTACTAAAAAAAAAATAGGTAAAAATATCTCTCTTCTCGGAGAATTCTTTTTTGAACAATTGAATCCGTAAATTAAGTGCTAAAAAAATCAATTCTATATTGTTTCTCATTATTAGGTCTTTATCTCATCAAACAGATCAAATCCCGAATTCATTTATTTTTTTTTTTTGGTATCCAATCGAGTAGGTCTATAATCTATATAGTCAAACATTGCTAGAATTCCAGCAAAAAGAAAAACAAGACATTACTAAAGTAAGAGAGAGATGTCAAAAAGTAAAATAGGTGCGAAGATTTTTCAATTTTGTGAGTTGGGTTAACTGGCTAAGCCTGAGTTTGGCCATGCTTAGCCCAAATCTTGCTTTAGCCCAATTACAAGCTCTGGGTTAAGCTCAAGGCCCTAAACTTTAGGTTAGAGCTAAAGCTTATTGGTCCAAGCCCAAAACACCCATGAGCTACCCAAATGCATAACAACTTTGGTTAGAGTCCTATTAGAAAAAAAAAAATGGTTAGAATCCGTGTCACCAAAAATAATTTTATTAAATTATTTTTATCCAATATTTTTCTTTTACTAATGAAAAAAATTTGGGCTACCGGACACGACGGGCATTGCCCTCTTAAACCTAGTACATGTACCCTATTTAACTCCTTTTATAGGGTTGACCTCTCAAGAATCAATGGGAAAAAAAAGTTTTTTATTTTAATAACTTGAATTTTTTGATTTTTTTATTTAAAAATGAACACTTTAGTCCATCTACATTCATAAAATGTGTAATTTTGATTCTTTTGTCTTTAAGCTAAAATTTTTTAGATTTATTTCAAGGTGTAAAGTTCTCTAATTCATAATCACCGTTCAGATTGAAGACCTGCATCTTGTAAACCTCTCTATAAAATTTCAACTCAATCTAACAGTGAATGAATCTAGATATCCGGTTAGATGAAAACTTCTAATTTTAGTATTTTGGGGTGGGTCTCACAATTGGATCGAGCTAAAATTTTGTGGAGAGATTCACAAGACGTAACTTTTCAATTTGAACAATGATATTGTGAATTAGAGAACTTTACACCTTAAACTAGACTTGAAAAATTTTGGCTCAAAGACGAAATGACCAAAATTACACATTTTATGAATATAGATAGACTAAATTGTTCATTTTTAAACAAGAAAAATCAAAAATTCAAATTGTTAAAATAAGAAAACTAAAATTGAAATTAAGCCAAAAAAAAATACTCCCCACAATTTTATGAGGATTTAGGTGGCTCTCATGCACATAAGGGGTTTACCACAAATGGTCTTGCCCATTACGAAGCCCTTACCAACATGTTGATAGAGTTGTCCTACAACCTAGTTTTCTACCTCATGTCGTTTTGATCCAATATTATGACATTTGAATTCTAGCATATTTTATTGTGTAATTGTGTCATGTGACTAGAATCAAATAATGGATTTTAAATGGAAAATGCGAATGATTAAATTTTCCAAATAAGGAAACCAAGAAAATAATATTACAGAAATTAAACAAAGAAATAAATAATTTTAAGAAAGAAAGGACATACCATCAGGATCTGAAGAAAAACCAGGCAGCATCCCCACCAATCAGCAATCCAATAAGANCCACAAATGATCTTGCCCATTACGAAGCCCTTACCAACATGTTGATAGAGTTGTCCTACAACCTAGTTTTCTACCTCCTGTCGTTTTGATCCAATATTATGACATTTGAATTCTAGCATATTTTTCTTTTAAGAGCACTAATCAAATGATTAACCAGTATTCATTACAATTATATTTGATAATGGCCTAGTAACTCAGCTCCACAGGCACGACACGACCATACTTTTTGGGTTTGGGTCTCTTTATTTATTTGTTTGGATGAGTAGAAAATGAGAGAAAAAAATAATAGAAAGCAAAGAGAAGTTAGGGGAAAATGTTTGAAAGGAAAGAAAATGTGAAGAAAAGAAAAAATACCAAGTATAAAATAACAAAACGTTATTTTGTAAATGAGGGCAAAAATATCAGATTGCTCCACATGATTTTGCTCGATAATCCAATCTTTTAGTCTTGAATTTGGATGGAATTTTATGGGACTTTCTGGGAAAGTACTTGGACTTTCGCTAGAGAGGTAACTGGAGGTTTCTGTGAACGGAAGGGAAAACACAGGAAGCCAAAAGAATGGAGTTATTAGCGGTGTGAATAGAGTTTTGGGATTTAGAATTTTAGGGTATGGGTTTTAGGGTTTAAGGTTTGTGTTTTTTTTCTTCTTAATTTTGGGTTTATTTACTCTTTCTTACCTTTAATTTATCCTTAATTAGGGATTAAAGTGCTTAAATTAGAGATTAATTAAATCACATGAAGTAGCACATAACATTTTCATCCATTAATTAACGGTCAAATGGACGGAAGGGGGTTCTCATACAAATTGTGAAGTTTAGAGAATTATGTGCATGCTTTTGAATCCTAGGGAGTTTTTCCCTTATGGACCAAAGTTAAAGGGGATTTGTACATTTTACCCGAGTAAAATTTACCCTCATTACCTCTTACCAAACACACTCTTAATGTTGTAATGATAAAGATTACCAAGTGACCTGTGATCGAGTAATACTCCTAAGTAAAACATTTGGATTCGATAGTGAATATTTCCAAGGCCTGAAAAGCAATAGTAGTCAATATTTTAGTATTTTGAGCTCCTGCTTCAACTTTGCCTCAGTCGAAGATATACATATATTTGGTGGCTAGGGCTACGTTGGCTTGCTTTCAATACTTCAATGGCCATTAATGTTAAAATGTTACAGATTAAGATAAACTAAAGTGTATCACATTATCTACCTGGGCTATAACCAATGGCCATTTTAAGCCAAGAGTTTTTTCTCCTTTTTTTTTGGTATGGGTAGATAAATAACAACCCAGGGATTTTGAACCAAAAAAAAGGAGTGAGAAAACAAATCTTATATCTGAAAGCACGCTCCGTTGAGCTAGAACTTCCTCAAAAGCCAAGAGTTACCAAAGTAAAGGAACAAAAATAGCAGAAGCAAAAGTGGGGAAAGAGAGATACTCTGCATGCATGTAATTATATCAT
Organism: Cercis canadensis; assembly: GCA_003255065.1. NCBI lineage: Eukaryota > Viridiplantae > Streptophyta > Magnoliopsida > Fabales > Fabaceae > Cercis > Cercis canadensis. The sequence continues at coordinate 45,217 of QAOA01001352.1, forward strand.
ACTGAATTGAAGATAATATAAATATATATAATCATCAATCTACATATAAAAGAATTAACAAATGAGCAGCTTCTCATGTAACCCCTGGTAAGAGGAATTGACCAAAACTAAAGAAAAGACATGAATCAAATATCAATACAATTATCATGGCCAACAAAAAAATATCAATACAATTAGATGGAAAGACACCCTCAGCAGAATTTCTTTAATTTTTGAGATAATATTAAATAATTATGAGCGACGCATTTACAGTTGCCACTAGAGCTTTGAGCAAAACAAACTAAGTAGCAATAATTCTACCACTTAATAAGAGGTCTTCTGTGCCAAAATGTGCTCCAGGAAACCTCTTGGTATGTTTCCTACCAAACCCAAAATCGAAACAGTCTTTACGGTATAGAATAGCAGAGTATATTCTCCTCTATACACTATATGAGGCCTTTTTGGGAGCTTGAAGTGCATACCACAAGTGACTTGAGAAATTCCATGACCTGCAGATACAACAATATGGTACAACTCTTGTTAGGAACAAATGAAACCAGTATGACAAACCTAAAGTGCTACCGGTTTCTTCGGAGTAGCGTTATAAGTTAGGTTAGTTCTATGCTACCCTACCTTGATGTGACATACGTCACACTAGGGTGGTTAAACTATCTGATATTGACACAATTGACACAATTTAAATTTTACTGAATTCGCTAAGCATTTGTTTTGTATAGCTTAGTTACAGATTGAATAAACCTTAGATTATGTAACTGTACTAGTATGATTTAGTTTGAATCAAAACAGTACAAAAAACTGCCTATTTCCTGCCCAAGGAAATGTGCAAATAACTGGCAGAAAACTTCAGAAGAAAATTTATAAATCCAAGTTTAATACTGTAAACTAAATTACAGCTGATTGAGAAATACCTCTGATGGATCGTGAAGAGAGTAAACTGCACTGCTTTCCTTGGGCGTAGAAGACACTAAGATGCCATAACCTCTAGTTCCCTCTCTCAAAACCTGTTACAGTTTCATTTGATATCAAGAAATTTACCGAGCAAGAGAAAATTAAATGGAAAAACAAACATGTTAGAACCATAAAATCACAGCAAGCTAAACTTTACCTTAAATGCATCTTCATCTGTCCTGTCATCTCCAACATATATAGGGAGCACATCTTCGCGATTGCTAAGTCCTAGAAAGAAATTTCTAATGTCACTTACTGCAAAACTAAGAATTCCAATCTGCAAAGAAGTAACTATAAATTAAACAAACAACAAATGAACTCACCGAGTGACTCAAGTAAAAATGTGACTGCTTTCCCTTTATCCCAGTCAATCACTGGTCGGATCTCTAAAACCTGTAAAAAATAGTAGACACAAATCATTCAAGAAAATGACATCTGAGAAACATATCCGAATACTTAGTCAAAATGTTTGCAATAAAAGTATTACCTTGCGCCCATGAGTTACTCGTAAACGTGGATAGTCCTTCAGAATATCATGGACACATTCTCCCACTGTATCCCAACTCTGCATATTGAATCCAAAGAAAACCAAAGTATTTACAAACAAGAAATTGGTAGCGGAATTGACTTAGGTAGAAAGACTGCCCAATCCTAGGAAAACACTACAAATGATTAAACATAAAATAGAATGCTGTACCTTCTCATTTACATTGCGGTAATGTACAGAAACACAAAATTTATTGCTTTCAACTTTTGCTCCTTCAATTTCTTTTGTGCGTTCAACAAGCAATGTCAACACCTGCTCAAACATGAGTTAATCAGAAAACCACATTTTAGTGGAGAAAAAAAGATTGAAACTGGTGATTCATGAAGTATTCCTCAAACACACCCACCTCATCAATCATCGGTAAGAACTCAGCAGCGGGTTGGAATAAATTAACTTCCTTGCCCTGTATTTTTAACATATTGTAATAGAGGCACTTTAGACAGATAATTTTAGCACAACAGGGCAAAGAAAGACAGAGAGATTTAGAATCTGAGGTGAAATAGAAACTTCGAACGAGGACCTGCTTGTCAGTAGACCTAATGCAATTAGGGTGGTTATCAGATACAGATTGTCTGACAGGACCAATGATGTCCATTCCATGACTACCCGCATAATAGAGTTCTGTTAGTCCTACAAATTTATGTACCTGAGAAAGTGGGGTGTAAAAAAAGTGAGAATCAAAACCAAAACCCAACAAGAAAGCTTGGTCTGTGTGTGTGGGTGGGTCTGTCTAACCAGCACATATTGATAGAGAAAACAAAAAGAGAAAGAAAATTGCTTGAGGGTGTTATGAAAGTGTTCAAGAGAAGCTAACTACCTTGTCACGGCTTCTTCCACTAATTATTGCCGTTGGGAAATGTTCTGCCGCCTTTTTAACAGCAGCACGCATCTGAAGAAGTTGCAGGATCAAAACAAGAAAAATAAGAACAGAGAAAAAGAAAATCCCAATCCAAATTTCTGGGCACTAAACCTGAGGAAAATATTACATACATTGTCAGACATGAAAGCACAGTCAGGGTTATCCACAATTGGTGAAAGAGTTCCATCATAATCCAGAAACAATGCTATTCTTTTGCCTTTTGCATGGTTTGTGATTTGCTCAAAAGATATAAGCGCCGATGGATACTTCAGCTGTGAAATTAAAATAAAAATGGAAAAAAATTGCATGAATAACTCCTCTAGAACTATAGAACTCCAGGACTAACTCAAAAGGAAGTATGTAATACCAGCCAGGTGCTGTAAGCATCAGCTGATGCAAACTCATGATTAACATCCTTTGTAATCTTCTTGGGTGGAGGAGAAGATGATTTCATGGCATCCAGCCACCCGCTAGAACGAACATCACCAAGAATTCCCGTCTTCTTCCTTGGAATTGTCAGTAACAGACCATGCGGGAAAGTTGCCCCTGTGGGGGAATAAGGCAACAGACTAGAATGCACACCTAGTCTTGACTTTGTTATGGGTGCAGTATCGGTGAGAACAGAATTTTGATTCGACTTCAAGTCCATGGGATCCAGATTTGTTGACCAAATTGCGGTGACGAAACAATTTAAGGAATTTGAGTATTAAACACAAATGAACTAATATCTGTCAGATATCCGCTTCACCCAACTCTTTTATCAATGAAAAACCACCTCTTCAATGTTTTCTTGTCACTGCTCTTGGGGTAAGAGTCCATCAACTGTTGAGCTCCTGAAAATAATGAGCATATAGTTTAAGTCATTGAATATCAAGTTACAGAGAAGTATTAAAAGTTAACTAGCATTCAACTTTAAATCTACCTTTTTATCACCCTATCAACTATGAAAACAAAAAGAAGCAGTAGACTTCAATATGCAAACATGAGATTTGGAAATGAAAAAATAGTTTAGTCCTTCAAAAAACATGCAGCACCCCATAGGCATGGCAAATCAACTAGCAGGTCTGTCAGATATGACGACAAACAATGCACATGCAAATGCTTTAGTCAAAATCAAACCAATAAAAACCAAAGATGTCTACAGTACATGCTTGACATGTACAAAAAAATACATTCTAGAACATATGAAGAAAATTAAAGGTGGGGACAGAAAGGTTGAGAAGACAGGTTTAGAACATACAGTAGTCAAGAAGACAATTATATAGCATGAATTACAAGTTGGCAGGTAGCCATGTAAAGTCAAAAACAAAGAAAAAATATTAAAAAAGTAGAAAAGAAGGAAGGGGCTGGCTACTATAATTTCACCATGGCAACAGTGAAAGCTATTGATAACAACTCAAAAGGAACAAATTACTGATGTATGTCGGCTGGTAAAACACAATCAAATAAGATAAATGAGCTAGCATCTCCAATAACGCCTATAAGTATTAAAGCATATAAAATCTCAGCCTAATAACCATAATCATCAACCTCCTTGCTCAGCAAAACAGAAGGCACTAGGAAGAATGACTAGAACATGATGTAGAACAAAGATGGTAACACACCATGCTATAATCCACCAACATCATGCACTAAAAATAAGGATCAAAACAGATTGAAAAAAGAAATTCACTACCACTATCTAGGAAAGAAAAATAGGAATTGTATTGAATCTGAACAGCTGAAATTTGTTACAGAAAAATAAGCAAATACTACTTATGTGCAATGTAAAGCTGTCCTACCCCACCCAGTGGAAAGGAAAGGATCACAATACCATATGCAACCACACATTAAGGACCTACAAAGTAAGGGACTCATTAAAACATATGGGCCCAATACATAAAGATTCTGCAATGATATAAACAAACTGTCATTGATCATCAATAAACTTTAGTAAATGTATAAAGAAACACCATGCTTCAGTTTCTATCCCCAAATTACCATCATGAAAAACAAAAGAATAAAAATTTTCAATATTTCGTATGTCATAGTTCCTTCGAGAATGCGAAAGGTCAGAACATAATTTTCTTTGCTCGGCATAAATGAAAATACTACGAAATAACAAACCCAAGACTGGAAAATTGACCACGGAATGATGTAGACTCCACAACTTGACTTTTTCCCCCTTTTTCTTTCTCCATTTCTTCTTTTCATTTTTTCTCATTTTAAATGGCTAAGAGTAGTTTACGCGATTGGGACACAAAACAATTAGACTAAAAAATCAAGGATGAAAACAAATAACAACATCACATCAACTTAATCAAAAACAGCTCCAAGGCAGACATATCAGAATCAATTGTCGACAGTTTCTTTCCTGTGACCGGCAAAAACTGAAAAAAACTGAATTAACCAATCATGCAATGGTCAGTCAAAGAAAATGATGATGTGTTAGAAAAATAAAACATTTATTCGTAAATTAAAAACGTTGTCACAGATTCTGACCGGCTAAAAAAATCTATTACAAATTGAATAATCATTGACAGCGGAAATAGCAAGAAAAATTCACAAGTCAAAATGTAACCTAACTCTCAGAATGTCAAGCAATTTACACAATCAGAATCAAACAATAACCAGGAAAACCTCAAACAGTCAAACCCAAGTTTCAAACCTCAATTTGAAAAGCATTCTCGTAAGAAACCAACACCTTTTTGGAGAAAAGGGGGAGAAAGATGAAGAATGAGAGAAGAGAACCATAACATACCTAAAATACGAACTCTAACCAGAGGGATAAAGAAATTAGAACGCTCATGAATCTTCAGAATGCAGGCTCCAATTGCAAAAAACTTCAAAAACGACAATAAAACCAGTAAGAAGGCTTATTCGAAGTTAAAGCATCAACTTTGAATAGTTCGGCAGCCAATGAAACAGAGTAAACGAAAGTAGGCACCCAGAAGTGAGAACCCTTAAAAGTTTAAAAGAGGAAAAAAAAAAAAAACCCAACACATCTCCTGCCTGTTTGATGAGAGATTTCAGCTAAAGTTTCATTTTTTCAGTAATTTTCTCAACAGCCAAACAGAGGCAGGGAGATATGAAGACAATGTCTACGTCAAAGAAGAAGAGCTAAGAATGGAAATGGAGTGAAGATTTTCACCTGAAAAGCGAGAAAATATAGTCATAGAGAACCCCAGAAAGCCCAGTAAATGAGACCGAGAATCGAGCGCAAAATCCTAGACCAAATCGGTGTGAAACCAATGAGCAAGCAAGAGAAAAAGAACGCAGAAACGCTAAGAGAGAGAAGAAGAAAGAAACTTAAATATAGAAATGGGGTATTTATAGCGTTTCGGTCCTCACGAAACGTGCTTCACAAGGAGACTCTAGGTTGTTGAATAAGGAAACACTGCGTAGTAAAATAACGACAACGACAATAGCCAAAAATAAAATAAGAAAAACGACTAACCAATCCCTACCCTAGGCAATGCGCGTGTATTCACGCTCCAACCATAGGAGCCAAAGCGAGTGAGAGACTTTAGTAGGCGAAAATAAAATTTCTTTTCTTTTAAAAATGTGTGGTATTTTTACCCAAAAAACTTCTCCATTAATGTAGAGAATTACAGAAATAACTTGTGTATTTTTTAATTTTCCCTCATTTCATGTAAAATGCGTTTAAATAAATAATTTTTATTTTAAAAAATCATATATTTGAATAAACTTCTCATAATTTTTATAAACATTTAATTAAGTCAAAATTAAGTTTTAAAGAAGCTTCAAATAAATATTGTGGCTTCTCTTCTACTTAACAAAATAATTTTTTTAGAAAAATATTTTTTACCAAATCGTTTATAATTAAATGAAACTAAAATTATTTTTAAAATTTATAAAATTTATGTTGTAACTAAAAATTAAAAAAATATATATATTTATCTAGCCAAATACACCATCAGCATCACTTCTTTGAAGAGCGCGTGGGGCAATTGATAATTGAGAGCTAAAAGGTTTGATTTCATTGGTTTGCGAAATTTTCCTATACTGAATAGCGGCCAAACTAGAAGCAGGGCCCAACGTGGGAAAGGGTACACGTGGCGGCGCGACTTGGCGGCCAAAGCGCGTGGAGACACGTGTGTTTGAATCGAGGTCGACGTGGCCACGTTTGGGTGCGGGGCCCGCCACGTATGTTCCGGACGTGTGCGACCGTGCTGTCGTTTTCAGGGAACGAGTGGTAGTCGTCGGTGGCGGTGGGGTTGTCTGGAGACATCCAGTAAGATGGTTCCACGTGGCAAGACGAGCCTATAGTGGGGTCCACGTTCGAAGAAATGATGGCCTCATAACGAGATGAAGTGGCGGGAATGGGCCTAATGATGGGCCGATATTTGTCACCCCCCCCAACGAACGTTCACGTGGCAGGAAAGTGAAGTCGTGACTAATTATTTTTGACTAATATCAAAATCAATTGTTTTTGACTAATTATTTTTCTTTCTTTTTGCCTAATTTCAGAGAATTATTATAAAAAAAAAATTCAAATAAAAAGGGTTTTACAAAACGGCATATGGTAAGCGGTTTTGTGACGTCCTCAAAATTTGAAAGATTTGTATTCCAATTTAAAATAAAAAAAATAAAAAGAAGTTTATGTAAATTTCAAACTCGAATTCTCACATCCTAAAAGTTTTACATACCAATATGGCATAATATAGATTAACTCAATGTGTAACACTCTTAAGTTGTGTCATAAGTCACTATCACAATGGTGTAATATAATAAATACCTTTAAAATTTTATGTTATTTTATTTTAGTTATTAACAAGTGATTATTTAAAATTTTATATGATCAATGGTCATTTTATAATCTTCAATGATAAATGTGTGACTGTTAGCACAAGATGACTATTAATCATGTAGAACTATAAATGACCGCTGATCATGAAGTACAATTATACACTATAACTAAAATGAAATAAAATATAATTTTAGAATTAACCTAAATTTATTTTCCTCTAATTTTAACATTCTAAAGTAACAAACCTTTCAAAATTTTATTTATTTAATCAATGATTCAAAAAAAAATCATAATTTTTCATAAATTGCAAAATTCGTTGGATTTGTGTGAAATCCCCTTTACCTAGAGGAAAGTCCTAGTTTTCTCCCCCTCCACCAAACTCCTATCATTCATCTCCATCCATTTTTGTTTGTTTTCGAATTAGGTTAAATAAAAGTGAATAGGAACAAAAGCATAAGTAAATGAAATGAAACATTACTTAGCTATCATAAAAATCACGTGAATAATATGTACCTATTTTAATCTTCTACGCTATCATTAAACCAATTTGTCAAGATTCGTCTTATAATAAGGTTTGCCACACAATCATTTATATTGCATAAGAAAGACCATTTATAGTTTAGTTAGGATGTTGGCTTAGAAATCGCCCTAATGGGATTTTCAACGTATTATTAAATTAACGGGGATTCTATAATATTACATGAATATGTCATACTACACTGATATGACAAGCATACGTAATTTTTATATTCTATTGAATATAAATATAATTTATTTTATTTTCTCAAATAAATTTAAAAATAATTAATTTGTACATGTGTCATTCTCATATTGACTAATCTCATGTAGTATGACATACTACATAAATATGAAAAGTATCTAAGAAACCTCCTTAAATAAATTGAGTTTTAGCCTATTTAAATTTATTATGAGCCCCCATTTCTTTTGAATTTAAATNATAATGTAAAAATATTTTTTAAAATATCAAATGCTAGACGTTCTTAATTCTTTTCCTTAATTAGATTTTATTTTCTTTCCTTTTTAGTCAATGACTCCTTTTTATAATTACAAAGTGATTTATAAGTATCTTTTTTTTTGTCATTTAGATANACCAAAGCTAAATATATTTTCTAATTAAAAATATTAGGAATTTAATTTGGGATCTCAGATTTAAAAGAGATTCGTGACTAGTCATATTGTAGTATATATGTGTGCTTATATGATTTATAAATACTTGAGTTAGTNTTATCTACTAAATTATATATAGTTATAGTTCTACACAAGCACACACAACATAAAGAATAATTCAAATCCAAAAGCTTAACAAAAAAGAACTAACATATCTTTACTATTAAGTCACAAGATTTAGTGATAGAGGTTTTCAAGTTGGAACCTTGGTGTTTTGTAAATTTAAGAAATAGAGTAGAGCAAAAAAATTGAAGCTATTATTTTATTTTATATTAAAGTGTTTTATGTGTGAGGATCTCCTCTGAAACTGAAAATATGAGAGGTAGAATTGGCCCTACATATGTTCTCAAATCTCACTACATTGCCATCTAGCTTCAATCAAATTGGACCTACCAATAACCATAGAGATTCAGACCATCTCCATCATGACTTCAGTATGGGTCCAATTAACATAATTTCTCAGCATGGCTCACACTATGTTGCTCTTCATGACCTTTCTTACAATGTTGTCATCAAATAACAAATACCTTAATGATATCATATATTTAAGAAAAAGTGACTAGAGGAGTCTAGTTGAATGAGAATTTGTGTCTATATATAATCTCTTTGTTTTTAAGGTATATCTTTATATATATATATATATATATATATATATATATAGATAAATAGTGGTTTGTAATTTGTAATTGAAGAAATTTGAACGGGAGAAGAGGAGAATGAGACTAGCCTTATTATGACTGAGAGCACGTTCTATTCAACTAGAGTTCTTTCTTAAAGTATATCTCTATTTATAACTTTATTTTTTAATTACATGATGATATGAAGATTTGAACTTCTGATTTTATTTTTTTTTGTAAATTATTTAAATTCATCATTAGACTATATTTAATGATTTTATAACTCTAATTTTTGAAAGAAGAAGAAAACAACAATTTATATGTGATATTACTATCAATCAAATTCAAATATATTTTTGTGTGAGGAAGAATTTTCATAACTTACTATTTTTCTCTTAGCTCTCACACTAAATGTAAATTTTCAAGCTAGCCAACAAATCATATAACTTAAAATAGTAAAATCTTTAAAAACATTGGAACCAACAATCCATTTTTTTGTAAAGATAAAATTTGTCTATAAACATAAGTTTTGTGCAAATAATTAATGTTATCAAATTATGTTAGTGAAACAGCATTTAACAAATACCTTCTCTTAATAATCCACGGGTTGTGGCTCAGTTGACAACGTAGGTTAAGTATGTGAGAAGAGCCAAATATTCGATTTCCACGAAACACACCTTTAAAGAGGGGTATAAAACTTTAACTCTGACTAAACCCTAAATAGAATTAGTCCCATGGTGGAGATACCTAGGTTCATAAAAAAAAAAAAAAAAAAATACCTTCTCTCAATTTTCAATGACTCATGCAACAGCTTTTTGGTATAAAGATCAATAGGTTTGAGCTGTGTATGACTCATGCTATGAGTCTATGACCATGCGACTGGGGAAATGAAAGCATGTTTTTCCAGGCAAGCTCTGATGCAGTCACAATCACAACTACCAACTTCCCACCACTAAATAATGGCCAGTCGTTTTCTTTTGAAAAAGTTGTACACTATTTTATTTTATGTTGTGTCACATTGTGTATATGGCAAATTTAATTAAACTCTTTAAAATCATTGTAAGATCTCATTAATAGTTAAGCTTGAAGACTTTAATTTAAAATTATGTGCAGGTCATGTGTATCAAGCATTTGTACATTATTTTATTTTAGGGTTAATTATATTGTGTGTATGGCAAATTTAATTAACCTTATTAAAATCATATAAGATCTCATTAATAATTAAATTTGATGACTTTCATTTAAAATTATGTGCAAGTGATGGTGTGCATCTATCATTTATACATTATTTCTATACAAATATAAAATTTTTACACTATTTTATTTTAGGGTTAATTATATTGCAAGTCATTATAATTTAAGCCAATTTTTATAATATTTTTTTTAAAAAAATTAGGTTCTTATAGTTTTAATTCATTGTTATTAGGTCCCCATCACATTATTAAATAGGACTTAAATCACCCAAATTTTCTTCAACTTTGTACTAATACCATAATTAAGGTCCCCCTAATCCCCCTTAAAATAAGAAAGTTGTTATCTTACCTCATTAGGTGGAGTAAAAAAGAATAAATATTTTATTAAGAGTTTGGAGTAGAATGAATTTTTAATTTTGATATTATTACAAATTTTTTTAAAAATTAAGTTATTAAATATGTGTCAGAATAATTAATTTATTTTAAAATGTAAAAATAAAACAATACAAGAAACATATTAAAAAAATAATTATTTTTTGTTTTTATTAAATTTAAATTCACTTAATAATTTAAAAATATGATTCATATTAAATGATTTAATTTTATAATTTTTTTTTTAAATTTTTATCTCAATAAAATAAGACAGAATCCACCTTAAAATACAGCAAGAAGAAAATGACGAGTTGGGTTGTTCCATTCCACCTCATGCTTGCGTGTTTTCATTGACTAAAACTATTAATCCCCTTTGACTATGTTACTTTCTTTCCTCAAATAATAAAAAACACAATAAATATTTTCACATACAACCCACTTTCCTAAAACAATAAACAACTGGAGTTAAAAAGAGAGATAAATTAGGTACCTTTTAGGATTTTTACTTGTTAAAGAAAGGCACGTGTGGGGTGCATGGGACCCACTCTGAGCTGGCAACACGGGTACACGTACTCTAGAAGTACGCTGGTCAAAGATGCTTTGCTGACGACAGAACTGAAAAGAGAACAGAAACGGTGTATGTGCTTTTTCAGTTTTTACTGTTTATGATTTTTTGGGAAATGATTAAATGAAGGCTTAATTGCAATTTTAGTCCCCTTATTTTAATCACTTGAACGTTTTAGTCCCCTTCTTTAAAAATGAACTATTGAATCTCTCTATAAATGTACAATTTTAGTTCTTATCTTTAAGTTAAAATTTCTAAGTTTATTTCAAGGTGTAAAATTATTTGATTCATAATCCCACCGTTCAGATTGAAGGGTTACATCTTATGAACCTCCTCACTAAATTTTAGCTCGATCTAACGGTGGGACTCAGCCCAAAACACCAAAATCATAATTTTTCATCTAACCACAAAATTTAGACTTTTTCACCGTTAGATCGAGCTGAAATTTAATTGAGAGATTCACAAGACATAGTTCTTCAATCTGAACGGTGGGATTATAAATCAGAGAACTTTACACATTAAAATAAACCTAAGAATTTTGACTTAAAGATAAAAGGACTAAACCTGTACATTTTATGAATATAGAGGGACTCAATAGTTCATTTTTAAAGAAGGGAGACCAAAACGTTCAAGTAGTTAAAATAGGAGACCAAAATTACAATTAAGCCTTAAATGAATAATTAATTACTTAGTATATTCGGTGGGTAATCTCTTGGAAGCTGCATTTGAATCCAATTTTTTCAACGCCGTAAAGTTTGGTCAGACCTCACAGGTTTGCGACAGAGCAAATGCTTTGAAAAACACGTCATATGGAGAGAAGGGAATGGCCACGGGGAAGGACTGAACAAGACTAATAACACGCTTGTTGCATAAAATTAAATGAGGCAGGTAAGCAACCCTAGTCCCTAGCTCTACCCCCAACTTTTTAGATGAATTTTCGTGAAACCTACCACATGATTTTATTTTTTATGTGAACATTTTAAAAATTAAATTATTTAATATATATTAAAATAGGAAATTAAATTATTTTAAAAAAATGTTACAAATGTATTTAAAAATAATTGTTTTTGGTATTTTTTATATTGTATTGTTTTTATATTTTTTAAAAAATTTGTATTATAATATATTACTAGATGATTTAATTTTTTAAAATTTTTATAAAGACATTAAAATTATTAAATGGGTTTCACTCAAACTCACATAATAAAAATATATAAAATTAAAATTGAAATAGAATAAGAATGAATGTGCTCTATTATAAAATTTAAGAAGGTTTTTTTAGATATTTTTATGTATGTCATATTACATAAAAATAACTAATATATGAATGATATGTAAATAAATTAACTGTTTTTAAGTTTGTTTAAGAAAATAAGATAAATTAATTTTATATCAAATAAAATATAAAAATTACGTATATTTACTACGTTAGTGTAGTATGATATACACATATAATATCATAAAATCTCCAAAAAATTTAATAACCTTATGAAATTAAAATAATTCAACGGCCAACCCAACCCAATCAATCCTTAGCCACCAAAGTCCTTCCCACCAAAGTCTATACGTAACTTCTTATGCATTGATGATATTGCTTAAGTTTTTTTTTTTTTTTTTTTTTTTCATTACATCATAGGAATTTAAATTTAATATCTTACATATTACTTAAACTACTCAAATACGCAAGATAATGCATACAAGTAACTTTATGTATTTGAATGTGTAATTAAGAGCTTGCTTTTCTATATGATTGTCAATTTGAATATTTTACTTAGATCTACATGTCATTATCTCGTTAATAAAACATCGGCGGAATCCACTTCCTCCAACATAAAATAATTGAGTTAGGTGGCAATGACCAAGGAGGGGAGGGTTGGTATATGTAGGTAGTATTCTCTTACTCTAAACTTTTATAAAAAAAAAAAATAATAATTGAGTTGGGTTTTACCGAAAGCCATATCCTATAAAATAATTGACTTGACTTACTAAAAAGCTGAATAATAATTAGAGTTGTCCTAGCCTCGAACCTTCCACTCTTTACCAAAACCTCACTGTAATCCAAATCAATACCATATTGATGGGTCCAATTTTTAATTCTTGTGCTCCAAATTTGCGATGTTAAAGTTTGATGAGAGGTTTTACCAAAAAAACAAAAAGTTTGATTATGTTGATGGCTCATTTACCTTAATATTACACTTTGACAATTTATTTATATAATTATTACATTTTCTAACTTATTTACCTAAATATTACAGTTTTTGAAAAAATTATTTTTTAAAAAAAAAATCAAATATGAGCAATGGACCCCACAGGACACGCCGACTGTCAGCCGACGTGTTCACTTCTTTCATTTGTCAGCCACTTCTTTTATTTGTCAGCCACATGTGTTCACCTTTTTTTTTTTTTTTTNTTTTTTTTTTCTTAAGCAACTTAGAAATTTGTAGTTGCAAGAAGACGGGAGTGAACACGTCGACTATCAGCCGACGGGAGTGAACACGTCGACTGTCAGCCGACGTGTTCACTTCTTTCATTTGTCAGCCACTTCTTTTATTTGTCAGCCACATGTGTTCACCTTTTTTTTTTTT
>QAOA01001352.1:62514-86579 GCA_003255065.1 Cercis canadensis
CTTGTGGGTAAGGGACATAGCTATAATGTGTGAAGATGAAATTAAATATTTGTTTGTTCATGGGGAACAAAACAGCTGATCGTGAGCCTTGTTTGTTTATTTATATATTGAAAAGTACTTATGATTTAAAAATAAATGATTTTCCCTCAAGAATTCTTAGTCTCTAAGAAAATATATGGCACTATCATCTCACGTAAAGGCTGACATCTTATTTGATTTAGAAGTTTATTATTGTTTAATTTTGTTTTAGATAAAGTATTGTTTGTACTTTTCAAACGTTGTTTAAAATTTAATAATAAAAATTATAGAAATAAATACTTTTTTCCAAAAAAAATAAATATGTTAATGACACCCATTTCTAATTTTGTAAAAATGGGCTCGTTACACCTTTTTATTTGAAAAAAAAAAAAAAAAGCATTGAAATTTTCTAAAAGCATCTACCAACATCTATACTCTATACCAATTATAAAATTTGCAGTTTCAGAGTCACAGCTTCATGCATTCATAGGCTATGCCTAAAAGCTAAGCAAACTTTGTTGATCTCTCCTTTGGGTATGTGCTTTAGTGAGGAGCTTCACCCTTCCTTTAGTGCTTGGTGGAAGTGGCTATTTGATTTTCTTATTCGAGAATCAAATGGTAAAAGACTAATTTGTATGGTTGTTTTTATCTTGTGAAAGCAAGGAACGAATTGCTCTTTGAAAACAAAATTTGTGATCAAACTACAAAGTGTGGCTCAATTAGTAAATTGAGTTCCATGTGAGGCAAATCTTAAAGTAATGTTAGGAGTTTGAACTCCGCTAGAAACACTAGTGGTTAGGGTATACCAAAACTCAAATAGAGATTAGTCTCACACCAAATGTGTGAGGACCACCTTGTGAAAAACTAAAACAAAAAAATAAAATTTGTGATCCTCCTACAATAGTCTATATGGTTGAAGAGGACCTAGAAGAATTTAATTCATCGTTGTAGTAGTCTTAATTTTTCTATTTGTACTAAGTAGTATGTAGTGCTCTTGAGTGGTATGTCACTCTCATCTTTGTACCCTTAATCCCACTGAGTTAATTTATAGCTCTTGATATTAGTGGGCTATCTTCATAAATAAAATTATCTATCTATGAAAAAAAAAACACTCTATATTACATATAAAAGTATAAATAGTAGAAACTTTTGATTTGCCCAAGAATATCTTTTATTAAAACACACGTTTAGTTGTAGCTAAGTGATATTGAGGTCGATTTCAAGGCTTGTGAATTCTGTGTTCAAATCTAAAATCATAACTAAAAATCCAAAAAAAAAAAGTTTTGAATACCCCAAATCAATATGTATATATATATATATACACTAATTGTTTAACTAAGGGGGTGTTGCCATTGCCGACTGAAGAAAACCCTCTGAACTAAGCATAAGTGACAATGTTCATGAAGTGCTAATTTTGTTTATTTTAATTTTGGGTTAGGTCGGGCTAGCTTGGTTTCAAATTTCCAAAATTGATGGCCAACCCATGCTCATTCGGTTTCCAGCTTTAAAACTCAACCTAATCCATGAAACTGACCAACACAATACAACCCGACTAGGTTAGGTTAGGTTGGGGTTTTTTTTTTTTTTTTTTTCTATCNCACCCATAACTATAGCACAATTTTCCTTCATGTCAATTCCTTATGGAGAGGATTTTCATGGGAAAAAAAAAGGGGATTGAGCATCCATACTATCCACACCTATCTTTGCAACTAGATTGATCACCTTAGAGATTCAGCTTCTCACTTCGAATCAATTTGTCTTGATGTTAACATGCTGATTTTTGATGTGGTCCTTGCAAAGCAAGTTTGTAAAGACCCTCACTCATAAGTTTCACTTTGAGCTTCTTTAATTATCTTAGTATTGTATTGAGAGGCAAACAATTTGTGGCTGAGTAATATTAAGATTATTTTCAGGGCTAATATGTTCCATATTCAAACTTAAAATTATAACCTAAGTACCAAAAAAAAGTATTGTGTTGAGGGCTAGCATTGGTATAATTTTCTTCTTTTTCAATTGATCCCAGATATACAAAGGAACATTATGAGAGTGTTTTCCTATTTTTGATTTTGTTCTTTGAGTAAGGCCGTAAGGGTAACATTTTTTTTTTTTTCTTGTTTTACTATTGCTTTTTTAGTTCCTTTTATATATATTCCCTCTATCTTTCTTTTTTCGCAGTTATTTGCAAGAAACATTGTCTAGGGTATGCTAGCTTCTCTTCTAGGAACATCCCTAAGGATGAAGTGAAGAGCATCTTCACCCTTCATCCCTCAAAACATACCAATGGCAGAGCTTGAAGGCTATGGAGGAGTACTGTAGATACCCAATCATTTTGGCCCATTGCTTTCAAGCCCATACCATCAAAGGCCCATATCATCAAATCTTCATCTTGCTTCTTCTCATCATACCCTTTAACCCTCCTCTATAAATAGTTTCAACAAGTATAAGAACTTTTGTTTCCCTTAACATTTATTACTCTCTTTAGCTTGGACTGTACTAACTTAAACTTCGGAGCTCGAGTACCACCACCCGATCCTTAGTTCACTTGTGTTATTGTGCAGCTAATACTCCTGCGGTCCAACCTCATTCATCTTTCTGACCTTCAGCTCAGATTAGGCATCGTCAATTACTTTGCTTATCTTTTAGCATTGAAGAAGGATCTTCAACAGTCTCTCAAGCAAGTTACAAAGGTTGTCTTAACAAAAACTTCATTAACTAAGTTAGCTTGCACCATATCTACTTGCAAATCTATTTTCTCCTCTTTTGTGGTCGTTACTCTTGAATTGTTTTGAATTGTTCTCCTTTTTTGCCCTACACGGTTGACTTAACTTACTTTACTTTTGTTTTCACTAACTTTGAAGTTAGGGAATCTAAATAACACCTGACTCAATCATATTCTAATATCTTCTGCCAATGCTTCATAGTGCTATTAAATTTCTCAATCACTTTGCAGGCAACCCAAATCAGGAGATGGAAGTAGAAAATGAGAATCAAACCAAACTTTTCTATTGTATACTCAAATATCTTCTTCTTTTCCCAAATCCATTCACCATGGTTCTTTCATATGGTTCATATAGATTTCATGGTGAGTCATGAACATAAATGTATGAGTAAGACAATACATTTTGATAATGTGAATGGTACTCAGATGACCAAAATTATCATCTCCCTCATATATTTATGATTTCACCATCAAATCCATTCGAACCATCTTAAAAATAATCATGTTGAATACACTTGGAAAGAGAATAAGATATTTGAGAACACAACAGCAGAGTTTGGTTTGATTCTCAATTCCTAGTTCCATCTCCTCATTTGAGTTGCCCAACAAAGTCTATGAGAAATTTGAAAGCACTATGAAAGATTGGCAGAAGATATTAGAATGATTGAGTCAAGTGTTATTTAGATTCTCAACTTTAAAGACAGTAAAAACAGAAGTAAATTAAGCCAAGTCAAGAGGAGGGAACAATTCAAGCCAATAAGAGTGTAATCGATTTGGTTTAGTTTGGTTATTGAGGATTTTAGAATCAAACCAATCAACTTTGATCGTGGTTTCGTTTGGTTCCATTTTGGCAAATTTTTTTTTTTTATATTAAAACCAAAGCTTTTTCTATCTATTAAACATCTATAATCTCAACAACCAAATTTGATCAAATTGAAACGATATCCCTTTTAGGAATCATTGACGTTGACAATAAACCACACCACAATCATATAAAACCATCAAAAGATTCATGGTTGATTGGTTATACAGGGTGCCTTGAAGCTTTGATTGTTCCAATTGCTTTAAATCTCACAGTTGGAATCATTGGAGAAATCTTCTGTTCCATGATAACTCAAATAGCAAATCTCTATGTTAAATGAGGATGAACGTTTCAATTAAACTAATAAGACATTGTCATGTTACCCTAATGGGATCTGCATCCTAATTTCATGGTTGGAATTTTAGCTAGAAAAATACATTCCGATGACGGGAAATTAAAGAATTTAACCCTAAAATTCTTTATTTCATGCAATATTTAATTTGGGTCCTTAATCTAATACAACCGCACTTATACCACATGTAAGAATTCAATTAATCACTATACCAGAATTAGAACACTACAACGTAGAAAAATTCATTAGGGTTTAGGCATACCTCTTAATTTAACCTCTTTAAACCATGGAGCCAATCCATATGAGATCTACACTAGATTTAAGCTCCCAACATGTTCTATTGTTTCAAGAACAAGTTTCACCAAGGTTGAGGAGTAAAGCCAAGACTCTGCCTCTTAAGAAGATTTATATAGTTCTAAGATTTTACGCATCGACCAAATAACTTGTATAATCGAGTGGTATTGAGATCGTTCTTAAAACTTGCGTGTTCAAACTTAGAGTAGTAACAAAAGTACCAAATAAAAATAAAATTCACCCATCAAGAAACCCTAGCCATTAGGCATCTACATAAAAACCCAGTCCAATTAAATTTGGCCCAAGCAATCTCTTAGGGTGATGCCCCAAACCCAATAAAACAGTTGGATCACATTATTAGTAATACGTGGGTTTTCAAGATCATCAAATTAGGCTACACATCCAATCAATTTTTCTTTTTACAAAACAGAAATCCAATTAATGGAAGCCCAATAAAATATTTTCAACATAAAAGGTCATAACAGGAGAAAATATATCTACGAGGGGAGAGCATAGAAGGGGGAATACTGTGAACCAGTAATGAACATTGATATGCACTATCTCAGAAAAAAAAGGAAAAAACATTGATATGCACTAGATTATGATATTTTATCTCTACTAATTTTTCATTATTTCTTTGTTTTAATTTTCATTTAATGATTTTTTTATATATTAATGATAAAATTGTAGTACACTATATACAAATCCTTGTTTATCTCTTCTAAATTACAAGATATCTTTTAGAGAGGAAAAAAAAAATAACCAATAAGAAATTTTTTGTTATATGATAGTACCTCTTATAAATTACCCAAATCCATCATCAAAAACAGTTTTTTTCACTATAAAGAAGTTGATCATATGTATGTAGCCACAAACTTATTTTTGTAAGCTTGTTAGTTGTCATTAATTAATTTAAAAGTGATTTAGGAATTATAATTATAACTATTTTCCTTTTTCCTTCAACTTATTATAATTTTTTTTAAATAATATAATTTGGAAAATATTTTTGCAAGTTTCTTCGACTGTTTAGTTATATTTGATGCATTCGTCATGACAAAAAAATGTCGCCATAAACAAATGACTTATTATGGTAGTGTCAAATGACATTTTAATCTTTAAATTACATCTTACACTTAGAGTGTGTTTAAATGAGGTATTTGTAGAGTGTAATGCATTCTTTTAGCATATTTGAAATGTTATTGTGTAATTTTTTTAAGAGTAAAACCCCTATTTGGTCCTCGAAAGATAGGTTCGGTGACAGTTTAGTCCTCCAAAGATTTTTACCGACACTTTAGTCCTTGGAAGATTGTTCCGTCAGCCATTTTCGTCCTCCGCTTATGTCTGTTAATTGGACTTAACAGAAAAGGCCACGTGGCACGTTAAGTGCTGACGTGGCCGTTAAATGCCGACGTGGCACCTTAAAAAAATTAAAAAAATTCTCTCTCATCTCTCTCTCTCTCTCTCACTCTCATCTTTCTCTTCCTCAATCTCTCTCTCCGCCAATCTCTTTCTCTCTCTACCATCTCTCTCTCACGCTCATCTCTCTCTCTGCCATCTCTCTTAAACTTTCTCCAACAACTAGTTGACTGAGCACTTGTATGTTAAACGTGGCCATCGTGCACAAAGGGTGGTGATTAAAACTGACTCCCAAGATGCTGTCAGTCTGGTTTCGTAGGGCTATTCTGAGTCTCACCTGGGTGCTGCTCTTGTTTCTTCAATTCGGTCGCTGCTGAGTGAAGGCAATGAGATCAAGATTGTTCATTGTTTTCGTGAGTCTAATAGGGTGGCTAATTGGTTAGCAAGTTTGGCTTATGGGTTTAGTATAGGGATGAAAGATGTTCTGGTCCCTCCTCTTGAGTGTGGTAGATTGCTGGCTAAGGATGTAGAAGGGTCTGGTGTGGGGCGCATCGTTTTGGTGTAGTTTTCTTTGTGTTTTCTGGTGTATAAAAAAAAAAAAAGAAAGCAAAAAACTAGTAAAGAACCTATGCCCTGAGTTGAACCAGCAAAGAACCTATGCCCCGAGTTGACTCAGTCCTGGACTGAGTCACATGTGCCCCGAGTTGCATGCATGGCTTCATGCAAACTGTCTCCAACATGTGCAAGTCATCAACTTTTTTCTAGTCTCAGTACATGCATCAGCCTAGAACGGAAAGTAGATTTTGTTTCTTGATTGATGTATTCTTGAGTGTGATCCTTTTGTAGAACGGAAATGGTAGAAACAACAAGTATGTACATATTTGTCTCAAAACCTACTTGTAGTGAAATCTGGTTATGCCATTGTTGAGGTATCATAAACATGCACTTGCACTAGTAAATCTGACCTATCCCTTTGTGATGTATGGTACTAGTAAATGCTTTATTCTACCACAGTTAATTAATCATTATGCAATGTGCATGAGAAAATCAAAGAAATGGAGTTAACTTATACATTTGTGATAAATGGTAATGTAGGAAGCCAGAGCTGCTGGTTGCCGCACATCGGCAGAAGCAAATATATATCTGGAACAGAAGAGAAGAAGGTAAGCTGAAGAAAGTGCTCGTAGCGCAAAAGAAAATGCTCAGGTCGGCCTAAGGGACCACAGCTTTCCAAATGAGTTCATGGCTACAGGCTCTACTGGCAAGGATTCAAGTGCAAGACCAGCAGGGCCTTCTGCTTCAAGTTCTGTCAATAAAATGGGTGTAACACCATATTATGGAGAAGGTTTACTTTCAGAACCTGTAAGTATATATCCTCTCTTATTTTCCTACTTTAAAAAGCTCTCTTATACCTCTATTTCTTAACCAAGCTAACATAAATGTTTTAGAAATTAAATCCAGTTTATTCACTATTGCTCCATACGACTGCATGAACGTTTTAAATAAGTGTACTGTGCCGAGTGTTTGTGACAAATTTGTTCTGAAACCATCCCCTGTAACATTATTTGCGGGAGAAACACCTATGCTGTGAGCTACGGTTGCGACCAACCACATACCTGAAGATACAACAGGTTCTGTGTGTATAAATACTCAGTGGCAACATCACTAGTCCAGGAACTGCAGACAAGGTACCCAAACGTGATCCTTGAGGACAAGGATCGTTTCGAAGGGGGGAAGAATGATACAGTAGCTGCCACTAGAGTAAGAACTAGCTCAAGAGTTCTGTGTTGCACCAGAGAGGAGGGGAAGAGAAAGAGAGAGAAATGAGAGAGGAGGGGAAGAAAGGGAGATTCAGCCAGCCCAAATTAAGAGAGAGAGAGAAAGATATTGCCGGAGAAAGAGAGAGATGAGAGGGAGATGAGAGATAAAAGATGAGAGATGAGAAATGAGAGATGAGAGAGAATTTTTTTAAATTTTTTTTTAAGGTGCCACGTCAGCATTTAACTACCACGTCAGCACTTAACGTGCCACGTGGCCTTTTCTGTTAAGTCCAATTAACGGACATAAGCGGAGGACGAAAATGGCTGACGGAACAATCTTCCAAGGACGAAAGTGTCGGTAAAAATCTTTGGAGGACTAAACTGTCACCGAACCTATCTTTCAAGGACCAAATAGGGGTTTTACTCTTTTTTTAAAGTATTTTCAAAACTTCAATGTATTTTTTAGTGACTTTTAAAATCTCAATAAATTCATTTTCTTTTTCTCCAAGCCCCCCTCTCGATAACTCTCATCTCCCTCTTGTTCACCGAGGCTACCTCTCCTCTCCCTTTTGTTCACCATCACTCCTCCAACCAGTGTCGCCACCGTCAACCACTAGTATCACCACGCAAACAAGTCATTCGTATTCCTCCTTTCACCAAACACACACAAATTTGAAGTTCTTTTTGGAGCTTGAAGTTCAACTCATTCTAGAATGGAAGTCAACTACTAGCAACTTAAGAAACAAATAAAGAGAACCAAGCAAGCAAGAATTCCTAAATAATAGAATCAAGCTTGTTGTATGTTTTAACAATGGCAACAAGTTGACTCAGTGATTTTGTGACAAGTTAACTCATTGAGTTTGCTGAGGTTATGTCTAAGTGTGAGTTAATTCAGTAAGTTTGTGCCAAGTTAACTCAGTGTATTTCTTATTTTGAGCTAAACTCCTCTTTTTATAATAAATGGATACAAACAAAATATTTTATAAATTCAAGTATTTGAAATGTTACATTTTAATTACATGTATTTTAAATTCTTATAAATTTTAAAAATAGCTCATCCAAACACAACCTTAAAAATCAAAGTGAATCCGATCATAAGTGCTAGACATCACATCTTCTTAGTAATATTCACCCACCCCTATATCATCAATGACTCTATTAGAGCCAACTGGTTATCCAATGGGTCAGTCTTACATAAAACTAATGGAAATCACATGACGTGGCAAGTGATAATGAAACCAAAAACTGGCAAAGAAACGATATGGAAACAAATGTAAAGTCTTTTTTCAATTAGAATTGGAAGACATGAATAAAATCATCTGTTAAAGTAGTTAAACTTTAAAGTAGGTGAATAATATAATTCACATATAGAAAAAAAAATAAATTGGAAGCTAATTTTTTTTTAATTGGTCTAATAATCTCTCAAAAAGAGTATTGGAGTTAGTTGTAATTAGTTACTAATCTGATAATTAGTTGGTGAGCTTTCACAATCTGTACAGTTACAACAGTTTCCTTAGAATAGCTATTTAAGCTTTTAGCTTATCTTCTTGTAGTATCCAATTCATTCAATGAGAATTCTTTTCTCTCCAATTCTTCTTTATTCTCTTCTCCTTCCGCTACAGCTCAACATGGTATCATAGCTAAATCTCTTATTCCTTTTCTTCTCGATTCTCGATAATTTTTTCTAAGGTTGATCGATGTTCATCTGATCATTCTTCGCCATGGCTGAGATATCTTTTCCCTTCGCGAATGCTTCTGGTTCTCGTTCTTATGCAAGCAAATTCGTCATTGATGAACCTTCACATCCCTTCTTCTTGCATCATTCCAATAGTCTTGGTTTGATTCTTGTTTCGCAACAGCTCACTGAAGAGAATTATGCCTCCTGGAGTCGAGCTATGTTGATTGCTCTTTTAGTCAAGAACAAATTAGGGTTCACTGATGGATCGATCACTAAACCAGAAGGTACAAATACTGATCTTCTTAATTCTTGGTACAAAAATAACAATATTGTCATTTCCTGGATCCTTAATTCCGTGTCTAAGGACATTTCTACCAGTGTAATTTTTTCTGAGACTGCACATGAAATTTGGATTGATCTTAGAGATCGATTTCAGCAACGCAATGGGCCTAGAATTTTCCAACTTACACATGAGTTAATGAACCTAAATCAAGAGCAAAATTCTATTAGTGTCTATTTTACTAAGCTGAAAACTGTTTGGGAAGAGCTGAGTAATTACATACCTCTTTGCACTTGTGGAGGTGTTAAAGACCTTCATTATCATTACCAAATGGAATACATCATGTCCTTCCTCATGGGTTTACATGATTCTTTTTTCCAAATTCGAGGTCAATTGCTCCTTATGGATCCTATGCCTCCCATTAACAAAGTCTTTGCTCTGGTTTCTCAAGAAGAAAATCAGAGAAAAATTGCTAATCATGTTTCTTCCAGTCTTGAATCTCCTGGTACTAAGGCCTTTGCTGCTAAGGTTAACAATTCCAAAGTTGGCAATCAGAATTCTACTGCTAGGGGCAATAGAGGTCCTAAGAAGGATCACCTTTATTGCACTCATTGCAAGTTCCATGGCCACACTATTGATAGATGCTACAAAATCCATGGCTATCCCCCTGGTTACAAGCATAAGCATAGTGTTGTTGTGAATCAGATTTCAACTACTTCATCCAATGAAGATCATATTGCTCCTTCTGTTGGAGGTTTTCTTCAAAACCTCAATTCCACTCAATATCAGCAACTCATGACCATGATTTCCAATTATTTGTTAGCTTCTGTCAAGACCACTACAGATGGTGCTCATCCTTCTGCTTCTTATCCTATAGGTATTTGTTTATCTGTTTCTTTGAATCCTACCTATTCCTCAAGTCAATACTAGATAGTTGATTCAGGAGCTGCTAGACATATATGTTCTACTGCCACTGCTTTCACTTCTTTGCGGACTATTCAGAATGCCACTGTTACTCTGCCTAATCACTGTCTGATACATGTTCATCTATGTGGTGATGTGAAATTGAGTTCTATGCTTACACTTAAGGATGTTCTCTTTGTTCCTCATTTCCAGTTTAATCTCATTTCCATTAGTGCCCTTGTTTCTACTAGTGAGTTTACAGTGAGTTTCTTTCCTGCTTACTTTGTTATTCAGGAAGTCAGCAGCAAAAAGATGATTGGCAAAGGTGACAAGCATGAGGGGCTTTATATTCTCAATAAGAGTTACTTGGATTTTGTTTCTAATTCCTTTGGTAATCATGTTTCAGTTCATATTTGGCACAATAGGCTTGGCCACATTTCTTTCAAAAGATTAGATAGCTTAAAGGACATTTACAGTGTGATATTTCTGGTTTGAGTAAAGCTCAACCATGTTATGTTTGTCCTTTTGCTAAGCAAAGATGTTTGTCTTTTGAATCTCATAATAACATGTCTCAATTTCCCTTTGACTTGGTATATTGTGATATATGGGGTCCTTACAAAGAATTTCCTTATACTGGCCACAAGTTTTTTCTCACATTAGTGGATGATTGTACTCGGTGTACTTGGATTTTTTTGCTCAAACACAAGAGTGAAGTGGTGTCTGTTATTCCTAAATTTTTTCATATGGTTCTTATTCAGTTTAATGCCAAGATTAAGCAATTTAGGTCTGATAATGCTCTTAAGTTATTGTTTAAGGATTTTTTCAATGAACAAGGAGTATTACACCAGTTCTCTTGTGTTGAATGACCACAATAGAACTTAGTTGTGGAACACAAACACCAACATCTTTTAAATGTGGCTAGGGCTCTTTTCTTTCAATCAAGAGTTCTAGTGGAGTTTTGGAGTGATTGTGTCTAAACTACCACTTTTCTGATCAATAGAACCCCTACACCATTGCTTCAACATCGCACTCCATTTAAGGTACTTTATAAGACTGCTCCTGATTATTCTAGTTTTAGGGTCTTTGGCTGCCTTGCCTTTGCCTTTACTTTGGTTGCTCATAGGTCCAAGTTTCAACCTCGAGCTCAGACTTGCATCTTTCTTGGTTATCTTCCAAGAATGAAAGATTATAAGCTCTATGATGTTGTCACCAAATAGGTCTTCATTTCTAGGGACATTGTCTTCCATGAAGAAGTTTTTCCTTTTCACACTATAGTTTCTTCAGATCAGCTCATTGATCCATTTCCAAATTTGGTCCTGCCTCAACCCACCAGTCAGCTTCTGTTGTTCCTCCTTCTGATCCTCTGGCTCACACTTCTATGGATCTTCCTCCACCTAACCCTGTGCTTGTTGATTCTCTAGAAGTAATTCCTTGTGTTACTCAGCTCATAGGTCCAAGTTTCAACCTCGAGCTCAGACTTGCATCTTTTTTGGTTATCCTCCAAGAATGAAAGGTTATAAGCTCTATGATGTTGTCACCAAATAGGTCTTCATTTCTAGGGACATTGTCTTCCATGAAGAAGTTTTTCATTTTCACACTATAGTTTCTTCAGATCAGCTCATTGATCCATTTCCAAATTTGGTCCTGCCTCAACCCACCAGTCAGCTTCTGTTGTTCCTCCTTCTGATCATCTGGCTCACACTTCTATGGATCTTCCTCCGCCCAACCCTGTGCTTGTTGATTCTCTAGAAGTAATTCCTTGTGTTACTCTTGTAGTCCCTCTCCGAAAATACACCAGAATTCACAAAACTCCTTCCTGTCTCAAGGAATTTCATTGTAATCTTTTACATGGTTCTCCCTTACTTACTTGTTCTACCGCTTATTCCATTGCCAATTATATTTCCTATGCTACCTTATCCCTTTCTGATAGGTCTTTTACTCTTCTAGTTTCTACTCAAGTTGAACCTTAATTTTATCATGAAGCAGTTAAGAGTTCTCATTGGCATGAGGCTATGCATGCTGAGTTGGAGGCTATGGAGACCAATAAGACATGGTATGTGGTTCCTTTGCCATGTGGTAAACATACCATTGACTATAAATGGATCTACAAAATTAAATACAAGGCAGATGACACTATGGATAGGCATAAAGCCCGATTGGTAGCCAAGGGTTACACTCAACAGGAAGGGTTGGACTTTGTGGAAACTTTTTCTCCTGTTGCCAAACTGGTTACCGTCAAGGTTCTTCTTGCTCTTGCCTATTCTCAGAGGTGGCATTTGACTCAATTTGATATCAATAATGCATTCCTCAATGGTGATCTCTTTGAAGAAGTCTACATGGATCTTCCCCTTGGTTATCTACCTAAGCAGTAGTGTTCTATTCAGGGGGAGAAACTGGTTTGCAAACCTCATAGGTCCATTTATGGTCTTAAGCAGGCCTCTAGGCAGTGGTATTCACAATTCTTTCTTGACTTACTCAAGTTTGGTTTTGTTCAATCCAAATGTGATTACTCATTGTTCACTAAAGGCTTTGGTTCTAATTTTGTGGCACTTTTGGTTTATGTGGATGACATTATCATCACTGGTCCTTGTTCCCCACCTATTGATGCTTTAAAAGCTTTTCTCCATACACATTTGAAGCTTAAAGACCTAGGGTACCTCAAGTACTTCCTTGGTCTTGAAATAGCTCAGTCCAAACAAGGTATTTTCTTGAGGACACTAGTTACTTGACTTGTAAACCCACTTCTATTCCCATGGATCCTAAAGCTCAACTTAGTGCTTTTGCTGGTGATTTACTTCCTAATGGTACCTAGTACATAAGACTTGTTGGTCGTCTCCTTTATCTCACCTTGTCCCGGCCTGATACAATTGTTTTTTGGTAAAAAAAAAACAGGTTAAGATGAGGGGAGACTACCCTATTTCAATGCCAAGGCATACCACAGGTCTTAACAATGGTTTATAGTGGTATTTATAAATTGTCTATTAAAGAGAAATTGCTTGCAGTAAGATTCGAACTTAAGCTTTACAAGCAAAATAATTCGGTCATTACCAGCTGAATCAACCCGTCCTGAGCAATTATCAATTTTATCTATTCATTCCTTAGCAAAAGAATTTTTATTTAGAAATTTATCAGTCAAACTCCCAAAATGAAGGGGTTTCTATGATTTATTTTCTATTTTTTTTTTTCACTTAATGCATGAGAGTTGAATCCATTGACCTTTTCCAAGAAGCCAATTTTTTCAAGGTTAGATGTAACGTCCCAGGTGATTTCATTTGTATGACGGTTTGAATTTTGATCATATAACGGCTGCATATGGGAAAACAGTTAAATGCTACTACTATTTGTCAAAATGACTTATTTGATCGTGAAAACTAATAGCATCTTAATATGCTTACATAATATTTCATTTGATTATATGTTTTTTTTTTTATTGACATTTGATATGTTTGATGGTCAAAATTACTTTTTATTTTAATAAACAAAATATTTGATTTGACCACATATACACTGCATGCGTACTTATGTAGCACGGGTACAGGTATGAAACGCTAGTACGACATTTTAAAAAAAATAGAAATACGAGTATGACACGTCATATGTGTATATATATAAAATAAAATAATTTACAATTCTCTAAATATTAAAAATATCAATCATTAATCATTAGCAAATAAGTAACAATTAACAAGTATTAACTCAAAATATAAATCATTAATCAAAATTTAAATAATAGAATTTATCATATTTGATTAAGTATCATCACTATATTATAAATATTTTTTAATTAGATCAAATACATTTTAAGAAGTCACAGAAAAATGATAAACCATTATAAAAACTAGGATTAGCTGCACAATACCTCATACTATATTAAAGACTTAATTACTTAACAATATTAAAAGTTAAGTCAAATTAAGAAACATGCATGAGAAGAGTCAAATTGTTGATTTTCTTCCTTTCAAATTTGTTTCATTTACCATTCTACTTCCCCAATTCAACACCTATTTTTTCTTAGTTTTTCTTAGTTTTTGTTCCCTGATAGTCATGTATCACGCGAGACGGATGGGAGCTAACAAACATTTTGAAACACTTTCAGAGAAAAAAAAAAAAAAAAGAAAAGATGTGTTTTTTACCTTGGTACGCATTTTGCGTTTTGGAGACGTCTTCAAAACAGATACGCCTCCTTCCAAGCCGTTTCGGTTCTACCTCTTGATGCATACGTATCTACATTTAATGAAATGGTCATTTTCTTCCTTGAAATTTTAACTCTTAGGGATATTTTATGCTTTTCACTACATAGCATTATTCATCTAATCATGGGTAGATGGATGGAAATAATTTTTCGAACAATTAAGCAACCAATTTATTATGTAAAATTAAGAAAGAAAAAAGAAAATTTAATTGTGGCCAAAATAATTTTTCAAGAAGAGAAATAAAAATTGAACTTAGTAAGAGGCAGAGAAGGTCTTGTGGGTAAGGGACATAGCTATAATGTGTGAAGATGAAATTAAATATTTGTTTGTTCATGAGGAACAAAACAGCTGATCGTGAGCCTTGTTTGTTTATTTATATATTAAAATTAAATATTTGTTTGTTCATGGGGAACAAAACAGCTGATCGTGGGCCTTGTTTGTTTATTTATATATTGAAAAGTACTTATGATTTAAAAATAAATGATTTTCCCTCAAGAATTCTTAGTCTCTAAGAAAATATATGGCACTATCATCTCACGTAAAGGCTGACATCTTATTTGATTTAGAAGTTTATTGTTTAATTTTGTTTTAGATAAAGTATTGTTTTTACTTTTCAAAAGTTGATTAAAATTTAATAATAAAAATTACAGAAATAAATACTTTTTTCCAAAAATAAATAAATATGTTAATGACACCCATTTCTAATTTTGTAAAAATGGGCTCGTTACACCTTTTTATTTGAAAAAAAAAAAAAAGCATTGAAATTTTCTAAAAGCATCTACCAACATCTATACTCTATACCAATTATAAAATTTGCAGTTTCAGAGTCACAGCTTCATGCATTCATAGGCTATGCCTAAAAGCTAAGCAAACTTTGTTGATCTCTCCTTTGGGTATGTGCTTTAGTGAGGAGCTTCACCCTTCCTTTAGTGCTTGGTGGAAGTGGCTATTTGATTTTCTTATTCGAGAATCAAATGGTAAAAGACTAATTTGTATGGTTGTTTTTATCTTGTGAAAGCAAGGAACGAATTGCTCTTTGAAAACAAAATTTGTGATCAAACTACAAAGTGTGGCTCAATTGATAAATTGAATTCCATGTGAGGCGAATCCTAAGGTAATGTTAGGAGTTTGAACTCCGCTAAAAGTACTAATGGCTAGGGTATGCCGAAGCTTAAACAGAAATTAGTCTCACATCAGAGGTGTGAGGACCACCTTGTGGGAAACTAAAACAAAAAAAACAAAATTTGTGATCCTCCTACAACAGTCTATATGGTTGAAGAGGACCTAGAAGAATTTAATTCATCATTGTAGTAGTCTTAATTTTTCTATTTGTACTAAGTAGTAAGTAGTGCTCTTGAGTGGTATGTCACTCTCATCTTTGTATCATTAATTCTTCTGACTTAATTTATAGTTCTTGCTATTAGTGGGCTATCTTCATAAATAAAATTATCTATCTATGAAAAAAAAAAAAAAACTCTATACTATTTATAAAAGTATAAATAGTAGAAACTTTTGATTTGCCCAAGAATACCCTTTATTAAAACACATGTTTAGTTATAGCTAAGTGATATTGAGGTCGATTTCAAGACTTGTGAATTTTGTGTTCGAATCTAAAATCACAATTAAAAATCTAAAAAAAAAAGTTTTAATACCCCAAAACCATATATATATATATATATATACAAATTGTTTAACTAAGGGGGTGTTGCCTTGCCGACTGAAGAAAACCCTCTGAACTAAGCATAAGTGAAAATGTTCATGAAGTGCTAATTTTGTTTTATTTTAATTTTGGGTTGGGTTGGGCTAGCTTGGTTCCAAATTACCAAAATTGATGGCCAACCCATGCTCATTCGGTTTCCAGCTTTAAAACTCAACCTAATCCATGAAACTGACCAACACAAATACAACACGAATAGGTTAGGTTGGGTTTTTTTTTTTTTCACCCATAACTGTAGCACAATTTTCCTTCATGTCAATTCCTTATGGAGAGGATTTTCATGGGAAAAAAAAGGGGATTGAGCGTCCATACTATCCACACCTATCTTTGCAACTAGATTGATCACCTTAGAGATTCAGCTTCTCACTTTGAATCAATGTGTCTTGATGTTAACATGCTGACTTTTGATGTGGTCCGTGCAAAGCAAGTTTGTAAAGACCCTCACTCATAAGTTTCACTTTGAGCTTCTTTAATTATCTTAGTATTGTATTGAGAGGCAAACGATTTGTGGTCGAGTAATATTAAGATTATTTTCAAGGCTAACGTGTTCCGTATTCAAACTTAAAATTATAACCTAAGTACCAAAAAAAAGTATTGTGTTGAGGGCTAGCATTGGTATAATTTTCTTCTTTTTCAATTGATCCCAGATATACAAAGGAACATTATGAGAGTGTTTTCCTATTTTTGATTTTGTTCTTTGAGTAAGGCCGTAAGGGTAACATTTTTTTTTTTCTTGTTTTACTATTGCTTTTTTAGTTCCTTTTATATAAACACAAATACAACACGAATAGGTTAGGTTGGGTTTTTTTTTTTTTCACCCATAACTATAGCACAATTTTCCTTCATGTCAATTCCTTATGGAGAGGATTTTCATGGGAAAAAAAAGGGGATTGAGCGTCCATACTATCCACACCTATCTTTGCAACTAGATTGATCACCTTAGAGATTCAGCTTCTCACTTTGAATCAATTTGTCTTGATGTTAACATGCTGACTTTTGATGTGGTCCGTGCAAAGCAAGTTTGTAAAGACCCTCACTCATAAGTTTCACTTTGAGCTTCTTTAATTATCTTAGTATTGTATTGAGAGGCAAACGATTTGTGGCCGAGTAATATTAAAGTTATTTTCAAGGCTAACGTGTTCCGTATTCAAACTTAAAATTATAACTTAAGTACCAAAAAAAAGTATTGCGCTGAGGGCTAGCATTGTTATAATTTTCTTCTTTTTCAATTGATCCCAGATATACAAAGGAACGTTATGAGAGTGTTTTCCTATTTTTGATTTTGTTCTTTGAGTAAGGCTGTAAGGGTAACATTTTTTTTTCTTGTTTTACTCTTGCTTTTTTAGTTCCTTTTATATTCCCTCTATTTTTCTTTTTTTCGCAGCTATTTGCAAGAAACATCGTCTAGGGTAAGCTAGCTTCTCTTCTAGGAATATCCCTGAGGTTCATCCCTCAAAACATACCAATGGCAGAGCTTGAAGGCTATGGGGAGTATTGTAGATACCCAATCTTTTTGGCCCATTGCTTTCAAGCTCATACCACCAAAGGCCCATATCATCAAATCTCCATCTTGCTTCTTCCCATCATACCTTTTATCCCTCATCTATAAATAGTTTCAGCAACAGGTATAAGAACTTTTGCTTCTCTTAGCATTTACTACTCTTTTTAGCTCGGACTGTACTAACTTAAACTTCGGAGCTCGGGTACCGCCACCTGATCCTTAGTTCGCTTGTGTTATTGTGTAGCTAATACTCCTCCGGTCCGACTTCATCCATCTTCACAACCTTTAGTTCAAATCAGGCATTGTCAAGTACTTTGCTTATCTATTAGCATTGAAGAAGGATCTTCAACAGTCTCTCAAGCAAGTTACAAAGGGTGTCTTGACAAAAACTTCATTAACTAAGTTAGCTTGCACCATATCTACTAGCAAATCTATTTTCTCCTCTTTTGTGGTCGGCAAATCTATTTTCTCCTCTTTTGTGGTCGTTACTCTTGAATTGGCTTGAATTGTTCTCTCTTCTTATTTGCCCTACACGGTTGACTTAACTTATTTTACTTTTGTTTTCACTAACTTTGAAGTTAGGGAATCTAAATAACATCTGACTCAATCATATTCTAATATCTTCTGCCAATGCTTCATAGTGCTATTAAATTTCTCAATCACTTTGCAGGGCAACCCAAATCAGGAGATGGAAGTAGAAATTGAGAATCAAACCAAACTTTTCTATTGTATACTCAAATATCTTCTTCTTTTCCCAAATCCATTCACCATGGTTCTTTCATATGGTTCATATAGATTTCATGGTGAGTCATGAACATAAATGTATGAGTAAGACAATACATTTTGATAATGTAAATGGTACTCAGATGACCAAAATTATCATCTCCCTCATATATTTATGATTTCACCATCAAATCCATTCGAACCATCTTAAAAATAATCATGTTGAATACACTTGGAAAGAGAATAGATATTTGAGAACACAACAGCAGAGTTTGGTTTGATTCTCAATTCCTAGTTCCATCTCCTCATTTGAGTTGCCCAACAAAGTCTATGAGAAATTTGAAAGCACTATGAAAGATTGGCAGAAGATATTAGAATGATTGAGTCAAGTGTTATTTAGATTCTCAACTTTAAAGACAGTAAAAACAGAAGTAAATTAAGCCAAGTCAAGAGGAGGGAACAATTCAAGCCAATAAGAGTGTAATCGATTTGGTTTAGTTTGGTTATTGAGGATTTTAGAATCAAACCAATCAACTTTGATCGTGGTTTCGTTTGGTTCCATTTTGGCAATTTTTTTTTTTTATATATTAAAACCAAAGCTTTTTCTATCTACTAAACATCCATAATCTCAACAACCAAATTTGATCAAATTGAAACGATATCCCTTTTAGGAATCATTGACATTGACAATAAACCACACCAAAATCATATAAAACCATCAAAAGATTCATGGTTGATTGGTTCTATACAGGGTGCCTTGAAGCTTTGATTGTTCCAATTGCTTTAAATCTCACAGTTGGAATCATTGGAGAAATCTTCTGTTCCATGATAACTCAAATAGCAAATCTCTATGTTAAATGAGGATGAACGTTTCAATTAAACTAATAAGACATTGTCATGTTACCCTAATGGGATCTGGATCCTAATTTCATGGTTGGAATTTTAGCTAGAAAAATACATTCTGATGACGGGAAGTTAAAGAATTTAACCCTAAAATTCTTTATTTCATGCAATATTTAATTTGGGACCTTAATCTAATACAACCGCACTTATACCACATGTAAGAATTCAATTAATCACTATACCAGAAATAGAACACTACAACGTAGAAAAATTCATTAGGGTTTAGGCATACCTCTTAATTTAACCTCTTTAAACCATGGAGCCAATCCATATGAGATCTACACTAGATTTAAGCTCCCAACATGTTCTATTGTTTCAAGAAGTAGTTTCACCAAGGTTGAGGAGTAAAGCCAAGACTCTGCCTCTTAAGAAGATTTATATAGTTCTAAGATTTTACGCATTAACCAAATAACTTGGGTAGTCGAGTGGTATTGAGATCGTTCTTAAAACTTGCGTGTTCGAACTTAGAATAGTAACAAAAGTACCAAATAAAAAAAAAATTCACCTATCAAGAAACCCTAGCCATTAGGCATCTACATAAAAACCCAGTCCAATTAAATTTGGCCCAAGCAATCTCTTAGGGTGATGCCCCAAACCCAATAAAACAGTTGGATCACATTATTAGTAATACGTGGGTTTTCAAGATCATCAAATTAGGCTACACATCCAATCAATTTTTCTTTTTACAAAACAGAAATCCAATTAATGGAAGCCCAATAAAATATTTTCAACATAAAAGGTCATAACAGGAGAAAATATATCTACGAGGGGAGAGCATAGAAGGGGGAATACTGTGAACCAGTAATGAACATTGATATGCACTATCTCAGAAAAAAAAAGGAAAAAACATTGATATGCACTAGATTATGATATTTTAACTGTGAACCAGTAATGAACATTGATATGCACTATCTCAGAAAAAAAGGGAAAAAACATTGATATGCACTAGATTATGATATTTTATCTCTACTAATTTTTCATTATTTCTTTGTTTTAATTTTCATTTAATGATTTTTTTATATATTAATGATAAAATTGTAATACACTATATACAAATCCTTGTTTATCTCTTCTAAATTACAAGATATCTTTTAGAGAGGAAAAAAAAATAACCAATAAGAAATTTTTTGTTATATGATAGTACCTCTTATAAATTACCCAAATCCATCATCAAAAACAGTTTTTTTTCACTATAAAGAAGTTGATCATATATATGTAGCCACAAACTTATTTTTGTAAGCTTGTTAGTTGTCATTAATTAATTTAAAAGTGATTTAGGAATTATAATTATAACTATTTTCCTTTTTCCTTCAACTTATTATAATTTTTTTAAATAATATAACTTGGAAAATATTTTTGCAAGTTTCTTCGACTGTTTAGTTATATTTGATACATTCGTCATGACAAAAAAATGTCGCCATAAACAAATGACTTATTAATCTTCGACTGTTTAGTTATATTTGATGCATTCGTCATGACAAAAAATGTCGCCATAAACAAATGACTTATTATGGTAGTGTCAAATGACATTTTAATCTTTAAATTACATCTTATATTTAGAGTGTGTTGAAATGAGGTATTTGTAGAGTGTAATGTATTTTTTGAGCATATTTGAAATGCTAATTTTAAATTACTTAGTTTCTATAATTTTTTAAAATATTTTTAAAATTTTAGTGTATTTTTTAGTGACTTTTAAAATTTTAATATAATATATTTCAAATTCACTCTAAATAGAGTTAATTTCAAATTCACTTTCTTTCTCTCCGACTTCCCCTCCCCTCCCGATAACTCTCATCTCCCTCTTGTTCACTGATGCTACCTCTCATCTCCTTCTTGTTCACCAAACACATACAAATTTGAAGTTCTTTATGGAGCTTGAAGTTCAACTCATTCTAGAATGGAAGTCAACTACGAGCAACTTAAGAAACAAATAAAGAGAACCAAGCAAGCAAGAGTTCCTAAATAAGAGAATCAAACTTGTTGCATGTTTTAACAATGGCAACAAGTTGACTCAGTGAGTTTGTGACGAGTTAACTCACTGAGTTTGCTAATGTTATGTTTGAGTGTGAATTGACTCAGTAAGTTTGTGTCTGAGTTAACTCAATGTATTTCTTATTTTGAGCTAAACTCCTCTTTTTATAATAAATGAATACAAACAAAATATTTTATAAATTTAAGTATTTGAAATGTTACATTTCAATTACATGTATTTTAAATTCTTGTAAATTTTTAAAATAACTCATCCAAACACAACCTTAAAAATCAAAGTGAATCCGATCATAAGTGCTAGACATCACATCTTCTTAGTAATATTCACCCACCCCTATATCATCAATGACTCGATTAGAGCCAACTGGTTATCCAATGGGTCAGTCTTACATAAAACTAATGGAAATCACATGATGTGACAAGTGATAATGAAACCAAAAACTGGCAAAGGAAAAGATATGGAGACAAATGTAAAGCCTTTTTTCAATTAGAATTGTAAGACATGAATACAATCATCTGTTAAAGTAGTTAAACTTTAAAGTAGGTGAATAATATAATTCACATATAAAAAAAAAAAATTTGGAAGCTAAAAAAATTTTAATTGGTCTAATAATCTCTCAAAAAGAGGACTATCATAAGGCTCGTTGTTCAAATTGAGGTCTTTCTTAGAACTTGTAAATTTTGTATTCGAATTTAAAGTTATAACCAAAAATACAAAAAAAAATAAAGAAAAGTCCTCAGCGGCTCGAAACGGAGCGTTTTGTCCCAAATTAAACATAAAAAAAAATAAAAAATAAAAATAAAAATAAAACCTGACTGAGATGCGTTTTCGCCTGTGAAATGCATATCGCCCGACGGCACCAATTTTCAAGTTTCAGTGCAACATAGCCCAAGAGCTGTTTTAGTACTCAGAGGAACATTACTTAAAAGCCCAACAATCAGAAGACATATTGAAGATGACCTCCGGTTTCTTGCTTGGGAAAGCTTGAAGGGCTCTGTGAGGTTTAAAGGGAGCTTTGGAGGTACTAAAATCAATTTCTGATAGGTATGGAAGCACCAATGTTTGCATTGCAGGGCATTAATTGGGGGCCAGTTTTGCTCTTCAAGTGGGAAAAGCATTAGCCAAAGAAGGCATATATGTGGAGACACATTTATTTAATCCACCTTCTGTTTCAGTGGCCATGAGTTTGAGAAATATGGGAGAGAAGGCAGAATTTGTTTGGAAGAGACTAAAATCTATGCTTCCTTCGAGTAGCGAAGCAAAGCTCAGGTCAGCAGCAATGAAGGGAAGACTTCTGGTTTAGGACTGAAGAGTTTGATACCTCAATTTTCAGGCTTGAAGAATTCTGGTGTAGGGTTGGGAAAATGGGTTCCTCATTTGTATGTAAACAAGAATGACTATATCTGTTGCTCTTACACTTACCCTGATGGCACCGGAGAAAAGAATGCGGACAAGGAGAACGCAGGTCCCGCATAGTCTCCAAGGAAAAACAGAAGTTTCTTGAGGCTCATGGGCTGGAGCAATGGTGGTCAAGTGATGCAGAACTGCAGATGGCTATTCCTAATAGCAAGCTCATAAGAAGGCAGCTTAGATCCTTATATACAGGAGCACCTTCATAGGAAAAACCAAGAAAGGTTTAGAAACAATGGAGTTTAAGGACATCACTATATTACCATTGCAAAGTTGATGCAACCCATAGTAGCTATCTTTAGATAATTGAAGGCACAAACGATTTCTAGTCCTATAACCTTTTACAAGACTCTCAGAAACTAGGAAACCATGAATCAGATCTCAAGTTTATTTAGAACATTAAATCTGTGAATCACTCAAGATTGACTTTATCTCCAACAAAAATACTCACATTCTCATAAAATATGTTTTTATCTTTTGCGCTACAAAGTGCAACAACCACTGCTTCAAAGTTCATAAATCACGCAAAGAGTTTTCTTATGAAATACACCACTTAGGATATCATTATTCTTAAGTTAATCTTGAATATAGTGATGGGACTTTTTGGGACTTTTTCCGGCAAGTATACCGGGTCACACAAGTAATATAATAGTGAGTAGAGTATCGTTCCCACGAGGATTAAGGTTAACAATTACCAATTTCACCAATAAAGATTCTATTCGGAAGGATTAATAATTTGGATTGAAGGCAGCCCTGGATTGAGCTGCTGCAATTAACTAAGTGACAACTAAATAGCAAAACTCCAACAATATCGTAACAACTGTAAGAAATAATCTAAATGTGAGATGTGTAATAAGAATGAGAAAGGTTAGGGGTTGATTTCATTCACTTGCAATTCGATTTCCTCATAGACAAGGTAATCTCAGAGTCAATACTGGACTACTTATTTCAGTTACAATTCATTTGTTGTTGGTTCATTTCCTTAAAGTGATTGAACCCAATTCCTTGGTGATACAATCCTCCCTATACTAATTACTTGCCCAATTCCTTGTTACAACCAATTAATTTAGGAGATTTGGTTCTAGGAAATTAATCTAATACCACCTAAACGAAGTTATCTATCCCTAGATTAACTCAATTTAGGACAGAATTTATAGAGCACATCCGGATCTTACTATTCCTAGTGTTGAACCGAATCTCTTAACCATTCAAATGGTAGCTAAGCATTTAAAGGCATTAAGAACAGTAAATTCTATTCAACAAAAGAAGTTGTACTAAAACAAGTTTATTCAATATTGAAACTTCATTACAAATGAATTACATCAAACCCCTAACAATAAGAATTTAGCTACTCATACTTGAATTCAATAAAAATAAATCAGTATTCAACATGAGATGAAAAGAAAAGAAGAAGAAGAAACTCTATGACGATCCAGTTCCGATTGCTGCCCCTTGCTCTCTAGTTC
>QAOA01001352.1:88659-106360 GCA_003255065.1 Cercis canadensis
AAAAAAACAAAATTTGTGATCCTCCTACAACAGTCTATATGGTTGAAGAGGACCTAGAAGAATTTAATTCATCATTGTAGTAGTCTTAATTTTTCTATTTGTACTAAGTAGTAAGTAGTGCTCTTGAGTGGTATGTCACTCTCATCTTTGTATCATTAATTCTTCTGACTTAATTTATAGTTCTTGCTATTAGTGGGCTATCTTCATAAATAAAATTATCTATCTATGAAAAAAAAAAAAAAACTCTATACTATTTATAAAAGTATAAATAGTAGAAACTTTTGATTTGCCCAAGAATACCCTTTATTAAAACACATGTTTAGTTATAGCTAAGTGATATTGAGGTCGATTTCAAGACTTGTGAATTTTGTGTTCGAATCTAAAATCACAATTAAAAATCTAAAAAAAAAAGTTTTAATACCCCAAAACCATATATATATATATATATATACAAATTGTTTAACTAAGGGGGTGTTGCCTTGCCGACTGAAGAAAACCCTCTGAACTAAGCATAAGTGAAAATGTTCATGAAGTGCTAATTTTGTTTTATTTTAATTTTGGGTTGGGTTGGGCTAGCTTGGTTCCAAATTACCAAAATTGATGGCCAACCCATGCTCATTCGGTTTCCAGCTTTAAAACTCAACCTAATCCATGAAACTGACCAACACAAATACAACACGAATAGGTTAGGTTGGGTTTTTTTTTTTTTTTTTTTTTTTTTTTTTTTTTTTTTCTTTTTTTTTTTTTTTTTATTTTTTTTTGTGAGGTNTTTCATGGGAAAAAAAAGGGGATTGAGCGTCCATACTATCCACACCTATCTTTGCAACTAGATTGATCACCTTAGAGATTCAGCTTCTCACTTTGAATCAATTTGTCTTGATGTTAACATGCTGACTTTTGATGTGGTCCGTGCAAAGCAAGTTTGTAAAGACCCTCACTCATAAGTTTCACTCTGAGCTTCTTTAATTATCTTAGTATTGTATTGAGAGGCAAACGATTTGTGGCCGAGTAATATTAAGGTTATTTTCAAAGCTAACGTGTTCCGTATTCAAACTTAAAATTATAACCTAAGTACCAAAAAAAAGTATTGGGTTGAGGGCTAGCATTGTTATAATTTTCTTCTTTTTCAATTGATCCCAGATATACAAAGGAACGTTATGAGAGTGTTTTCCTATTTTTGATTTTGTTCTTTGAGTAAGGCTGTAAGGGTAACATTTTTTTTTCTTGTTTTACTCTTGCTTTTTTAGTTCCTTTTATATTCCCTCTATTTTTCTTTTTTTCGCAGCTATTTGCAAGAAACATCGTCTAGGGTAAGCTAGCTTCTCTTCTAGGAATATCCCTAAGGTTCATCCCTCAAAACATACCAATGGCAGAGCTTGAAGGCTATGGGGAGTATTGTAGATACCCAATCTTTTTGGCCCATTGCTTTCAAGCTCATACCACCAAAGGCCCACATCATCAAATCTCCATCTTGCTTCTTCCCATCATACCTTTTATCCCTCATCTATAAATAGTTTCAGCAATAGGTATAAGAACTTTTGCTTCCCTTAGCATTTACTACTCTTTTTAGCTCGGACTGTACTAACTTAAACTTCGGAGCTCGGGTACCGCCACCTGATCCTTAGTTCGCTTGTGTTATTGTGTAGCTAATACTCCTCCGGTCCGACTTCATCCATCTTCACAACCTTTAGTTCAAATCAGGCATTGTCAAGTACTTTGCTTATCTATTAGCATTGAAGAAGGATCTTCAACAGTCTCTCAAGCAAGTTACAAAGGGTGTCTTAACAAAAACTTCATTAACTAAGTTAGCTTGCACCATATCTACTTGCAAATCTATTTTCTCCTCTTTTGTGGTCGTTACTCTTGAATTGGCTTGAATTGTTCTCCTTTTTTGCCCTACACGGTTGACTTAACTTACTTTACTTTTGTTTTCACTAACTTTGAAGTTAGGGAATCTAAATAACACCTGACTCAATCATATTCTAATATCTTCTGCCAATGCTTCATAGTGCTATTAAATTTCTCAATCACTTTGCAGGGCAACCCAAATCAGGAGATGGAAGTAGAAAATGAGAATCAAACCAAACTTTTCTATTGTATACTCAAATATCTTCTTCTTTTCCCAAATCCATTCACCATGGTTCTTTCATATGGTTCATATAGATTTCATGGTGAGTCA
Source organism: Cercis canadensis (assembly GCA_003255065.1). NCBI lineage: Eukaryota > Viridiplantae > Streptophyta > Magnoliopsida > Fabales > Fabaceae > Cercis > Cercis canadensis. The sequence continues at coordinate 90,839 of QAOA01001352.1, forward strand.
TGAACATAAATGTATGAGTAAGACAATACATTTTGATAATGTGAATGGTACTCAGATGACCAAAATTATCATCTCCCTCATATATTTATGATTTCACCATCAAATCCATTCGAACCATCTTAAAAATAATCATGTTGAATACACTTGGAAAGAGAATAAGATATTTGAGAACACAACAGCAGAGTTTGGTTTGATTCTCAATTCCTAGTTCCATCTCCTCATTTGAGTTGCCCAACAAAGTCTTTGAGAAATTTGAAAGCACTATGAAAGATTGGCAGAAGATATTAGAATGATTGAGTCAAGTGTTATTTAGATTCTCAACTTTAAAGACAGTAAAAACAGAAATAAATTAAGCCAAGTCAAGAGGAGAGAACAATTCATGCCAATAGAGGTGTAATCGGTCTGGTTTAGTTTGGTTACTGAGGATTTTAGAATCAAACCAATCAACTTTGATCGCGGTTTCATTTTGGCAATTTTTTATTTTTTTTATTTTTATAAAATCCAAAGATTTTTCTATCTATTAAACATCTATAATCTCAACAACCAAATTTGATCAAATTGAAACGATATCCCTTTTAGGAATCATTGACATTGACAATAAACCACACCACAATCATATAAAACCATCAGAAGATTCATGGTTGATTGGTTCTATACAAGGTACCTTGAAGCTTTGATTGTTCCAATTGCTTTAAATCTCACAGTTGGAATCATTGTAGAAATCCTCTGCTCCATGATAACTCAAATACCAAATCTCTTATGTTAAATGAGGATGAACGTTTCAATTAAACTAATAAGACATTGTCATGTTACCCCTAATGGGATCTGGATCCTAATTTCATGGTTGGAATTTTAGCTAGAAAAATACATTCCAATGACGGGAAATTAAAGAATTTAACCCTAAAATTCTTTATTTCATGCAATATTTAATTTGGGTTCTTAATCTAATACAACCATGCTTATACCACATCTAAGAATTCAATTAATCACTTTACTAGAAATAGAACACTACAACGTAGAAAAATTCATTAGGGTTTAGGTATACCTCTTAATTTAACCTCTTTAAACCATGGAGCCAATCCAGATGAGATCTACACTAGATTTAAGCTCCCAACATGTTCTATTGTTTCAAGAACAAGTTTCACCAAGGTTGAAGAGTAAAGCCAAGACTCTGCCTCTTTAAGAAGATTTATATAGTTCCAAGATTTCACGCATCGACCAAATGATTTATGTGATCGAGTGGTACTGAGATCATTTTTAAAACTTACGTGTTTGAACTTAAAGTAGTAGCAAAAGTACCAAATAAAAAAAAAATCACCCATCAAAAAACCCTAGCCATTAGGCATCTACATAAAAGCCCAGTCCAATTAAATTTGGCCCAAGCCATCTCTTAGGGTGATGCCCCAAACCCAATAAAACAGTTGGATCATATTATTAGTAATACATGGGTTTTCAAGATCATCAAATTAGGCTACACATCCAATCAATTTATCTTTACAAAACAGAAATCCAATTAATGGAAGCCCAATAAAATATTTTCAACATAAAAGGTCATAACAGGAGAAAATATTTCTACGAGGGGAGAGCATAGAAGGGGGAATATTGTGAACCAGTTATGAACATTGATATGCACTATCTCAGCAAAAAAAAAAAAAGGAAAAAACATTGATATGCACTAGATTGTGATATTTTACCTCTACTAATTTTTCTATTTCTTCGTTTTAATTTTCATTTAATGATTTTTTTATATATTAATGATAAAATTGTAGTACAATATACACAAATCCTTGTTTATCTCTTATAAATTACAAGATATCTTTTAGAGAGGAAAAATAAAATAACCAATAATTTTTTTTTTGTTATATGATAGTACCTCTAATAAATTACCCAAATCCATTATCAAGAACAGTTTTTTTCACTATAAAGAAGTTGATCATATGTAGCCACAAACTTATTTTTGTAAGCTTGTTAGTTGTCATTATTTAATTTAAAAGTGATTTAGGAATTATAATTATAACTATTTTCCTTACAATATAATATGACATACATATATAATATTATAAAATTTCTTAAACAAAAAAAATCTACATATTCATAATATTGATAATCCTACATATTCACTGAAGAAAAAGAAGTTAATCCTAGTAATTGATTGGACAGAAATACTCTCAGAAGTTGAAGATAATTACGATGATGCCATGGTACTGCTACGTGGCAGGCAGGGTACGAGACAAAGCGCATTTACTAAAATGTAGCAGCTACTGCTCGTAGGCACAACACTGCGCTCTGAAGAATATCCAGATTTTCTGTCACAAAGGAATGATCACTTCTCTTCTCCTCCCTCATTTTTATTCCTTGGGATACGCGCCCTCTCTACGTACCTTTCACGCGCATTTAATTACTACTCTTTGTTACCGCTTCTTCAGACTGAGAGTCTGAGACTGCAGCGCGTGCAAACTGATGCACGTAAAAGTAATCATACTCGTATCCACCGCGTTGACATCGTCGTATTCCTACTCGTATCCCTTTTCAATTCAATCCAAAGGTTATGATCTGATGCGTTAGGGTGTAGGGAGGTGATTATAGGATCAGAAAAGTGTACCAAATTACTAGGACGCCCCCTACCTGGAACTAGCCAGGGGCCAACGTACAAATGCCAGCTTCTTCTTGTCCTCCCCTTTTTACAATTGTAAATCTACAATTCCTTTTTTTCTAGAGTAAAACTGATGTTTGGTCCTCGAAAGATAGGTTCGGTGACAATTTAGTCCTCCAAAGATTTTTACCGACACTTTAGTCCTTGGAAGATTGTTCCGTCAGCCATTTTCGTCCTCCGCTTATGTCCGTTAATTGAACTTAACAGAAAAAGTCACGTGACACGTTAAGTGCTGACGTGACCGTTAAATGCTGACGTGGCACCTTAAAAAAATTAAAAAAAAAATTCTCTCTCATCTCTCATCTCCCTCTCTCTCTACTCTCACTCTCATCTTTTTCTTCCTCAATCTCTCTCTCCGCCAATCTCTCTCTCTCTTTGCCATCTCTCTCTCACGCTCATCTCTCTCTCTGTCATCTCTCTTTTACTGAGTTTCTCTGCCATCTCTCTAGCTTATCTTTCTTTGACGTGGCATAAGAAAATGAAAGCAATGTAGATCTTTACACAATTCTAAGTAAATTCTACACCCCGTTTTTGGTTTTCAAAATAAAAATGATGGATATATCTCCATAATTGGTTGGTTGATGTTGGTAGTAGTCCCAATCAAAGCCTTAGTAAAATAACAAGAACAACACTCTCTTTGGGTGAGAGTTGAACCATATTTGAATAATGACTTCGATGATATTATTGATAGAAATCTGGTTCCTTAAATAGGCAGTAGCCTAGTGAAACTAAAAGTACAAGATTGAACTCGAGCTAACAGAATTGACTAAGTAAACAAACACGTTAAGCAACATAAATGGAAAACAAACTCCTAAACTTTCTCGAACAACTAGTTGACTGAGCCCTTGTATGTTAAACGTGGCCATCGTGCACAAAGGAGTTGATAGAAAGCAAAAAACTAGTAAAGAACCTGTGCCCTGAGTTGAACCATCAAAGAACCTATGCCCCGACTTGACTCAGTCCCGGACTGAGTCACATGTGCCCCGAGTTGTATGCATGGCTTCATGCAAACTGTCTCTAACATGTGCAAGTCATCAACTTTTTTCTAGTCTCAGTACATGCATCAGCCTAGAATGGAAAGTAGATTTCGTTTCTTGATTGATGTATTCTTGAGTGTGATCCTTTTGTAGAACGGAAATGGTAGAAACAACAAGTATGTACATATTTGTCTCAAAACCTACTTGTAGTGAAATCTGGTTATGTCATTGTTGAGGTATCATAAACATGCACTTGCACTAGTAAATCTGACCTATCCCTTTGTGATGTATGGTACTAGTAAATGCTTTATTCTACCACAGTTAATTAATCATTACGTAATGTGCATGAGAAAATCAAAGAAATGGAGTTAACTTATACATTTGTGATAAATGGTAATGTAGGAAGCCAGAGCTGCTGGTTGCCGCACATCGGCAGAAGCAGATATATATCTGGAACAGAAGAGAAGAAGGTAAGCTGAAGAAAGTGCTCGTAGCGCAAAAGAAAATGCTCAGGTCGGCCTAAGGAACCACAGGTTTCCCAAATGAGTTCATGGCTATAGGCTCTATTGGCAAGGATTCAAGTGCAAGACCAGCAGGGCCTTCTGCTTCAAGTTCTATCAATAAAATGGGTGTAACGCCATATTATGGAGAAGGTTTACTTTTAGAACCTGTAAGTATATATCCTCTCTTATTTTCCTACTTTAAAAAGCTCTCTTATACCTCAATTTCTTAACCAAGCTAATATAAATGTTTTAGAAATTAAATCCAGTTTATTCACTATTGCTCCATACGACTGCATGAACGTTTTAAATAAGTGTACTGTGCCGAGTGTTTGTGACAAATTTGTTCTGAAACCATCCCCTGTAACATTATTTGTGGGAGAAACACCTATGCTGTGAGCTACGATTGAGACCAGCCACATACCTGAAGATACAACAGGTTCTGTGTGAATAAATACTCAGTGGCAACATCACTAGTCCAAGAACTGCAGACAAGGTACCTAAACGTGATCCTTGAGGACAAGGATCGTTTCGAAGGGGGGAAGAATGATACAATAGCTGCCACTAGAGTAAGAACCAGCTCAAGAGTTCTGTGTTGCACCAGAGAGGAGGGGAAGAGAAAGAGAGAGAAATGAGAGAGGAGGGGAAGAGAGGGAGATTCAGCCAGCCCAAATTAAGAGAGAGAGAGAGAGATGGCAGAGAGAGAAAGATATTGTCGGAGAAAGAAAGAGATGAGAAGGAGAGAGAGAGATAAGAGATGAAAGAGAGATGAGAAATGAGAGATGAGAGAGAGAATTTTTTTAAATTTTTTTAAGGTGCCACGTCAGCATTTAACGACCATGTCAGCACTTAACGTGTCACGTGGCCTTTTCTGCTAAGTCCAATTAACGGACATAAGCAGAGGATGAAAATGGCTGATGGAACAATCTTCCAAGGACTAAAGTATCGGTAAAAATCTTTGGAGGACTAAACTGTCATCGAACCTATCTTTCGAGGACCAAATAGGGGTTTTACTTTTTTTCCTAATACCTGTATATAACGGAAGATCTAAATTTTACGAAGTATTTGTAGAGTGTAATGCATTCTTTTAGCATATTTGAAATGTTAATTTTAAATTACTTAGTTTGTGTAATTTTTTTAAAGTATTTTCAAAATTTCAATGTATTTTTTAGTGACTTTTAAAATCTCAATAAATTCATTTTCTTTTTCTCCTAGCCCCCCTCTCGATAACTCTCATCTCCCTCTTGTTCACCGAGGCTACCTCTCCTCTCCCTTTTGTTCACCATCACTCCTCCAACCAGTGTCGCCACCGTCAACCACTAGTATCACCATGCAAACAAGTCATTCGTATTCCTCCTTTCACCAAACACACACAAATTTGAAGTTCTTTTTGGAGCTTGAAGTTCAACTCATTCTAGAATAGAAGTCAACTACTAGCAACTTAAGAAACAAATAAAGAGAACCAAGCAAGCAAGAGTTCCTAAATAATAGAATCAAGCTTGTTGTATGTTTTAACAATGGCAGCAAGTTGACTCAGTGATTTTGTGACAAGTTAACTTATTGAGTTTGCTGAGGTTATGTCTGAGTGTGAGTTAATTCAGTAAATTTGTGCCAAGTTAACTCAGTGTATTTCTTATTTTGAGCTAAACTCCTCTTTTTATAATAAATGGATACAAACAAAATATTTTATAAATTCAAGTATTTGAAATGTTACATTTTAATTACATGTATTTTAAATTCTTGTAAATTTTAAAAATAGCTCATCCAAACACAACCTTAAAAATCAAAGTGAATCCGATCATAAGTGCTAGACATCACATCTTAGTAATATTCACCCACCCCTATATCATCAATGACTCGATTAGGGCCAACTGGTTATCCAATGGGTCAGTCTTACATAAAACTAATGGAAATCACATGACGTGGCAAGTGATAATGAAACCAAAAACTGGCAAAGGAAACGATATGGAAACAAATGTAAAGTCTTTTTTCAATTAGAATTGGAAGACATGAATAAAATCATCTGTTAAAGTAGTTAAACTTTAAAGTAGGTGAATAATATAATTCACATATAGAAAAAAAAATAAATTCGAAGCTAAATTTTTTTTAATTGGTCTAATAATCTCTCAAAAAGAGTATTGGAGTTAGTTGTAATTAGTTACTAATCTGATAATTAGTTGGTGAGCTTTCATAATCTGTACAGTTACAGCAGTTTCCTTAGAATAGCTATTTAAGCTTTTAGCTTATTTTCTTGTAGTATCCAATTCATTCAATGAGAATTCTTTTCTCTCCAATTCTTCTCTATTCTTTTCTCCTTCCGCTACAGCTCAACATGGTATCATAGCTAAATCTCTTATTCCTTTTCTTCTCTTCCTTTCTCGATTCTCGATAATTTTTTCTAAGTTTGATCGATGTTCATCTGATCATTCTTCGCCATGGCTGTGATATCTTTTCCCTTCGCGAATGCTTCTGGTTCTCGTTCTTATGCAAGCAAATTCGTCATTGATGAACCTTCACATCCCTTCTTCTTGCATCATTCCAATAGTCTTGGTTTGATTCTTGTTTCGCAACAGCTCACTGAAGAGAATTATGTCTCCTGGAGTCAAGCTATGTTAATTGCTCTTTTAGTCAAGAACAAATTAGGGTTCACTGATGGATCGATCACTAAACCAGAAGGTACAAATACTGATCTTCTTAATTCTTGGTACAAAAATAACAATATTGTCATTTCCTGGATCCTTAATTCCGTGTCTAAGGACATTTCTACCAGTGTAATTTTTTCTGAGACTGCACATGAAATTTGGATTGATCTTAGAGATCGATTTCAGCAACGCAATGGGCCTAGAATTTTCCAACTTAGACATGAGTTAATGAACCTAAATCAAGAGCAAAATTCTATTAGTGTCTATTTTACTAAGCTGAAAACTGTTTGGTAAGAGCTGAGTAATTACATACCTCTTTGCACTTGTGGAGGTGTTAAAGACCTTCATTATCATTACCAAATGGAATACATCATGTCCTTCCTCATGGGTTTACATGATTCTTTTTTCCAAATTCGAGGTCAATTGCTCCTTATGGATCCTATGCCTCCCATTAACAAAGTCTTTGCTCTGGTTTCTCAAGAAGAAAATCAGAGAAAAATTGCTAATCATGTTTCTTCCAGTCTTGAATCTCCTGGTACTAAGGCCTTTGCTGCTAAGGTTAACAATTCCAAAGTTGGCAATCAGAATTCTACTGCTAGGGGCAATAGAGGTCCTAAGAAGGATCACCTTTATTGCACTCATTGCAAGTTCCATGGCCACACTATTGATAGATGCTACAAAATCCATGGCTATCCCCCTGGTTACAAGCATAAGCATAGTGTTGTTGTGAATCAGATTTCAACTACTTCATCCAATGAAGATCATATTGCTCCTTCTGTTGGAGGTTTTCTTCAAAACCTCAATTCCACTCAATATCAGCAACTCATGACCATGATTTCCAATTATTTGTTAGCTTCTGTCAAGACCACTACAAATGGTGCTCATCCTTCTGCTTCTTATCCTATAGGTATTTGTTTATCTGTTTCTTTGAATCCTACCTATTCCTCAAGTCAATACTAGATAGTTAATTCAGGAGCTGCTAGACATATATGTTCTACTGCCACTACTTTCACTTCTTTGTGGACTATTCAGAATGCCACTATTACTTTGCCTAATCACTGTCTGATACATGTTCATCTATGTGGTGATGTGAAATTGAGTTCTATGCTTACACTCAAGGATGTTCTCTTTGTTCCTCATTTCCAGTTTAATCTCATTTCCAATAGTGCCCTTGTTTCTACTAGTGAGTTTACAGTGAGTTTCTTTCCTGCTTACTTTGTTATTCAGGAAGTCAGCAGCAAAAAGATGATTGGCAAGGGTGACAAGCATGAGGGGCTTTATATTCTCAATAAGAGTTACTTGGATTTTGTTTCTAATTCCTTTGGTAATCATGTTTCAGTTCATATTTGGCACAATAGGCTTGGCCACATTTCTTTCAAAAGATTNAGTTAAACTTTAAAGTAGGTGAATAATATAATTCACATATAGAAAAAAAATAAATTGGAAGCTAAATTTTTTTTAATTGGTCTAATAATATCTCAAAAAGAGTATTGGAGTTAGTTGTAATTAGTTACTAATCTGATAATTAGTTGGTGAGCTTTCATAATCTGTACAGTTACAGCAGTTTCCTTAGAATAGCTATTTAAGCTTATCTTCTTGTAGTATCCAATTCATTCAATGAGAATTCTTTTCTCTCCAATTCTTCTCTATTCTCTTCTCCTTCCGCTACAGCTCAACATGGTATCATAGCTAAATTTCTTATTCCTTTTCTTCTCTTCCTTTCTCGATTCTCGATAATTTTTTCTAAGGTTGATCGATGTTCATCTGATCATTCTTCGCCATGGCTGAGATATCTTTTCCCTTCGCGAATGCTTCTGGTTCTCGTTCTTATGCAAGCAAATTCGTCATTGATGAACCTTCACATCCCTTCTTCTTGCATCATTCCAATAGTCTTGGTTTGATTCTTGTTTCGCAACAGCTCACTGAAGAGAATTATGCCTCCTGGAGTCGAGCTATGTTGATTGCTCTTTTAGTCAAGAACAAATTAGGGTTCACTGATGGATCGATCACTAAACCAGAAGGTACAAACACTGATCTTCTTAATTCTTGGTACAAAAATAACAATATTGTCATTTCTTGGATCCTTAATTCCGTGTCTAAGGACATTTCTACCAGTGTAATTTTTTCTGAGACTGCACATGAAATTTGGATTGATCTTAGAGATCAATTTCAGCAACGCAATGGGCCTAGAATTTTCCAACTTAGACATGAGTTAATGAACCTAAATCAAGAGCAAAATTCTATTAGTGTCTATTTTACTAAGCTGAAAACTGTTTGGGAAGAGCTAAGTAATTACATACCTCTTTGCACTTGTGGAGGTGTTAAAGACCTTCATTATCATTACCAAATGGAATACATCATGTCATTCCTCATGGGTTTACATGATTCTTTTTTCCAAATTCGAGGTCAATTGCTCCTTATGGATCCTATGCCTCCCATTAACAAAGTCTTTGCTCTGGTTTCTCAAGAAGAAAATCAGAGAAAAATTGCTAATCATGTTTCTTCTAGTCTTGAATCTCCTGGTACTAAGGCCTTTGCTGCTAAGGTTAACAATTCCAAAGTTGGCAATCAGAATTCTACTGCTAGGGGCAATAGAGGTCCTAAGAAGGATCACCTTTATTGCACTCATTGCAAGTTCCATGGCCACACTATTGATAGATGCTACAAAATCCATGGCTATCCCCCTGGTTGCAAGCATAAGCATAGTGTTGTTGTGAATCAGATTTCAACTACTTCATCCAATGAAGATCATATTACTCCTTCTGTTGGAAGTTTTCTTCAAAACCTCAATTCCACTCAATATCAGCAACTCATGACCATGATTTCCAATTATTTGTTAGCTTCTGTCAAGACCACTACAGATGGTGCTCATCCTTCTGCTTCTTATCCTATAGTATTTGTTTATCTGTTTCTTTGAATCCTACCTATTCCTCAAGTCAATACTAGATAGTTGATTCAGGAGCTGCTAGACATATATGTTCTACTGCCACTACTTTCACTTCTTTGTGGACTATTCAGAATGCCACTGTTACTCTGCCTAATCACTGTCTGATACATGTTCATCTATGTGGTGATGTGAAATTGATTTCTATGCTTACACTCAAGGATGTTCTCTTTGTTCCTGTTTAATCTCATTTCCATTAGTGCCCTTGTTTCTACTAGTGAGTTTACAGTGAGTTTCTTTCCTGCTTACTTTGTTATTCAGGAAGTCAGCAGCAAAAAGATGATTGGCAAGGGTGACAAGCATGAGGGGCTTTATATTCTCAATAAGAGTTACTTGGATTTTGTTTCTAATTCCTTTGGTAATCATGTTTCAGTTCATATTTGCCACAATAGGCTTGGCCACATTTCTTTCAAAAGATTAGATAGCTTAAAGGGACATTTACAGTGTGATATTTCTGGTTTGAGTAAAGCTCAACCATGTTATGTTTGTCCTTTTGCTAAGCAAAGATGTTTGTCTTTTGAATCTCATAATAACATGTCTCAATTTCCCTTTGACTTGGTATATTGTGATCTATGGGGTCCTTACAAAGAATTTTCTTATACTGGCCACAAGTTTTTTCTCACATTAGTGGATGATTGTACTCGGTGTACTTGGATTTTTTTGCTCAAACACAAGAGTGAAGTGGTGTCTGTTATTCCTAAATTTTTTCATATGGTTCTTATTTAGTTTAATGCCAAGATTAAGCAATTTAGGTCTGATAATGCTCTTAAGTTATTGTTTAAGGATTTTTTCAATGAACAAGGAGTATTACACCAGTTCTCTTGTGTTGAATGACCACAATAGAACTTAGTTGTGGAACACAAACACCAACATCTTTTAAATGTGGCTAGGGCCCTTTTCTTTCAATCAAGAGTTCTAGTGGAGTTTTGGAGTGATTGTGTCTGAACTGCCACTTTTCTGATCAATAGAACCCCTACACCATTGCTTCAACATCGCACTCCATTTGAGGTACTTTATAAGACTGCTCCTGATTATTCTAGTTTTAGGGTCTTTGGCTGCCTTGCCTTTGCCTTTACTTTGGTTGCTCATAGGTCCAAGTTTCAACCTCGAGCTCAGACTTGCATCTTTCTTGGTTATCCTCCAAGAATGAAAGGTTATAAGCTCTATGATGTTGTCACCAAATAGGTCTTCATTTCTAGGGACATTGTCTTCCATGAAGAAGTTTTTCCTTTTCACACTATAGTTTCTTCAGATCAGTTCATTGATCCATTTCCAAATTTGGTCCTGCCTCAACCCACCAGTCAGCTTCTGTTGTTCCTCCTTCTGATCCTCTGGCTCACACTTCTATGGATCTTCCTCCACCCAACCCTGTGCTTGTTGATTCTCTAGAAGTAATTCCTTGTGTTACTCCTGTAGTCCCTCTCCGAAAATACACCAGAATTCACAAAACTCCTTCCTATCTTAAGGAATTTCATTGTAATCTTTTACATGGTTCTCCCTTACCTACTTGTTCTACCGCTTATTCCATTGCCAATTATATTTCCTATGCTACCTTATCCCTTTCTGATAGGTCTTTTACTCTTCTAGTTTCTACTCAAGTTGAACCTTAATTTTATCATGAAGCAGTTAAGAGTTCTCATTGGCATGAGGCTATGCATGCTGAGTTGGAGGCTATGGAGACCAATAAGACATGGTATGTGGTTCCTTTGCCATGTGGTAAACATACCATTGACTATAAATGGATCTACAAAATTAAATACAAGGCAGATGACACTGTGGATAGGCATAAAGCCCGATTGGTAGCCAAGGGTTACACTCAATAGGAAGGGTTGGATTTTGTGGAAACTTTTTCTCCTGTTGCCAAACTGGTTACCGTCAAGGTTCTTCTTGCTCTTGCCTATTCTCAGAGGTGGCATTTGACTCAATTTGATATCAATAATGCATTCCTCAATGGTGATCTCTTTGAAGAAGTCTACATGGATCTTCCCCTTGGTTATCTACCTAAGCAGCAGTGTTCTATTCAGGGGGAGAAACTGGTTTGCAAACTTCATAGGTCCATTTATGGTCTTAAGCAGGCCTCTAGGCAGTGGTATTCACAATTCTCTCTTGACTTACTCAAGTTTGGTTTTGTTCAATCCAAATGTGATTACTCATTGTTCACTAAAGGCTTTGGTTCTGATTTTGTGGCACTTCTGGTTTATGTGGATGACATTATCATCACTGGTCCTTGTTCCCCACCTATTGATGCTTTAAAAGCTTTTCTCCATACACATTTGAAGCTTAAAGACCTAGGGTACCTCAAGTACTTCCTTGGTTTTGAAATAGCTCAGTCCAAACAAGGTATTTTCTTGAGGACACTAGTTACTTGACTTGTAAACCCACTTCTATTCCCATGGATCCTAAAGCTCAACTTAGTGCTTTTGCTGGTGATTTACTTCCTAATGGTACCCAGTACAGAAGACTTGTTGGTCGTTTCCTTTATCTCACCTTGTCCCGGCCTGATATCACCTTTGCTATTCTTAGGCTCACTTAGTTTCTTAGAATAGCTATTTAAGCTTTTAGCTTATCTTCTTGTAGTATTCAATAGAGCTGTCAAACGGGGCGGGGCGGGCCGGCCCGCCTCAACCCGCCAATGTTCTCTTCTCCTTCCGCTACAACTCAACAAAGAGGACTATCATAAGGCTTGTTGTTCAAATTAAGGTCTTTCTTAGAACTTGTAAATTTTGTATTCGAATTCAGAGTTGTAACCAAAAGTACAAAAAAAAAAATTAAAGAAAGAAGTCCTCAGCAACTCGAAACGGAGCGTTTCGTCCCAAATTAAACATATAATAATAATAATAATAAATTATTTAGTATATGTTAAAATAATAAATTTTGTGTACAATTTATAAATGGAATAATATATAAAAAAAAACATGTCAAAAAATATATTTAAAAATAATTTTTTTTGGTATTTTTTTATATTATATTGTTTTATAATTTTTAAAAATTGTGTATTATAGTATCATACTAAATAATTTAATTTTTTAAAATTTTTACAACGATTTTAAAATTATTAAGTGGGTTCCACTCCATAAAAATACATAAAATTGAAACCGAAATAGAATAAGAATGAATGTGCTCCATTATAAAATTTAATAACCTTATGAAATTAAAATAATTCAACGGCCAACGCAACCCAATCAATCCTTAGCCAGCAAAGTCCTTTCATTCCCCCGCCCCCCCCACTTCTCTCTTTCATTTTTTTTTTTTTCTTTCCTGCTGAGCCAAAAGTCTATACGTAACTTCTTATTCATTGATGATATTGCATAAATTTGTTTTTTTTATACATTACATCATAGGAATTTAAATTTAATATCTTACATATTACTTAAACTACTCAAATACGCAAGATAATGCATACAAGTAACTTTATGTATTTGAAATATGTAACTAAGAGCTTGCTTTTCTATATGATTTTGACTAATTCCTGGCTTCAAGGATTGTTGACTGTCTCTAACTTATGTCCAAGAATACTAAGTTATTAGTTGATAAAATATGTATGATATACTTTATATAACTGAAAATAATATAAAAGTAAAAAACGAATTAATTGATGTGGCTGAGTGGTACTAAGATCGTCTTTACAGCTTATGAGTTTCTTATTCAAACTTAAACTTGAAGCCAAAAGTACTAAATATGTCAACCTTGTTTATTTTCTTCATCTTTATAGCGAATTATACCAAACAATATTGAACTATATATATGTACCTAACAACTAACAAGGAAGAGCTCTATTTTAAGTGAAGCATGCTCATAGTCATAAGGTTGATCTTTTCACTCCTTTTTCTCGATTTGAATCCCATTGATTGCAAATGCAATCACTATTTTATCTACAGGCCCAAAAAAAAAAAGGAATGAGCTATATTTTAAGAAAATTTAAAGAAATTGAAAAATGGATTATTTTTTGTACAAGAAAATTACAAACGATCACTATTATAATTTGCTAGAATATCTTTATAATACATCTTTCTCAAATTTTCAGTTTTGAAGCAAAGCACGTAATCATGAGTAACTATTACAAGGTATACTTTTTTTCAAGAATAAATACCTAGAACCCCATCACTTTGATTGATTGATTGATATATATATATATATATATATAGTTGTTTGCAATTGTCTATTCATCTTTTACTACACCATGTTTGAATTTTGTGATTATCAATTGTTTTTTGGTAAAAAAAAAAGGTTAAGATGAGGGGAGACTACCCTATTCCAATGCCAAGGCATACCACAGGCCTTAACAATGACTTATAGTAGTATTTATAGATTGTCTATTAGAAAGGGATAGCTTGTAGTAAGATTCGAACTTAGGCTTTACAAACAAAACAATTCGTTCATTACCAGCTGAACCAACCCCTTGTGAGCAATTATCAATTTTATCTATTCATTCCTTAGCAAAAGAATTTTTATTTAGAAATTTATCAGTCAAACTCCCAAAATGAAGGGGTTTCTATGATTTATTTCTATTTTTTTTTTCACTTAATGCATGAGAGCTGAATCCATTGACCTTTTCCAAGAAGCCAATTTTTTCAAGGTTAGATGTAACGTCCCAGGTGATATCATTTGTATGACGGTTTGAATTTTGATCATATAACGGCTGCATATGGGAAAACAGTTAAATGCTACTACTATTTGTCAAAATGACTTATCTGATCGTGAAAACTAATAGCATCTTAATATGCTTACATAATATTTCATTTGATTATATGTTTTTTTTTTATTGACATGTGATATGTTTGATGGTCAAAATTACTTTTTATTTTAATAAACAAAATATTTGATTTGACCACATATACACTGTATGCGTACTTATGTAGCACGGGTACAGGTATGAAACGCTAGTACGACATTTTTAAAAAAATAGAGATACGAGTATGACACATCATATGTGTATATATATAAAATAAAATAATTTAAAATTCTCTAAATATTAAAAATATCAATCATTAATCATTAGCAAATAAGTAACAATTAACAAGTATTAACTCAAAATATAAATCATTAATCAAAATTCAAATAATAGAATTTATCATATTTGATTAAGTATCATCAGTATATTATAAATATTTTTTAATTAGATCAAATGCATTATAAAAAGTCACAGAAAAATGATAAACCATTATGAAAACTAGGATTAGCTACACAATACCTCATACTATATTAAAGACTTAATTACTTAACAATATTAGAAGTTAAGTCAAATTAAGAAACATGCATGAGAAGAGTCAAATTGTTGATTTTCTTCCTTTCAAATTTGTTTCACTTACTATTCTACTTCCCCAATTCAACACCTATTTTTTCTTAGTTTTTGTTCCGTGATAGTCATGTATCACGCGAGACGGATGGGAGCTAACAAACATTTTGAAACACTTTCAGAGAATAAAAAAAAAAAGGAAAGATGCGTTTTTTACCTTGGTACGCATTTTGCGTTTTGGAGACGTCTTCAAAACAGATACGCCTCCTTCCAAGCCGTTTCGGTGCTACCTTGATGCATACATATCTACATTTAATGAAATGGTCATCTTCTTCCTTGAAATTTTAACTCTTAGGCTCTGTTTGAGAGTTTTTTTGGAGGGGAGAGGAGAGGATACCATTCTACTTCCCCAATTCAACACCTATTTTTTCTTAGTTTTTTGCAGTGAATTCTGAACAAAATCAATATAACAGATTGACCTCCACCTTGTTCCCTGATGGTCATGTATCAAGCGAGACGGATGGGAGCTAACAAACGTTTTAAAACACTTTCAAAAAAAAAAAAAAAAAA
>QAOA01001352.1:106365-116525 GCA_003255065.1 Cercis canadensis
AAAAAAAAAAAAAAAAAAGAAGAAGAGGAAATACACGTTTTTTACCTTGGTACGCAATTTGCGTTTCGGAGACGTCTCAGAAATGGGTACGCCTCCTTTCAAGCCGTTTTGGTGCTACCTTGATGCATACATATCTACATTTAATGAAATAATTTAATTGTGGCCAAAATAATTTTTCAAGAAGAGAAATAAAAATTGAACTTAGTAAGAGGCAGAGAGGGTCTTTGTGGGTAAGGGACATAGCTATAATGTGTGAAGATGAAATTAAATATTTGTTTGTTCATGGGGAACAAAACAACTGATCGTGAGCCTTGTTTGTTTATTTATATATTGAAAAGTACTTATGATTTAAAAATAAATGATTTTCCCTCAAGAATTCTTAGTCACTAAGAAAATATATGGCACTATCATCTCACGTAAAGGCTGACATCTAAGATTTATATAGTTCTAAGATTTTACGCATCGACCAAATAACTTGTGTAACCGAGTGGTATTGAGATCATTCTTAAAATTTGCGTGTTCGAACTTAGAGTAGTAGCAAAAGTACCAAATAAAAAAAAAAATTCACCCATCAAGAAACCCTAGCCATTAGGCATCTACATAAAAGCCCAGTCCAATTAAATTTGGCCCAAGCAATCTCTTAGGGTGATGCCCCAAACCCAATAAAATAGTTGGATCACATTATTAGTAATACGTGGGTTTTCAAGATCATCAAATTAGGCTATGTTTAACTAAGGGGGTGTTGCCATTGCCGACTCAATCATATTCCATTAAATTTGGCCCAAGCCATCTCTTAGGGTGATGCCCCAAACCCAATAAAACAGTTGGATCATATTATTAGTAATACATGGGTTTTCAAGATCATCAAATTAGGCTACACATCCAATCAATTTATCTTTTTACAAAACAGAAATCCAATTAATGGAAGCCCAATAAAATATTTTCAACATAAAAGGTCATAACAGGAGAAAATATATCTACGAGGGGAGAGCATAGAAGGGGGAATACTGTGAACCAGTAATGAACATTGATATGCACTATCTCAGAAAAAAAAGGAAAAAACATTGATATGCACTAGATTATGATATTTTATCTCTACTAATTTTTCATTATTTCTTTGTTTTAATTTTCATTTAATGATTTTTTTATATATTAATGATAAAATTGTAGTACACTATATACAAATCCTTGTTTATCTCTTCTAAATTACAAGATATCTTTTAGAGAGGAAAAAAAAAATAACCAATAAGAAATTTTTTGTTATATGATAGTACCTCTTATAAATTACCCAAATCCATCATCAAAAACAGTTTTTTTCACTATAAAGAAGTTGATCATATGTAGCCACAAACTTATTTTTGTAAGCTTGTTAGTTGTCATTAATTAATTTAAAAGTGATTTAGGAATTATAATTATAACTATTTTCCTTTTTCCTTCAACTTATTATAATTTTTTTAAATAATATAATTTGGAAAATATTTTTGCAAGTTTCTTCGACTGTTTAGTTATATTTGATGCATTCGTCATGACAAAAAAATGTCGCCATAAACAAATGACTTATTATGGTAGTGTCAAATGACATTTTAATCTTTAAATTACATCTTACACTTAGAGTGTGTTTAAATGAGGTATTTGTAGAGTGTAATGCATTCTTTTAGCATATTTGAAATGTTAATTTTAAATTACTTAGTTTGTGTAATTTTTTTAAAGTATTTTCAAAATTTCAATGTATTTTTTAGTGACTTTTAAAATCTCAATAAATTCATTTTCTTTTTCTCCAAGCCCCCCTCTCGATAACTCTCATCTCCCTCTTGTTCACCGAGGCTACCTCTCCTCTCCCTTTTGTTCACCATCACTCCTCCAACCAGTGTCGCCACCGTCAACCACTAGTATCACCATGCAAACAAGTCATTCGTATTCCTCCTTTCACCAAACACACACAAATTTGAAGTTCTTTTTGGAGCTTGAAGTTCAACTCATTCTAGAATGGAAGTCAACTACTAGCAACTTAAGAAACAAATAAAGAGAACCAAGCAAGCAAGAGTTCCTAAATAATAGAATCAAGCTTGTTGTATGTTTTAACAATGGCAGCAAGTTGACTCAGTGATTTTGTGACAAGTTAACTTATTGAGTTTGCTGAGGTTATGTCTGAGTGTGAGTTAATTCAGTAAATTTGTGCCAAGTTAACTCAGTGTATTTCTTATTTTGAGCTAAACTCCTCTTTTTATAATAAATGGATACAAACAAAATATTTTATAAATTCAAGTATTTGAAATGTTACATTTTAATTACATGTATTTTAAATTCTTGTAAATTTTAAAAATAGCTCATCCAAACACAACCTTAAAAATCAAAGTGAATCCGATCATAAGTGCTAGACATCACATCTTCTTAGTAATATTCACCCACCCCTATATCATCAATGACTCGATTAGAGCCAACTGGTTATCCAATGGGTCAGTCTTACATAAAACTAATGGAAATCACATGACGTGGCAAGTGATAATGAAACCAAAAACTGGCAAAGGAAACGATATGGAAACAAATGTAAAGTCTTTTTTCAATTAGAATTGGAAGACATGAATAAAATCATCTGTTAAAGTAGTTAAACTTTAAAGTAGGTGAATAATATAATTCACATATAGAAAAAAAATAAATTGGAAGCTAAATTTTTTTTAATTGGTCCAATAATCTCTCAAAAAGAGTATTGGAGTTAGTTGTAATTAGTTACTAATCTGATAATTAGTTGGTGAGCTTTCATAATCTGTACAGTTACAGCAGTTTCCTTAGAATAGCTATTTAAGCTTTTAGCTTATCTTCTTGTAGTATCCAATTCATTCAATGAGAATTCTTTTCTCTCCAATTCTTCTCTATTCTCTTCTCCTTCTGCTACAGCTCAACATGGTATCATAGCTAAATCTCTTATTCCTTTTCTTCTCTTCCTTTCTCGATTCTCGATAATTTTTTCTAAGGTTGATCGATGTTCATCTGATCATTCTTCGCCATGGCTGAGATATCTTTTCGTCACATTCTTATGCAATCAAATTCGTCATTGATGAACCTTCACATCCCTTCTTCTTGCATCATTCCAATAGTCTTGGTTTGATTCTTGTTTCGCAACAGCTCACTGAAGAGAATTATGCCTCCTGGAGTCGAGCTATGTTGATTGCTCTTTTAGTCAAGAACAAATTAGGGTTCACTAATGGATCGATCACTAAACCAGAAGGTACAAATACTGATCTTCTTAATTCTTGGTACAAAAATAACAATGTTGTCATTTCCTGGACCCTTAATTCCGTGTCTAAGGACATTTCTACCAGTGTAATTTTTTCTGATACTGCACATGAAATTTGGATTGATCTTAGAGATCGATTTCAACAATGCAATGGGCCTAGAATTTTCCAACTTAGACATGAGTTAATGAACCTAAATCAAGAGCAAAATTCTATTAGTGTCTATTTTACTAAGCTGAAAATTGTTTGGGAAGAGCTGAGTAATTACATACCTCTTTGCACTTGTGGAAAGTGTACTTGTGGAGGTGTTAAAGACCTTCATTATCATTACCAAATGGAATACATTATGTCCTTCCTCATGGGTTTACATGATTCTTTTTTCCAAATTTGAGGTCAATTGCTCCTTATGGATCCTATGCCTCCCATTAACAAAGTCTTTGCTCTGGTTTCTCAAGAAGAAAATCAGAGAAAAATTGCTAATCATGTTTCTTCCAGTCTTGAATCTCCTGGTACTAAGGCCTTTGCTGCTAAGGTTAACAATTCCAAAGTTGGCAATCAGAATTCTACTGCTAGGGGCAATAGAGGTCCTAAGAAGGATCACCTTTATTGCACTCATTGCAAGTTCCATGGCCACACTATTGATAGATGCTACAAAATCCATGGCTATCCCCCTGGTTACAAGCATAAGCATAATGTTGTTGTGAATCAGATTTCAACTACTTCATCCAATGAAGATCATATTGCTCCTTCTGTTGGAGGTTTTCTTCAAAACCTCAATTCCACTCAATATCAGCAACTCATGACCATGATTTCCAATTATTTGTTAGCTTCTGTCAAGACCACTACAGATGGTGCTCATCCTTCTGCTTCTTATCTTATAGGTATTTGTTTATCTGTTTCTTTGAATCCTACCTATTCCTCAAGTCAATACTAGATAGTTGATTCAGGAGCTGCTAGACATATATGTTCTACTGCCACTACTTTCACTTCTTTGCGGACTATTCAGAATGCCACTGTTACTCTGCTTAATCACTGTCTGATACATGTTCATCTATGTGGTGATGTGAAATTGAGTTCTATGCTTACACTCAAGGATGTTCTCTTTGTTCCTCATTTCCAGTTTAATCTCATTTCCATTAGTGCCCTTGTTTCTACTAGTGAGTTTACAGTGAGTTTCTTTCCTGCTTACTTTGTTATTCAGGAAGTCAGCAGCAAAAAGATGATTGGCAAGGGTGACAAGCATGAGGGGCTTTATATTCTCAATAAGAGTTACTTGGATTTTGTTTCTAATTCCTTTGGTAATCATGTTTCAGTTCATATTTGGCACAATAGGCTTGGCCACATTTCTTTCAAAAGATTGGATAGCTTAAAGGGAAATTTACAGTGTGATATTTCTGGTTTGAGTAAAGCTCAACCATGTTATGTTTGTCCTTTTGCTAAGCAAAGATGTTTGTCTTTTGAATCTCATAATAACATGTCTCAATTTCCCTTTGACTTGGTATATTGTGATATATGGGGTCTTTACAAAGAATTTTCTTATACTGGCCACAAGTTTTTTCTCACATTAGTGGATGATTGTACTCGGTGTACTTGGATTTTTTTGCTCAAACACAAGAGTGAAGTGGTGTCTATTATTCCTAAATTTTTTCATATGGTTCTTATTCAGTTTAATGCCAAGATTAAGCAATTTAGGTCTGATAATGCTCTTAAGTTATTGTTTAAGGATTTTTTCAATGAACAAGGAGTATTATACCAGTTCTCTTGTGTTGAATGACCACAATAGAACTTAGTTGTGGAACACAAACACCAACATCTTTTAAATGTGGCTAGTGCTCTTTTCTTTCAATCAAGAGTTCTAGTGGAGTTTTGGAGTGATTGTGTCTGAACTGCCACTTTTCTAATCAATAGAACCCCTAACACCATTGCTTCAACATCGCACTCCATTTGAGGTACTTTATAAGACTGCTCCTGATTATTCTAGTTTTAGGGTCTTTGGCTGCCTTGCCTTTGCCTTTACTTTGGTTGCTCATAGGTCCAAGTTTCAACCTCGAGCTCAGACTTGCATCTTTCTTGGTTATCCTCCAAGAATGAAAGGTTATAAGCTCTATGATGTTGTCACCAAATAGGTCTTCATTTCTAGGGACATTGTCTTCCATGAAGAAGTTTTTCCTTTTCACACTATAGTTTCTTCAGATCAGCTCATTGATCCATTTCCAAATTTGGTCCTGCCTCAACCCACCAGTCAGCTTCTGTTGTTCCTCCTTCTGATCATCTGGCTCACACTTCTATGGATCTTCCTCCACCCAGCCCTGTGCTTGTTGATTCTCTAGAAGCAATTCCTTGTGTTACTCCTGTAGTCCCTCTCCGAAAATACACCAGAATTCACAAAACTCCTTCCTATCTCAAGGAATTTCATTGTAATCTTTTACATGGTTCTCCCTTACCTACTTGTTCTACCGCTTATCCCATTGCCAATTATATTTCCTATGCTACCTTATCCCCTTCTGATAGGTCTTTTACTCTTCTAGTTTCTACTCAAGTTGAACCTTAATTTTATCATGAAGCAGTTAAGAGTTCTCATTGGCATGAGGCTATGCATGCTGAGTTGGAGGCTATGGAGACCAATAAGACATGGTATGTGGTTCCTTTGCCATGTGGTAAACATACCATTGACTATAAATGGATCTACAAAATTAAATACAAGGCAGATGGCACTGTGGATAGGCATAAAGCCCGATTGGTAGCCAAGGGTTACACTCAACAGGAAGGGTTGGACTTTGTGGAAACGTTTTCTCCTATTGCCAAACTGGTTACCGTCAAGGTTCTTCTTGCTCTTGCCTATTCTCAGAGGTGGCATTTGACTCAATTTGATATCAATAATGCCTTCCTCAATGGTGATCTCTTTGAAGAAGTCTACATGGATCTTCCCCTTGGTTATCTACCTAAGCAGCAGTGTTCTATTCAGGGGGAGAAACTGGTTTGCAAACTTCATAGGTCCATTTATGGTCTTAAGCAGGCCTCTAGGCAGTGGTATTCACAATTCTCTCTTGACTTACTCAAGTTTGGTTTTGTTCAATCCAAATGTGATTACTCATTGTTCACTAAAGGCTCTGGTTCTGATTTTGTGGCACTTCTGGTTTATGTGGATGACATTATCATCACTAGTTCTTGTTCCCCACCTATTGATGCTTTAAAAGCTTTTCTCCATACACATTTGAAGTTTAAAGACCTAGGGTACCTCAAGTACTTCCTTGGTCTTGAAATAGCTCAGTCCAAACAAGGTATTTTCTTGAGGACACTAGTTACTTGACTTGTAAACCCCCTTCTATTCCCATGGATCCTAAAGCTCAACTTAGTGCTTTTGCTGGTGATTTACTTCCTAATGGTACCCAGTACAGAAGACTTGTTGGTCGTCTCCTTTATCTCACCTTGTCCCGGCCTGATATCACCTTTGCTGTTCTTAGGCTCACTCAGTTTCTTAGAATAGCTATTTAAGCTTTTAGCTTATCTTCTTGTAATATTCAATTCATTCAATAATAATTCTTTTCTCTCCAATTCTTCTCTGTTCTCTTCTCCTTCCGCTACAACTCAACAAAGAGGACTATCATGAGGCTTGTTGTTCAAATTAAGGTCTTTCTTAGAACTTGTAAATTTTGTATTCGAATTCAGAGTTGTAACCAAAAGTACAAAAAAAAAAAAATAATTAAAGAAAGAAGTCCTCAGCAACTCGAAACGGAGCGTTTCGTCCCAAATTAAACATATAATAATAATAATAATAAATTATTTAGTATATGTTAAAATAATAAATTTTGTGTACAATTTATAAATGGAATAATATATAAAAAAAAACATGTCAAAAAATATATTTAAAAATAATTTTTTTTGGTATTTTTTTATATTATATTGTTTTATAATTTTTAAAAATTGTGTATTATAGTATCATACTAAATAATTTAATTTTTTAAAATTTTTACAACGATTTTAAAATTATTAAGTGGGTTCCACTCCATAAAAATACATAAAATTGAAACCGAAATAGAATAAGAATGAATGTGCTCCATTATAAAATTTAATAACCTTATGAAATTAAAATAATTCAACGGCCAACGCAACCCAATCAATCCTTAGCCAGCAAAGTCCTTTCATTCCCCCGCCCCCCCCACTTCTCTCTTTCATTTTTTTTTTTTTCTTTCCTGCTGAGCCAAAAGTCTATACGTAACTTCTTATTCATTGATGATATTGCATAAATTTGTTTTTTTTATACATTACATCATAGGAATTTAAATTTAATATCTTACATATTACTTAAACTACTCAAATACGCAAGATAATGCATACAAGTAACTTTATGTATTTGGAATGTGTAATTAAGAGCATGCTTTTCTATATGATTGTCAATTTGAATATTTTACTTAGATCTACATGTCATTATCTCGTTAATAAAACATCGGCGGAATCCACTTCCTCCAACATAAAATAATTGAGTTTGGTGGCAATGACCAAGGAGGGTTGGTATATGTAGGTAGTATTCTCTTACTCTAAACTTTTATAAAAAAAAATAATAATAATAATTGAGTTAGGTTTTACCGAAAGCCATATCCTATAAAATAATTGACTTGACTTACTAAAAAGCTGAATAATAATTAGAGTTGTCCTAGCCTCGAACCTTCCACTCTTTACCAAAACCTCACTATAATCCAAATCAATACCATATTGATGAGTCCAATATATTTCTCTACTCTCTAGTACTCTCTATGTGTTGATGTGTACTACCTTCTTTTTCCTATACCTTCAAGAAAAAAAAAAATGTCATTTAATTTATGAAGAAATGGTTGATTTATGCAAGTGAAAAAGTTTGATTACCTCCTATATACTAATGATGTAGGATCCTTTCACTTAACAAACACTCCTAAAATATTTTTAGTGCTAAGAACTTTCATTTTCAGATTGACTCAGTTCTTCAAACACTAACCTAAGAAAAGCCTCCTTCATGACTTTGTACGAGAAGAAACTTTCCTTCAACCCTACCACGCCAGAGATTTTGACTAATTCCTGGCTTCAAGGATTGTTGACTGTCTCTAACTTATGTCCAAGAATACTAAGTTATTAGTTGATAAAATATGTATGATATACTTTATATAACAGAAAATAATATAAAAGTAAAAAATGAATTAATTGATGTGGCTGAGTGGTACTAAGATCGTCTTTACAGCTTATGAGTTTCTTATTCAAACTTAAACTCGAAGCCAAAAGTACTAAATATGTCAACCTTGTTTATTTTCTTCATCTTTATAGTGAATTATACCAAACAATATTGAACTATATATATGTACCTAACAACTAACAAGGAAGAGCTCTATTTTAAGTGAAGCATGCTCATAGTCATAAGGTTTATCTTTTCACTCCTTTTTCTCGATTTGAATCCCATTGATTGCAAATGCAATCACTATTTTATCTACAGGCCCAAAAAAAAAAGTGTGAGCTATATTTTAAGAAAATTTAAAGAAATTGAAAAATGGATTATTTTTTGTACAAGAAAATTACAAAGGATCACTATCATAATTTGCTAGAATATCTTTATAATACATCTTTCTCAAATTTTCAGTTTTGAAGCAAAGCACGTAATCATGAGTAACTATTACAAGGTATACTTTTTTTCAAGAATAAATACCTAGAACCCCATCACTTTGATTGATTGATTGATATATATATATATAGTTGTTTGCAATTGTCTATTCATCTTTTACTACACCATGTTTGAATTTTGTGATTATCAATTGTTTTTTGGTAAAAAGAAAAAGGTTAAAATGAGGGGAGACTACCCTATTCCAATGCCAAGGCATACCACAGGCCTTAACAATGACTTAGTAGTATTTATAGATTGTCTATTAAAAAGGGATAGCTTGTAGTAAGATTCGAACTTAGGCTTTACAAACAAAACAATTCGTTCATTACCAGCTGAACCAACCCCTCGTGAGCAATTATCAATTTTATCTATTCATTCCTTAGCACAAGAATTTTTATTTAGAAATTTATCAGTCAAACTCCCAAAATGAAGGGGTTTCTATGATTTATTTTCTATTTTTTTTTTCACTTAATGCATGAGAGCTGAATCCATTGACCTTTTCCAAGAAGCCAATTTTTTCAAGGTTAGATGTAACGTCCCAGGTGATTTCATTTGTATGACGGTTTGAATTTTGATCATATAACGGCTGCATATGGGAAAACAGTTAAATGCTACTACTATTTGTCAAAATGACTTATTTGATCGTGAAAACTAATAGCATCTTAATATGCTTACATAATATTTCATTTGATTATATGTTTTTTTTTTTTATTGACATTTGATATGTTTGATGGTCAAAATTACTTTTTATTTTAATAAACAAAATATTTGATTTGACCACATATACACTGCATGCGTACTTATGTAGCACGGCTACAGGTATGAAACGCTATTATGACATTTTAAAAATAATAGAGATACAAGTATGACACGTCATATGTGTATATATATAAAATAAAATAATTTAAAATTCTCTAAATATTAAAAATATCAATCATTAATCATTAGCAAATAAGTAACAATTAACAAGTATTAACTCAAAATATAAATCATTAATCAAAATTCAAATAATAGAATTTATCATATTTGATTAAGTATCATCAGTATATTATAAATATTTTTTAATTAGATCAAATGCATTATAAAAAGTCACAGAAAAATGATAAACCATTATAAAAACTAGGATTAGCTGCACAATACCTCATACTATATTAAAGACTTAATTACTTAACAATATTAGAAGTTAAGTCAAATTAAGAAACATGCATGAGAAGAGTCAAATTGTTGATTTTCTTCCTTTCAAATTTGTTTCATTTATCATTCTACTTCCCCAATTCAACACCTATTTTTTCTTAGTTTTT
>QAOA01001356.1:0-13678 GCA_003255065.1 Cercis canadensis
CTTTGCCTTCATATAACAAGAAAAAAATAGTATATATAATTTTAGAATTATAATAAATCAAATTTAAACTCTTTATACTTCGATATTTTGAATTTAATAGCACTAATTAAATTAATATCTTTTTTTATAATATTTTTGACTATAATCTATTAATTATTTAGTATCACAAGGAATATTGAATAGAATTAGCACTATTTTGAATGTTGTGAGAGGAATCAAATTGAAAGATTATTTTATTTGGAATATATGGTCTTTTCTTAAACTTTTGAAACCAAAGAATAACTTTTTTTAAAATTTTACATAATTTTTTAACTATATATTACTATGTAAGAAAAAATACTAAATTTATTTTGTTAGTTAAAAATCTGAAATTTTTTAATAATGTCACTTTTTTTTTATTTTCATAATATGTATATAATTTAAGTTATTAGGTATAATTTAATAATAAATATCTTAATAGTTTACGGGGATTAAAGATTCAAACTTCATTGTCTACATATAACAAGAAAAAAAAATAGTGTATATAATTTTAGACTTATAATAAATCAAATTTAAACTCTTTATACTTTGTATTTTGAATTTAATAGCACTAATTAAATTAATATATTTTGTTTTTATAATATTTTTGACTATAATCTATTAATTATTTAGAATCACAAGGAATATTGAATAGAATTAGCACTATTTTGAATGTTGCGAGAGGAATCAAATTGAAAGATTATTTTATTTGGAATATATGGTCTTTTCTCAAACTTTTGAAACCAAAGAATAATTTTTTAAAAAAATTTACATAATTTTTCAACTATATATTACTATGTAAGAAAAAATACTTAATTTATTTTGTCAGTTAAAAATCTGAAATGTTTTAATAATGTCACTTTTTTTTATTTTAATAATATGTTGAACATTTGTTAGATGACAATGAAGATATGGCAGAATTATATTTGACAAGGAAGTGGTTGCAGAATCAGCAATCTGGGGCACTTTTGGGAGCGGTGACCCCAAATAGCATGCCAAATACTGGAGCCATTGTTTCTCGGCTTAGTTCTAATAGAAGTGGAAGTATTGTGACCAACAACTTTGGGGATGATAATGATGTGGAAGATCTGGAGATGTTGCTTGAGGCATATTTTATGCAGTTGGATGGAACTCGTAACAAGATATTGTCTGTGAGTTTTTTTAATTGATTGAAGCGTTATCATGCTATAACTGTTTTCTTGGAACCAGAGTCTGGTAAAATCATGTCTGTTGTTGTCCATTGTCGAAGATTGAACATGTCATCCTGTATTTTCTTGCTTTGTCATCCTATCTATACTATGCTATCATACTTTCAGTTGGTAAAATTAATATAGGTTAAATTTATGTACATGTCTCAGTTTAAAGAACCCTAGTTGTGATACACACCAGAGTTATATGAAGTTATGAACAGTTACTCTCCACCACCCCCCCAAACATATTGGCGGCGGTTTGGGAGAGGTGTGGTTTTGATGCAAAACTAATGAGAGCTTGCTGAAAAAACTCACAAGCTCAGTAGAAACCTAATTTAATCCAATGCTCATTATGGGCCATCAATGTTTGTCCCTGTAATTTTAGCAGGGGAAGTATGGTTATCTACTTATCTCTACCCCACAAGGGGCAAAAGGCAGGTTGTCTATGTTTGATACCAAAATGATGGGTTATGGGAATCAAATTGAAATCTTGAAATGTCAGCAAATTTTGATTCTAATAAGCTAGCACTGAAAGTTAAATTACTTTGTACTTCTTCTTGAGAAGTATTATGGTTCTTACTGGCTGTTTGGTTTGCAGATTAGGGAGTATATTGATGATACAGAAGATTATGTCAACATTCAACTTGACAACCAGAGAAATGAACTCATTCAGCTGCAGTTGACACTGACCATTGCATCATTTGCTATCACTGTTGAAACTCTGATTGCTAGTGCATTTGGCATGAACATTCCTTGTTCGTTATATAATACGACTGGAGTATTTGAACGCTTTGTTGTGGGCATCACTGTGTTTTGCATATTGCTTTTCCTGGTCGTTTATGGATATGCAAGATGGAAGAAGTTGCTTGGTTCATAAGTTTATGTCCTTATCATCTATTGTGTCATTACAATTGAATATACACTGGTGTCATTAATCTCAGCAGTGGAAAGACACTGAAGAACACACAGAAAGGAGGCCTGTAATTGGTGACTTATGAAGAGTGTACCTCAATTTATGTAACAATTGAAAGTACACTAGTCTTATAAATCTCAGAAGTCAGCAGGGGAAGACACTGTAGAACATACAGAAAGGAGGCCTAGAGTTGGTGGCTTATGAAGAGTGTACCTCAATTTATGTAACAATTGAAAATACACTAGTCTCATAAATCTCGAAAGTCCGCAGGGGGAAGATACTGAAGAACATACAGAAAGGAGACCTAGAATTAGTGGCTTATGAAGAGTGGACCTCAGTTTATGTAAGAATTGAAGTAGTTGATGCGCATGTCCTCCTTTTTACATTCTATTTTATTAATAGCATATCCTATTTAATATCTAAATATGATATAAATTAAATTATTCTCATNTCATTTAATAAAAATAATTTTGAAGTTAATTAAAAACTTNAGGAGGCCTAGAGTTGGTGGCTTATGAAGAGTGTACCTCAATTTATGTAACAATTGAAAATACACTAGTCTCATAAATCTCGAAAGTCCGCAGGGGGAAGATACTGAAGAACATACAGAAAGGAGACCTAGAATTAGTGGCTTATGAAGAGTGGACCTCAGTTTATGTAAGAATTGAAGTAGTTGATGCGCATGTCCTCCTTTTTACATTCTATTTTATTAATAGCATATCCTATTTAATATCTAAATATCATATAAATTAAATTATTCTCATTTAATAAAAATAATTTTGAAGTTAATTAAAAACTTTCAATATTAAATGATAATTTTTAAAATTGACTAAAATCTTTTCATATTAAATAAAAGTAGTTTAGTCTATATTATATTTATATATTAAATAAGATGTGACATTAACAAAATAGAAGTAAAAATAGTAATTCTTATATTATATTTGCACTAATAATTTATTTTTTTTTAAAAGAAAGGTTGGAGTAGTTTTTGTGGTAAAATGGCCCAACCTCAGCAGACATTAAATTGTAGAGTTTAATAATTTTAAATTAAAGTTACAATCATAATTAGCTGAACTCGTATAATACTGGTATAAGACATGTAAAAATACAAATATAATACTATTCCTAGCTCGTATCTAGTTTGGCCCATTGGAAGACAAATGTACATAAGGTGCTTAATTGTATTCTATGGTCTTTTATAAAATTGATTTCATATTTTTTGATCTCGTTGTTACTTAAACTCAGTTAGTAAATTAATTGTTTTTCTTTTTAGTATCAATTATGTTCACATGTTTATCTTTAAATAATTATCACAAAAATTAATGTAGACATGAATACTTTTTTAACATAATAATCTATTAAAATTTATAGAATTGATTGTATGTTCTTTTGGTTTCTTTGTTACTTGAATACAATAGACATTAATACTTTTTTGATATAATAATCTATTAAAATTTATAGAACTAATTACATATTTTTTGATCTCATTGTTACTTGAATCTAGTTAGCAAATTAATTATTTCTTTTTTGTATTAACTACAGTCACTCATTTATTTTTAAATAATTACAACAAAAATTAAAGTAGACATGAATATTTTTTCAACATAATAATCTATTAAAATTTATAGATTTGATTACATATGTTTTGGTCATGTTATTACTTGAACTCAGTTAGCAAATTAATTATTTTTCTTTCTTGTATCAACCACATTTACCTATTTATCTTTAAATAATTATCACAAAAATTAACGTAGACATGAGTACTTTTTGAATATAATAATCTTTTATTAAAATTTATAGAATTAATTGTGCATTTGGCACAAAACAAATTGCATGACAACCATAAGAGCAATTCATTTTCTTAATTATTTTGTCAAGTTATTTCTAAATTATAAATTATTGTTATTGTTGAATTAGGCAACCATATTTTTCACATCTACAGCTGCTTGCTTTCCATTAAAATGCATCACTTGATTACAATTTTTATTATTGATCCTTCTAATGTCATCTTTTGGCAGAATATCCAAATTAAACAGAAGTCCATTCACAATTAGTAATTAGATTAATAATAATTAAAAAGAACATGCATATGATTTAGTATTAATTACTCCACTTAACATATTTTTTCTTTTTGATAAATATTGCAAATTTTCATAATTAACTGATCCAAATTGTGGAAGGTTGAACGCTTCAAAACCATTCAAACAGCTCCCTTGCCCTTGTACTTCAAGCCTCTTTTAGATTCAATTCCTTGGTATAAAATATTGTTATGTTTTATACAGTATGTTTTGTTCTCTATAACCCTAAGAATTTTGATGCATGTTTTAATACTATTAAAGGATCAAAAACTTAAATAATGTAAAACATAATCTTAATTTTATAAATATAATATTTTTGAAATTACTTTTCACAAATACTGTTGTTTTTGTGACACAATTGTACATATTGCATTACTAATAAGGTGTTGATATGCACAATTGTTGTAGAGAAGAAGAGAGATAATATGGGTGACGCAATTGTGCAAATTGCATCTCCTTCTTGGTGATACCATTTGTCAAATGGTGTCACCCAGAAGGTGACACAATTTGTTTAATTGCGTCGCCTATATTCTCTATTTTTTTTTTTCTTTTNCTATATTCTCTATCTTTTTTCTTTTAGCTTTAGATATTATTAAAATAAAAAGAAAATAATAGTATTGATAGAAATAGTTTGAAAAATGTAATATTTATGAAATTAAGATTGATTTTTATATTATTTATGTCTTTTTATCCTCTATTAAAAGGTGGGGGAGAGCTTGTAAAAAAAAAAAAAAATGTGGAAGAAGCGTTCAGACCATTCCAGTTTCATTCACACGCCATTTTCGTCTGAAACTCTCTTCCATTTTCAAAACTCCCCTTTATAAATTTTCCTCATTTATGTTAACTTTGGCAGTAATTATTTGCACATTTATAAATTTATATCATAACATAATTTATATTTAATTAAATTTCTTCATTTTTAATTTAATTCACTTCAATTTTTTAATATATTTAATAATTTATAATCATAGAAAAAATGAAAAAATAACTAGTAATATTATACACAAGCATAATATAATTATTCCTGAGATCCATCAAAAAGGTTAAAATCTTAGGTTTAAATTCTTAAGTAGAAGATATAGCTCTATTTATCTATGACAACAGCAAAAAACAATAACATTATATTTTAAATCTTTATCTATAAGCATCTTACAAATTATTAATTTTTGCAATATTTTTCTATAAAAATTATAATTACTCAACAATTATATAAGTTGAGAGTAGGGTAGGCTTGAATCACAAGGAAGAAATAGTAATATGTGATACCTCATATATGTGACAGCATTAATTATTATTGATGTGAAAATATTTAATAGTAATTATTTATCTTTTAATGATCAAAATTAATTATTTTTTATATCAATAATTATTAAAAAAAATATCACATACATTGTAAAATCACTCTTATTATAATTCAATTAAAAAATCAATTTCATGATCAGAAACACACATGTTGTAATTAAATATGAAAGTCAATGGTATGCTTTGTGTGCCAAAACAGGAGCTGTAGATTGTTGAAAATGTGTGGCTGAGTGACCCTACATATTATTCTCGAACAGGCCAAATTCAGAACCCTTTAGGTACTTATTAACTTGTTTGAAAAAATAGGCCTCAAAATAACAAATAGAGGCATTTATTGCTTGATTAAAATTATACTCCGTTTTGTCTCCGTTAGATGGATGAAGATAACAGAATAAATTTCAGATCATATTGACTCTGGATAACTTGGAAGCATAGCAACCTAGCCTTTTATTTATGCAATCCAGTGCATAATTTAAGTTGGCATTTTGTCATACAATTTATTTTAGCATATTCTTTTGCGTCCAAAGATGCAATATAATTTGATCCATGCGCTGGACATTTCCTAACCTTTAAGGTTAGAGAGAGATAATTTTTAGCCATATAGCATATAGAACATATGACAATAAGGCTACCATCAAGCATGTAGATCATATAGTAAGGGGGTGTTCTAGCTTAACCAAGGGTCTTGGGTTCGAGCCTTTGAGTATGTAGCTGCGTCTATTGGGAGAGCTTTGCTGCTCTTGTGGTCCTTCTCGGCTTGAAACCAGATTAGTCGGACGAAGCCCGAACACTGGTGAGAAACCAAAGAAATATGACTATAAGGCTCTTTCTATAAGGAGAATGTCTTTTATTTGAGATCTTACTTTAACAAAAAGAAAATTTTTCAAAACGTTAATTCACACAAAATTATAATTATACTGTTATAGATGTTTTGAAAATAAAACTCTTATAATAAGCCTAGCTCACCTAATTGTATTGGATTATCATTAAAATAAAATAAAATAAAATAAGAGAAAGAGAGAGATAGCTTTTTGCTCCTTAGGTTTATCTATTTTATATTTGAAAACTATTGTATGGTCATTTTATAGCTATTATATATATATATATATATATATATATATATATATATATATATATATATTCGAATAAATATATATGTTTTGTATTAAAACATAAAGTTGTAACTTAAAATAATAACAATTAAACTTCAACCGACGGTCATATTCTATAAATTATTGAGTTAAACTCCTTTTTAGTTCCTGAAAAATTCAGAGATTGACAAGTTAGTCCCCCAAAAATGTTTGCTGACAATTTTGTCCTCGAATTATGGTTCCGTACGACAAATTAGTCCTCAAATTATGTTCGCTGACAATTTAGTCCTTGAATTATGATTTCATACGACAAATTAATCCTCGAATTAGTCCTCAACTGAGGTCTAATTTGTCGTACAGAACTATAATTCAATGACGAAATTGTCAGTGAACATAATTCAATGACTAATTTGTCATACGAAATCATAATTTGAGGACGAAATTGTCAGCAAACATTTTTTAGAGACTAATTTGTCAATTGTTAAATTTTTCATGGACCAAAAATGGGTTTTACTCTAAATTATTTTAATACATAATTCAAACATTGTGTATTATAAAAGTGAGCATAAGATCTACTAAAAAAAATTAAGATCAACTAAATCTAATAAAAAATATCTAAATTCGTTCCCAATCAATCTTTATAGGTTCATTGATGTAAATATTATAATTTGACAACAAATTTATACATCTATTATACTTTTTAATTTAATTACTTAAATATTAAAAAAAAAAAAAAAAAACTTATGCGAAGTAGGACCTATGTAAATTTATTGTCAATTGTCAATTGTCAATTGTCAAATTATAATGTTCTGTTCAATGAGCCGCCTCCACGATTTCCTTGTGCTTTCTGATTATTTTAATTTATTTTCCCGCTGTGAATCCTTGCCTCACTAATTAGTTGTCTCCACTTGTGTCTCTTCTCTTGTTGTGTTTTGCGCTAAGAACCCAACTTGTAGCTGGCAATGGCAAGTGGCAATGCACAAGAGCTTCAAAAAATTACAAATTCGGAAACCTTATAAAGCCCCCGCTCATCCTCTCCATCCCCTCTATCCCCTCCTCCATCTCCACCGTCGCTGCTGCCACCGTCACCGCCGCCGACGATGGTTCCCGAACCTTTCCTCTTCCCCCAAGTCCATTCCACAGTCCTCCCTGACCCCTCCAATTTCTTCTCCCCAAAGCTTCTCTCAACTCCACTCTCCACAAACTCCTTCTTCCAAAACTACGCTCTCAAAAATGGCGACCAGGCAGAGTACATTCACCCTTACCTTATCAAATCATCATCTTCCTCCCTCTCTCTCTCATTTCCAGCTCGCTTCTTCACCGCCGCTTTCATTTACCAGGTTTTCGCCGCCGACCTCACCATTTCAGCTTCGAAAAAATCCCACCTTGATTCTAATAGCACGCATATTATCTCTTCCTACAGTGATCTCAGTGTCACTTTGGACATTCCCTCTTCCAATCTTCGATTTTTCCTCGCCAGGGGAAGCCCCTTTGTGACTGCGTCCGTACGACACCGTACGGTGCTTTCCATCACCACCGTCCATGCTATTATTTCGTATTCTGCAGAAGATTCACTCACCAAGCACACTCTCAAGCTCAACAATGGTCAGACATGGCTTATATATACGTCCTCGAAAATAAATTTCAATCACACCCGTTCTCAGATTACATCTGAAGAATTTTCTGGGATAATTCGAATAGCGGTGTTGCCGAATTCTAACCCAAATTATGAAGCAACCCTAGATAGATTCAGTTCTTGTTACCCAGTTTCTGGTCTTGCAGGATTCAAAAAGCCATTCTCTTTGGAATATAGATGGAAAAAGAAGGGGAGTGGAGATTTGCTAATGCTAGCTCACCCCCTTCATCTTCAGCTTTTATCTAAAAATGATGGTGATCTTACTGTATTGGATGATTTTAAGTACAGAAGCATTGATGGCGAGCTTGTTGGTGTTGTTGGAGATTCATGGGTTTTGAAAACAGATCCTGTTTCTGTAACATGGCATTCTACCAGTGGTGTGAAGGAAAAATTTCATAAGGAAATTGTTTCAGCACTTTCTAAAGATGTTAAGGGTCTGAATTCCTCTGCCTTAGCAACAAATTCATCTTATTTTTATGGGAAATTGGTTGCAAGGGCAGCAAGGTTGGCATTGATAGCTGAAGAGGTGTGTTCCCCTGATGTGATTCCAGCAATCAGCAAGTTTTTGAAGGAAACCATTGAGCCATGGTTGAAGGGCACTTTCAATGGCAATGGTTTTCTATATGATAAGAAATGGGGAGGACTTGTTACTAAACAAGGGTCAACAGATTCAGCTGCAGATTTCGGGTTTGGAATTTATAATGATCACCATTATCATTTGGGATACTTCCTTTATGGAATTGCAGTTCTTGCAAAGATTGACCCAGCATGGGGAATGAAGTATAAGCCACAAGCTTATTCACTTGTTGCAGATTTTATGAACTTGAAGAGAAAACCAAACCCAATTTATCCACGTCTAAGGAATTTTGATCTCTATAAGTTACACTCTTGGGCTGGAGGACTAACTGAATTCGCGGATGGGCGAAATCAGGAGAGCACAAGTGAAGCTGTAAATGCATATTATTCAGCTGCCTTGATGGGTCTGGCTTATAGTGACACTGATCTTGTAGGCCTTGGATCAACACTTACAGCATTTGAAATTCATGCAGCTCAAACATGGTGGCATGTAAAAGCAGGAAGTGATTTGTATGAAGAAGATTTTACAAAAGAGAATAGGGTAACAGGTGTTCTATGGAATAACAAGAGGGATAGTGGACTATGGTTTGCTCCTGCTGAGTGGAGAGAGTGTAGGCTTGGCATTCAGGTCCTACCCTTATTGCCTATTACTGAAGCCTTGTTCTCCAATTTTAGTTATGTGAAGGAGCTTGTGGAATGGACATTGCCTGCTTTGAATAGGGAAGGTGTTGGAGAAGGGTGGAAGGGGTTTGTATATGCCTTGGAAGCAGTTTATGATAAGGAAACTGCATTAAAGAAGACAAGAAACTTGACTGGTTATGATGATGGCAACTCATTAACTAATCTCTTATGGTGGATTCATAGTAGAGGGGGTGAAAAGGAAAGTTACAAGAAATCAAGGCCAGAATAGGAAAGACGAGTTTAAGGCTAGAAGGTGTTGTGGACTTGGGCTTAACGAAGCATTTGAATGAACCATAGCCTAACGTGGGTTGGGCTCTTGGAATCAATTGTTGGTGTTATTTTTGTTTTAGCAATTTGTAAGAGGTTAAGGATTTAATGTAAAGTTTATGTCACGAGAGAAATAAACAAATAATATCATGGTTTACTTGCTATTTCTTAAGGATCATTAGCCCATAACTTGAGAATTTTATCTACGAGATTCAGAGAAGTGAGGACAGGGAAGTGGTGGAGAGAAAATCCTAACTAAGACTAGTTTTGTGAGAAAGAACACCACAACAATCATTTACAATTCTTCTCTGTTTCTTATTAGCTAATTACTCCCTTTAATTTTCATTAAATTTTCTGTAAACTCCTATCCAGCTGTTAAGATTAATATCTAATACATCTATTTGTTTTCTATTAATTATATTTGTCAGCTAATTATTGCATTTATTTGTTTCACATAGAAAAAAACAAAGTCCAACAGAATTTGGACTTCTCATCTTCCTCTCCCTCTCGGCCTCTCCCATGTTCAAGGAATCAAGAGGTTGTCTTCTCCATTCCTCTCACATATTTTGTACAAAAAAATTTATGAAAAAATTAAAAGAGAACCATGTCAAAATTATACATAAATATTCTTAAAATTTAAAATAAAAATTATTTAAACATGTTAAAATTACAAAATATACATCAATAAATAGAATAAGGAGAATAAAAAACACTAGTGCAAAAAACATGTCAAAACATAAAATGAGTAAACCTTACTCTCTTATACTCTCTAGAGCAACAAACAAACATACAAGAAGTCATAAGAAGTAATATGGATGAAGTTTTCTTTGATTGGATCGAAGTGGTTCAAACTTCTGAGTGTGGGGGTTTTAGTTGTAATTACTAAATCTTATTGGTAATATGCACCATTAACTAATTAATGTGTGCTTGTTTCCAACAACCAGAAAACCAATAGATTCGATGACCCACCGAGATAGCCAACCCCACTTGGCCAATTATATTTTGACACGTCTCCCAGTCAATCAAACAACTCCCGCCACTCAAGTCGTTTCCAACTTTATAAACCCCTTAACCCCTCATCACTGCCCCCATCTCTATCTCCTCCTCTTCCAAAACCACCACACTAGCCGCAAAAACCACCGCCATCACTGTCGTCGCCGCCGCCGCCGCCGAGTATGTCTTAATGAAGGTGTTGTGTACTTGGCTTAATGAAGCATTTGAATGAACCATGGGCTCATGAGGGTTGGGCTCTTGGAGTCAAATGTCGGTGCTATTTTTGTTTTAGCAAAAAATTGGGTAATTTGTAAGAGCTTAGAGATTTAATTTAAAGTTTATGTAACGAGAAAGATAAACAAATAATATCATGGGTTACTTGCTATTTCTTAGTGATCATAAGCGCACAATTTGAGAAAGAACACCACAACAATCATTTCCAACCTGCAAATTACTTTCTTCTGGTGTTTAGAGCATTGTTTTTGCATAGCTTTATTGTTTTCAGTTTGTTTAGTTCTTCATTTATGGTTTTGCTACTATTATTTCCCTTTGATTCTTGTACTTTGCTTAGTCCATCAATGCAACTCAGCCTTTCCTTTTCATTTAAGTTCTGTTCTTGGTAGTTTGATTAAGATACTTGTCACTCTCATAGCCAAAAGCCTCAAAGAACACATATTCTCAACTAATTTTATATAAGATTTGGCTAGGTTCATGGTTAGTTGTTCTTTGGGCAAAAATCTCTGTAAGTTGGCTACATCTATGAGGTAACACATTCACATCTAAATTTTTACCTCTCCTTCTTTTACACTTGAATACATGGCAACATTTGATTGACTATTAGTTCCAATACCTTTTTTTTTTTTTGTGTATAATTCATATTTAGTAGTGTTAGTGTAAACCTATCATTTTTATTAGGGAGTTATTATTTTCGCATCTGAATTTGCTAATGTCACACATTCTTTAATATTTAAATATGATATAGACTAAATTACCTTTTATTCAAAAATGAAAAGTTTTTAAAATTGACTAATCATATATTCTCTTTCTAACTAAGAAATGGAGTTACAATTAATAAAAGTTAGAAAAATATTATGATAAGTCAAATTTTAAAAACTTGCTATTTTTGAATGAGGGTAATTTAGTCTATATCATATTTAAACATTAAAGAGAGTAGAGCATTAACAAACTAAGGTGTGGAAATAACATATCTCTTTCTCTTATCATAATTTTGGCAATTTGACATGAATAATGTTGTTTTGTAAACTAATTATGTGAAATGGGCATTTTTCAAACTATTTATGTAAATTAGACAATTTTAAGTATTTTAATATTTTTCGTACAAAATGGAGGAAAAAGAAGTGAAACGTATTTGGAAAAAGGAAGTCACGTTTTAGGAGGTAAAGTGTGTTCTCCTAGAACATGCTAAACCTCCTAGAGCGTGATATGTCCTTTTAGTGTTAGGAAGTGTTTAGTGTGTTTGCTTTTAGGAAATGGGTCACGTTATATCTCTTATAGCGTGTTCCTTATATATATGTTGTATCTAGAAATAACATGTTCTCTCTCTTGTATGTAAAATATTAAAATAATTAAATCTGTCTTATTTATGTAAATAATTTAAAAAGTGTCTATTTCACGTAATTAATTTACAAAACAAAATTATTGAGGTCAAATTGCCCATAATTTTTTAAAATGTACATCTCATTTTTATTGTAATATCTGAAAAGGAAAGTGATAAAAATGAAAGTTATATTTATAATTATTTTGTTCGCATCAAGGTTGCATTTGTTTGAACAAGTTTTTTTTCTTTTTCAATAAAGCAAACAAGTTTATTGGTATAACCAGCTTTTCATTTTGTCTTGAATAATGCAGTAAAGTTAAAATGATGAGTAATTGAGAATAGAATGCCTATTTCCAAATCAGAACAAAACAAAGCTGGAAGTTGCAACTAATCTAATGAGAAACACTTTCTGAACTCAGCATGTCTGACTCTGAGAAACATTTTATTTTCAAAGTCAAATAAACATCTTTTTATTTTAAAAAATAAAAATAGATGCAAAAAGGAGACGCGTAAGAAAGGAGAGAGCCACGGGCAAAACGCGTCCCAGATTTCAAATGCCCACCGGCAAGTAAAAATCTCAAAATTCTTGATTAATATAATAACGAGGATTCTATGATATTACATAAGTATGTCATATTANTACACTGACGTGATAAACATACATACTTTTTATATTTTATTGAATATAAATATAATTTATTTTATTTTCTCAAATAATTTAAAAATAGTTAATTTATACACTTGTTATTCCCATATTGTCTAATCTCATGTAATATGACATATTACATAAATATAAAAAGTATCTAAGAAANTCCATATAATAATAGAATTAATTATTTAGTATCACAAGGAATATTGAATAGAATTAGCACTATTTTAAATGCTGTAAGAGGAATCAAATTGAAAGATTATTTTATTTAGAATATATGGTCTTTTCTCAAACTTTTGTAACCAAAGAATAATTTTTTTTAAAAGTTTACATAATTTTTCAACTATATATTACTATGTAAGAAAAAATACTAAATTTATTTTGTTATTTAAAAATCTGAAATGTTTTAATAATGTCACTTTTTTATTTTAATAATATGTATATAATTTAAGTTATTAGGTATGATTTAATAATAAATATCTTAATAGTTTACGTGGATTAGATATTCAAACTTTTTTGCCTTCATATAACAAAAAAGAATAGTGTATATAATTTTAGACTTATAATAAATCAAATTTAAACTCTTTATACTTTGATATTTTGAATTTAATAGCACTAATTAAATTAATATCTTTTGATTTTTTTATAATATTTTTGACTATAATCTATTAATTATTTAGTATCACAAGGAATATTGAATAGAATTAGCACTATTTTGAATGCTGT
>QAOA01001356.1:17615-122170 GCA_003255065.1 Cercis canadensis
AAAAAAAAAAAAAAAAAAAAAAAAAAAGAGGAGTGTGAGAATTTTATCCAATAGCACAAAATTGAAGTCTAGAATTTTATAATTCCTTCCCTCATGTTGTAACCTATAACTCCTTAACTCCTTGAACAAGTTACCTCTTAAAATTCTAAAACTTAATCATGCCATCCCTTCCTTGCATATTATAAACAATAATTTCTTGCTTGGATTAGTCACATTTACATACATCCCTTGCCCAACCCAAGGTTCCCTTCAACTCCAATCAATACCATTGCTCCAATTGTCCCCATTTCTCTCTCAATTTCCAGGAAATCCCTGAAGCCAAGCAAGTCCCACAACCACAAGGCCATCCATGTCCACCCTCTCTCTTGCCATTTGTGCATAAATTCAATTTACTCTCTAATAAAATACACAGCAACCTCTAATCATTTCCACCCACATCACATACCAAAACAAAAACTATCCAAATCCGTTCCCCTACCATCCTCTGATCATTTTCTTTCCTAAATAATTAAATATTTTTTTCAGTCAAGTTGTAGTGCCACTTGCCAATGTTGAAGAAGTTGAGACGGAAAGTCGGCATTGCAATTACCAAAAGCTTCAGAAAAAAACGCAAACTTTATAAACCCCCTAACCCCTCATCACTGCCTCCATCTCCATCTCCTCCTCCATCACCACCACACTCGCCGGAAACACCACCGACATCACTTTTTTCACCGCCGCCTAGAATGGCTCACAAACGACCACTTAATCTTTTCCAATTCCCCCAAACCCAGTCCACAGTTGTCCCTGACCCCTCCAACTTCTTCTCCCCGAACCTCTCAGCCCCACTCCCCACGAACTCCTTCTTCCAAAACTACGTTCTCAAAAATGGCGATCAGCCTGAGTACATTCACCCTTATCTCATCAAATCTTCTCAATCCTCGCTTTCTGTCTCATACCCATCTCGATTTTTCGGCCCTGCTTTCATCTATCAAGTTTTCAACGCTGATCTCACCATCTCTGCTTCACAGAAAACCAACCCAGATTCGGGAAAGCATGTAATCTCTTCTTACAGTGATCTCAGCGTTACTCTGGACATTCCCGCTTCAAATCTGCAGTTCTTTCTGGTCAGGGGAAGCCCCTTTGTGACCGCCTCTGTAAAAGAGCGTACTCCACTTTCCATCACCACCATCCATGCCATTCTTTCGTTTTCTGCAAATGATTCACTCACCAAGTACACTGTTCAGCTTAACAACGGTCAGACATGGCTTATATATACTTCCTCGCCAATTAATTTTAGTCACACCCTTTCTGAGATTACCTCTGAAGCGTTTTCGGGTATAATTCGGGTCGCGGTATTGCCGGATGCCAACCCGAATTATGAGGCGACCCTTGATAGATTTAGTTCTTGTTACCCAGTTTCTGGGGATGCAGCATTAACAAACCCATTCACTGTGGAATATGAATGGGCGAAGAAAGGGTGGGGAGATTTGCTAATGCTAGCACATCCCCTTCATCTTGAGCTTTTGTCTAAAAAGGATTCTGATGTTACTATTTTGGATGATTTCAAGTATAGAAGCATTGATGGTGATCTTGTTGGTGTTGTTGGAGATTCATGGGTTTTGAAATCAGACCCTGTTTCTGTAACTTGGCATTCTACCAGAGGTGTTAAAGAAGAATCATATAATGAAATTGTGTCAGCTCTTTCTAGAGATGTTGAGGGTCTGAATTCCTCTGCAATAACAACAACTTCATCTTATTTTTATGGGAAATTGATTGCAAGAGCAGCAAGGTTGGCATTGATAGCTGAAGAGATTTCTTTTCAGGATGTGATTCCAGCAGTTAGGAAGTTTTTGAAGGAAACCATTGAGCCATGGTTGGAGGGAACTTTTAATGGGAATGGTTTTCTATATGATGGGAAATGGGGAGGAATTGTTACAAAACAAGGGTCTACTGATTCAGGTGCTGATTTCGGGTTTGGAATTTACAATGATCACCATTATCATTTGGGATACTTCCTTTATGGAATTGCAGTTCTTGCAAAGATTGACCCAGCATGGGGAAGGAAGTATAAGCCTCAAGCTTATTCACTTATGGCAGATTTTATGAACTTGGCCCGAAAATCAAGCTCAACTTATCCGCGGCTAAGGTGTTTTGACCTCTATAAGTTGCACTCTTGGGCTGGAGGACTAACTGAATTTGCAGATGGAAGAAATCAAGAGAGCACAAGTGAAGCTGTAAATGCATATTATTCAGCAGCTTTGATGGGTCTGGCATATGGTGATACCCATCTGGTTGCCATTGGATCAACACTTACAGCATTTGAAATTCATGGAGCTCAAACATGGTGGCAAGTAAAATCCGGAAGTAAGATGTATGAGGAAGATTTTACAAAAGAGAACAGGGTAGTGGGTGTTCTGTGGAATAACAAGAGGGATAGTGCACTATGGTTTGCTCCTCCTGCGTGGAGAGAATGCAGGCTTGGCATTCAGGTTCTACCCTTATTGCCTATTACTGAAGCCTTGTTCTCCAATTTCGGTTATGTCAAAGAACTTGTGGAATGGGCAAAGCCTGCTTTGAGTAGGGAAGGTGTTGGAGAAGGTTGGAAGGGGTTTGTCTATGCAATGGAAGCAATTTATGATAAAGAAACTGCATTGCAGAAGACGAGAAACTTAACAGGTTATGATGATGGGAACTCATTAACCAATCTATTATGGTGGCTTCACAGCAGAGGGGATGCAGAGGAAGAAGGATTTGGTCATGGGAAACACTGCTGGTTCGGTCATTACTGTCAATAAGTATTATTTATAATTCTCTGTTAAAAAAAGAGTGACAATAAGATAAGTTGTAATAATTTCTTACAGTGTACCTCTCGTTCTATACTTCAATCAATTTTTTTTTCCCCGTTATTTCATATCTCATAAACTAGATTGTTTGTGAGTGATATCTAGGAATTCTGAATTTATTTTTTGTAATTCTATGTTTACTGTAACATTTGGTGAATGAACTCTTGGTACAACTTTTGGTATAATGAGCTTAAACAATATTTGTTATGCTGGGTCACTGTTGACTCTGCTCACTGATTTAAGATTAGTTTTGATGCTGCACTCAAAGATAGTGTTGGAGCTGTGGCTGCTATATGTTTATTCACCAAGCAAATACAATTTCAACCTGGTCTTTCTCTGAAATCCTTTCTGGTTCTATGGTGGCTGAGGCAAAAGCTACAAAATTCATGCCTTATATTATGAAGAGGTGCTGGTATTACTTTGGGAGCTTGCTCTATATCCATAATTTATAATTGGGAAATCTGTAAAGTACCATCTTTTCCTCTTTGTTAATTTCTGTTGCAAATCTTCGCCGTTCTTGTGTCTATCAATTTTTTTGGGGGAGGGCTAAGACAACTTAAGCCTGTTCTTAGTGGAAAACCAAACTATCTAATGAAGAAATATCATGGCCCAAAAAGAATGGATGAAACATCATCCACATAGACACGTCATCCATTTCCTTCATTAGTTTTGGTTTTCTCTTTGCCTTTCTCTGTCTCTCTCTCTCTCTAACTGACTGCACCAAATCAAGGCTGAACTTAAACTCTCCCATTCAGTAATAGAACTAGCAGCATCTACTGAGGGGCTTCAGCTCTTGGATATCTCTGAGTAATAGGTTAATCTACTTGTGTGGTTGGTAACTGAAAAGCAGAAATGAAGATGTATATTTTTAGTCTTTTTCCTCTTCTTGCTTTACTTTCCAATTTCCTCATTTTTGCTTCAATCATTTAATGCTCATGCATTTGTTAAATTTGCAGTAAAGTAAACATCCTTCTAATATTCTCAATTCATGCAATTAGTTTTGTATCTTATTTTATTTTTATCTCTCTCCATGTTGTTGCAACATCTCTTTTACAAACCCAGGATTGTTGCCATTTTAAAAGCTACCATTTTTTTTTGTGTCATTCTAAGTTCTAAATAAAAATAAAAAAGTGGCATCTGATTGTTATTTTAGTTTGATTTTGTTAAGCTTTCCCTTTCATGTATTGTAGAGGGAGATGATTGCTTTTACTGGTTCTTTGCTCAACAGCAACGGGGGCATACTACTGAAGACTTGTACCGTTCACCTGAAGATATCCTAGTTCCCTCCATGGTGTTTTCTCATCATTTACTAAAATTTAACTTCCATCATGCATATATTGTCACAATCGATCTCAGATATTCTTTTTATGTTAAAATTTGGTTTAATTACTATCATCAGCTTGATTTCAGTATACAAAATCTGGGTCGACGTTATTCATTTCTCTTTTCTGGGTTATATTTTTTTTCTATCAGATACCATTTTGGACTATTTGGAGTTTCTGCATTGATTTCATTTGACTTTTCAAATTTACTTTTTACTTTTATGCATTTAGTTCCTCTATTTCTCTTTAATGTTGGCATGTCGTTCATAACTAGCCCAATCCAAGATCTTGCTGCTTCTGTTATTTTCCCTTTTTCAGAATGCAAAAATTTAAATTACTAAATTTTTGTGCTTGAATTAGAGGAAATTCTTATTAATCATCCATGTTTCTTTCCTTTATTTGTTTATTGTTCTTCAGGGTTTCAATTAGTAGAGCAGCAGATGCTCAGATTACCAGGCAAGTTCAAATATTTTTCATTCATTTGCCAAGTATTCAACTGTTAAAAGAAAGATAAAGAACTAAAACAATACAAGTGTGAACTATGTGGTTTGGATTCTTTCTTCTTTCTTACCCTTCTTTTTCCTTTTTCTGGATTACTTTCCAAAATTTATTTCATGTTATTCTTGCCTTTTTGTTTCAAAACAGTATATTTTAATGAATCTAACCGTACTAGGTTTTATGAGACACATTTACCCTACCACAAACCTATTCTTGTTCTAGAACTTTATTTATGTAATTTAGAAATGAGAGAAGCTTGCCACATATTCTTACTTTCCCAAATGGGTGTACCCAGATGCTTAACAATATCTTCATCTGTAGTTATACCCAGCTTCTATGGCCAAGATCCCTTCAGCTTCAATCAATCCTCTTAATCCCTCTGTTCCCATCTCTCTCTCAATGCCATCCTTTATTTTTTTTTCCTTCTCAAAATTAGAAATGATTTTGTTAATTAAGGAAAAAGAACATGAAGATTTACATTCTATTATAATGGTAGTTAAAACACTTCTATCAAATAGTTGAGTTCCAAAAGATGAATGAAGAGAAGGAAAACCAAATAAACACTTATTTTTTTCAAATAATTCCTTCCTTCAAATAGACACTTACATGATCTTCAAATAATTCCTTTCTTCAGAAAATTCCTCATCCCTTTCTTTTCAGCTGCATCCTAGCCAACCCTCCATTTCCTATAACTAACTTAACGTCTTCCAAATCCAAATCCAAACAAATTTTTAAGTCAGACCCCAACCAGCCATTCTCTTCCTAATCATTAATATTTGTCCCAATTGTAACTGACAATATGTTGAAGAAGCTTGGAAAAAAGATTGAAAAAGAAGTTAAGAGGCCCTTCAAAAAAAGCAAACCTTTTGAGCTCCCACCACCACCACCTCCTCCTCCACCTCCACCTCCACCTCCACCTCCCCCTCCACCACCTCCACCTCCCCCTCCACCTCCACCTCCACCATCACCATCACTGCCACT
Source organism: Cercis canadensis (assembly GCA_003255065.1). Classification (NCBI taxonomy): domain Eukaryota; kingdom Viridiplantae; phylum Streptophyta; class Magnoliopsida; order Fabales; family Fabaceae; genus Cercis; species Cercis canadensis. Next base: position 23,242 of record QAOA01001356.1, read on the forward strand.
GCCACCGCCGCCTCCACCATCACTATCACCACCACCTAAGAAGCAACCAAACACTCCTTTCCTCTTCCCTCAAATTCAGTCCACCGTTCTCCCTGACCCCTCCAACTTCTTCTCCCCAAACCTTCTCTCAACTCCACTTCCTACAACCTCTTTCTTTCAAAATTATGTTCTCAAAAATGGCGACCAGCCTGAGTACATTCATCCTTACCTCATCAAATCCTCCTCCTCCTCCTCTCTCTCTGTCTCATACCCATCTCGCTTTTGCAGTGCTGCTTTCATATACCAGCTTTTTGTTGCTGATCTTACTATCTCTTCTTTAGAACAAACCAACAGAGACTCACATGGGAAGCACATAATCTCTTCCTATAGTGATCTCAGCGTCACCTTGGACATTCCCTCTTCCAATCTTCGCTTCTTTCTTGTCAGGGGAAGCCCCTTTCTAACAGCAGCTATGACTGAGCGCACGGCTTTATCCATCACCACTATGCATTCCATCCTTTCATTGTCTTCAAACAATTCTCTCACCAAGTACACTCTCCAGCTCAACAATGGTCAGACATGGCTTATATATACGTCCTCGCCAATCAGTTTAAAGCACAATGTTTCGGAGATTACTTCTGAACCATTTTCGGGCATAATCCGGATAGCAGTATTGCCAGATTCCAACCCGAAACATGAGGCAATCCTCAACAGGTTCAATTCTTGTTACCCTGTCTCTGGGGAGGCAGCATTCACAAAGCCATTTTCTGTGGAATATAAGTGGCAAAAGAAAGGGTGGGGAGATTTGCTAATGCTAGCTCACCCTCTTCATCTTCAACTTTTGTCTAGTAATGATTGTGATATAACTGTTCTGGATGACTTCAAGTATAGAAGCATTGATGGTGAGCTTGTTGGTGTTGTTGGAGACTCATGGGTGTTGAAGACAAGTCCTATTTCTGTAACTTGGCATTCTACCAGAGGTATCAAAGAAGAATCCCGTGATGAAATTGTTACGGCACTTTGTAAAGATGTAGAGGCTCTAAGTTCCACAGGAATATCAACAACATCATGTTATTTTTATGGGAAATCAATTGCAAGGGCAGCAAGGTTGGCATTGATAGCTGAAGAGGTATGCTTTCTTGATGTAATTCAGGAAATTAGGACATTCTTGAAGGAAACCATTGAGCCATGGTTGGATGGTAGTTTTGATGGGAATGCCTTTCTATATGATAAGAAATGGGGAGGAATTGTTACTAAACAAGGGTCTATAGATTCAGGGGCAGATTTTGGATTTGGAATTTATAACGATCACCATTATAATTTGGGATACTTCCTTTATGGGATTGCTGTGCTCGCAAAGATTGATGCAGCCTGGGGAAGGAAGTACAAACCTCAAGCTTATTCACTAATGGCAGATTTTATGAACTTGGGAAGAAGATCAAACTCAAATTATCCGCGTCTAAGGTGTTTTGACCTTTATAAGTTGCACTCTTGGGCTGGAGGACTGATTGAATTCGCCGATGGGCGAAATCAGGAGAGCACAAGTGAAGCTGTAAATGCATATTATTCAGCAGCCTTGATGGGTCTGGCATATGGTGACACCCATCTGGTTGCCATTGGATCAGCACTTGCAGCATTTGAAATTCATGCAGCTCAAACATGGTGGCATGTGAAGAAAGGAGATGCTATGTATGAGGAAGATTTCACAAGGGAGAATAGGGTAGTGAGTGTTTTGTGGGCTAACAAGAGAGACAGTGGACTATGGTTTGCTCCTGCAGAATGGAGAGAGTGTAGGCTTGGCATTCAGGTTCTACCCGTATTGCCTATTACTGAGGTGTTGTTCTCCAATGTTGGTTATGTGAAGGAGCTCGTGCAATGGACATTGCCTTCTTTGAACAAGAAAGGTGTTGGAGAAGGGTGGAAGGGGTTTGTCTATGCCATGGAAGGGATGTATGACAAAGAAAATGCATTGAAGAAGATAAGAAATTTGAAGAATTTTGATGACGGGAACTCATTCACTAATCTCTTATGGTGGATTCACAGCAGAGGTGATGAAGAGGACGAGGAATTTGATCATGGTAAGCACTGCTGGTTCAGTCATTACTGTCATTAAGTAAAAACAAAGAAGAAAAAATAGCAAAGATAAATACTCTCAATGAGCTTAAATTTGTTGTGGTTGTTCTTTTTTTTTGTTTTCTTCTAAAAGTTTCCTTAGTCTATCAAAATAAGGATTAGGATCTACGTGTACAAATTTGGGTGCAGTCATTACTGTCTTTAAGTATTGTCATTCATTTCAATATTAAGCAAAAGTGGTAATAACATATGCTAATGTCTTACAAAAGTTACTCCTTTAGTGCTTCAACTGATTACCATTTTTCCTTGTTTTCATTATTCATTCTTAAGAATTCTTAAAGAGTAAATTCTGAGGACTTTATATTTGTCAACAGTAATGCCATATTGACTGTGGTAATAGGTCGATGAAGTCCAGGTGTTAGTGCATTGCCGGTTCTTCCGTAGGAACCATCCCATAGCGTATACTCCTTGGGTTTGACATGTCTTTATGGCAAATGCCTTCTTTTCTCCCTAATGTGAATGCCTGCAGGTCAATGGGGGGACCCTTCCCAGGCAAAAAATTGTTTGGTACACCTAGAGTATTATTCTTGTGAGATAAAAAAAAAAAGTGAATCCTACTTGTGAGAGGCACACGAGAGAATTATTTTTATGTGTCTATGGAAGTAATGGTACTCCCAAAATAATTCTCCTATGTGAGAATTACGATAAGAGTAAAAAATCATTTTAATCTTTGAAAGATATAATGAAAATCACTCAAATTTTTAAAAGATTTTTTGTATGACTTGAGTCTCTAAAAATTCAAAAAATTGATCAAAATAAATTTTTTTATGACCCAAGTAATAGTAAAAAAGAAACATTTTAATCGATTTTTTAAACTTTTAGAGATTTAAGTGATACAAAAAAATTTCAAGGACATGAGTAATTTTCGTTGTATCTCAAGGATTAAAATGATATTTTACTCTTATGATAACTAATGTTTATAAAAAAAACACTAGAAGAGGGCTAAGTTTAAAGCCCTTCTTGAGAGAAAAAGTTTTATTTGAGTTGAAAGTATAGAGTAAAGTGTTTTTGGTAAAAGAAACAGTAAAGTATTGGGTAAAACAATGAGGTTTTTCTCATGGCCAGAAAAATATATTTTTTATTGAAGAAATATTATTAAGGAAAGGAAAGAAAAAGTACAAAAATATGTGAGGATAAGATATTCTCCTAAAAAGAAAAAACAAACAACAAGAAACAAGAAACAGCCAAGGTATGCAATGGTCCAGGCAGACAAAGACCTCTTGAGCTTGCTGCTTGCTTGTATGTTGTGGCAAATTTGGCTTTAATAGGAATCTGATGATGTTTCAAAATGTGGCAGTGGTCATTCACGAGTATGTTAGTAAAACACCTAATATTAATTACACACTAGTTTTTTTTTTTTTTCATATTTCTACACACTAGTACATATGTATGCTTATGCGTTTTAAATTTTTAATTGCTCCTCCTTAAACATCGATCTCTCAAGCTGAAATGACAACATTGATACCAGAGTTTTCATTAGTGTAAAGTATTGTATACTACTATGAGAAAGAGTTCTAGTTCAATGGAGTATTGTCATTTATAAAGCTGGTATCTTCATCTTCTTCTCTAATTCAAATCCTCTTGATTGCAATTACAATCGTTATTTATCTTCTAAAAAAAATAGTATACGACTATAACTTTTCATTAAAACATTAGATAAAATTCATTAGGTGTTAGTAGTATTGTTTTCCTATTAAAATATTACATGTGTGTTATTTTTATAACTCAGTACCACCTCATCTCTTATTACTATTTCTCAAAATTTGACTTCGACCCACACCCAATTTCTTTCTCTCTCCCACCCACCTTCGACATTCCTCTCCCTTTGTAATTACAATGAAGAGGAATGCCAGAAGTGAGTGTGGGAGAGAGAGAGAGAAAGAAATTGGGTGGGTTTAAGTGAGACTTTAAGAAATATTAATAAGAGATGATGTAATGCTACATTGTAAAAATAATACATAGGAGAATAACAACACTATCACTTAAAAAAATTTACCTAAATTTTATCTTTTTGGTTTTTTCATTTTGTTAACCTTCCTTGTTGTGAGAAAGTGTCTCTGGTTAATTTATGGTTGTGTTATCTTTTTCCCATGTCTCTTAGAGTGCTTTCTCTTTGGTACTCTTTCCTCATTCATTAATGCAAGTTCATCTTATTCTGGGAAAAGAAAATAGTAGTCAACTATAATTGTCAAAAACAGTAACATGTCTCTATTCCTTTTGGTTTAGCTGTATTTTTTTTTTCCCCTTTTGTAATCAATGCATATTATAAGCCTCATGACTTAATTTCAATAAAGATAGTTGTTTTCACAAGTAGAGTCTTGTTTTGAAGCAGAATTTCCCTTTCTCAATAAATAAATTCAATAAGATTGAGATGGACACTATTTTGATTTACACTAAAGACAAGATAAGAAAGTACTTATAAAAGAACATATTTAGAAGGGGAAAAAATTGTATACATTTTGGACAACTTTGAAGGTGGAAAGAGTGCAAGAAATTAAGCAATCTTTGGTATTTAATTAATTAGCTCAACAAACCACTAACTTTGCTTTTAATATTGGTGTGATGGTTTCTGACAATACTCATAAACAATGCCGATAGGACAGCCCAATTGTTGTGTGCAAACAACTATATTGAGTTTGGTCACTGTTTTTAATCTCAAGTTAAACATTCTAAGCAACATGGCAGGTGCAGGCAAAACAAAAGAAATAATAATACTAAAGCGAGAGAGAAGAAAGAAAATTAGGAAAGTTGTTTTTGAGTGCTTAATGTAGAGAGATAAATAACCTCTAGGTGTATGAGGTATTTGTAAAATTATAAAGATATTTCTCGAGATACGAGATTATTTTAGGGAATCGTTATTTTTACACTATATTTTAATAATGTCATATTTCATTTAATATCTAAATATTATGCAGACTAAATTAATCTTATTCAATATGAAAAGTTTTACATATTGAATAATGTATAAGATAAGATTATGCAAATAAATAATATCACTATTTATTAGATTTAATTATTGTCTTATTAGATGAAGGGTGATTTTGTCTATATTATAAGTTTTAATAAATAAGATGTAGCATTAGTAATAGTAAGTGTAAAAATAACAAATCTCATTATCTTATTCATCTCTTTAGTTATTTTATTTATATTTAAACATTACAATTATATAACTAAATAAGATAATCCCACATTTCACAATTATAATCTCATATATAAACATAATAATCACTTAATTTAATTTTTTTTTATAATTTTACAAATACTTCAAATATATATATATATATATATATATATATGCAAGTATATAATAACCACATTTCCCCTCTCACGTTAAGCACTTCAGAAAATTTGATAATAAATAGAGGTCTCCTATGAGCATTTGACTATTATAACTAGAACTCTTACGCGGTCTTGCTATTTTATTCACTTAAGTTAGTTTAATGCTGACTATAGTTCATGATCCCAGCCAGTCACTGCAGTATTCCAATGCCAGACTCTATTTTATATTGCTAGTAGCATGTTCTTTTTTTTTTTTTAAATATTATAAATATTTTTATTTTATCTAATTAGGCGTGAGACTGATCTCATTCGAGGATTAAGTAATTATTCTTTCTCTTCTCTCAACAATATTTTCACTGAATCTCAAACCTTTAATTACAGCCAAAGGCGCACGCCCATAATTCAATTTACTAGTATCATGTTCTTAAGGTCATGTATTTTATAATAAAATTGAGTAATTCAATGTGTTAGTGGTAACATTCCAATGTGCTTCAATAATGCTACGTGTCACATAAGGAGTTGTATGTCTAGTGTTTTTTTGATAGGTTTATACTCCCCTTCTTATTTTTCTGCTATTTTAGAAATTTTTTTTGTTTATCGTTTTAGAAAATTAAAAATGCATTAATTACTTTTTTTTTTTTTACTCTTATTATTTCCACTAAATACTCAACTACTTCATCTATATATTAAGAGAGTATTAATAAAGATATAATATCTTTAATATTTTAATAGAAGAGTAATTCAGTAAGATGTAATTGCTTTATTTTTTTTAATAATTTAAGCTATTTTATAGCCGCCTTAATTCTTGTATATTTACCTAGAACAACATGTAAAAAGAAATGGAGGAAGTAAGATACTACCTATATTTACTTTTTTATTATATTTAAAATTCTTATTTCCAATGATTAGATAATTAATCATATAAAATTTATTACCATATCATGAATTATAAAAAGAGTAAAACCCTTTTTTAATCATTAAAAAATGCATCAATTAACAAATTCGTCCTTTAAAAATAACGGACTCTACCAGAAGACTAATTTGTCAGACAAAATAATAATTCAATAACTAATTTGTCATCGAAAATTTTTGAAGGACGAATTTGTCAATGACTACATTTTCTAAGACTAAAAATGAGTTTTACTCTTATAAAAAAAATGATTATATGATTATAACTATAGAAAGGAAAGAAAATTATTGACAATTATAAATGGATTAATTTTTAGTAAAATGACCCAGAATTCTACTAAATCATATTCCAAATGATGACACAGAAAGGGAATTTTAGTAAAACGACACAGAATTCTATCATTTTCACATCAGTATAAGATTCTTATTAAAATTCTGTGTCATCGTTAACTTTACTCATGAGAAAAATGTCATTTCCAACCTGAAATAGAATCATAAGCAGAAAAGAGAGAAAAAAACAAAAGGATAGAATCTTAACTTACAAACTTACAACTGTTAAATGTTTTTTTTTTTTTAAAGAATGACAGAACATAACAAAATAATAATAAAAGTGATAACTAATTTTTCCTTCAAAATTAAAGAAACTATATGGTTAATAATTTATTCAATTCTTTTTGCTTTACCTGTGCATGTGAAAGACTGGACCGCAGAGTCCATTTTCTGAGGTCGCCTCCACGTTTCTGTTGCACATCTTGTGGGTGTGCTGTGTGCCTCTGTTGCCATATTCCGCCAAAAAAGCTTTCATTTCCTGTAGAATCGAAGCCTCCAACCTGTCATTCAGCTCCTAAAAAGCTCCTCAGTTGAGATTATAAGTAAAAGTCTCATTTTTTCAGCTTCTGGGTTCTATCCTCTGCTCGTTTTGGCAATCTACCATGCTGCATTTGGCGTTGATTTTGGGTTCTAAAGTGGAGTAAGCGAGTGGCAAAATCTGGGTTGTAATGGTAATGCTGGATATTTGATTCGTCTTTTGCTAACTTGGGTTGCTCCAACCAGTGTGAATTAGTGTCCTTTGAGGATTATCAGGTACTGGGGCTTATAAAAATTTCATTTTCTGAAAAGGGTTCGTGGGAATTGGCTTTTCCCGAATTGGGTATTCTTAGGAGTATTGATTCTTGAAGCAATTTGTTATTTTATAGTGGGGGACTTGATCTAACCTTTTGGAGTTAGATATTTGATCTGGAATGTTTTGCTGCTTTATGTTTGTGGGGAAAGATTGGAGATTTGAGTGTTACTGATTTTGTTAAGTAGTAATGGAAGTGGTTTAGTACATTTTGTGTTTAAGGGAAGATTCCTATAGTGATGGCTTCGGCATCTCCGAATTCTTCCTCTTTTGCAGTGCCTCCAACTTCTGATGGTGGTGTTTCTGTTTCACCACCACCTCCTTCTTCACCTTCCCTTATAGATTCTTCTATTACATCACCACCTCCTTCTTCACCTTCCCTTACTGATTCTTCTATTACATCACCACCTCCCAGTTCTTCTCAGCCTCGTCAGATCACTGATAGCCCTGCACCTTCATCTCCTTCTGACCCTTCAGCTCCTCCTCCTTCTCCTCCACAGGCAGTGCCTGCAACCCCTCCTCCTTTATCTTCACAATCTCCTCCACTTCCGGCCGCGCCGCCGCCAACTTCACCCCCGCCTTCACCACCAACACCACCAGCATCTTCACCACCAACACCACCAGCATCTTCACCACCATCACCTCCAGCATCTTCACCACCATCACCTCCAGCATCTACACCACCGTCACCTATAACATCACCCCCACCATCAGCTACTACTGCCCCTCCTCCGACTGAGACTTCACCTCCCCCTCCAGATTTATCCCCACCACCTTCAGTAGCAGGTTCGCCCCCTCCCCAAGCCTCAGATGTACCCCCTGCAGCAGTTCCACCTCGCACTCCACCCATTTCACATTCTCCTCCTCCTCCTGCCGATGTTCCAACACCACCATCATCCAGTTCTCCTCCTCCACCGCTGGGAAAGCCACCAGAAAGTACTCCTTCACCTCCTACGCTTACACCTCCTCCATCTGGTTCTTTAGCTCCTCCTTCCACGAATGTTCCACCTCCGGCCACATTGCCATCATCTCCTCCTTCGGTCCCTTCCACACCTTCAGCCTCTTCACCACCTCCTATTTCTTCGCCTGCTTCTCCGACTAATTCATCGGCAGCTGGGGGCCGGACTGAGCCCCTGCCCTCTATTCCAACAGAAAAACCCACTGCTAAATCAACTAATGGCACTGATATGACCACAAATGCCCCGCCTACAGGAGGGTTAAACAGTGGAGGAGCCGTGGCTATTGGCATTGTAGTTGGTTTTATCGTCCTCAGCCTTCTAGTTATGACCATGTGGTTTGTACATAAAAGAAAGAAGAAGGGAACTAGATCAAGAGTTGACTATACTGGACCGTCTCCATTTGCCTCTTCCCAAAATTCAGGTATTTCCTTGAACATCACCAACCCTTAGGAATACATGCCCTTGTTGTTGTATGCTCTTTGTTGTCAACCAAAAAATATTTGTTATTCTGATAAACAGTAAAGGATCTCATCAATTCTACATGAACCTGAATTATGGATAATCTGGGAATGTATAGGATTCTGGTTGCTGGATATTAAAGTCTTCATAATAAATTGTGGTTATATTAGCTTGTTCAGTAATCATCATTGCCATTAACTATTGGCTTTTTGAGATGACAATCCTATAGCATGAGGTCCATTTAATTGTTTTTGTAGGAAATCTGTAATTCAATAGTTGTTAGACATTACATTATAGCTTGCTATCATCAGGTAAATATGACCAATACTTGAAAGGCGAATTTTTAGTTTAGGTTGTTTGTAATTACCTTTAGAAGGTACAAACTGAGCTCTTGTCTATACATGACCTAAACTGGTCTAGCAGCAGTTTTTGGTTCCTATCTTCCTTGCATTGTTAAGCAAATCATTATGTGTATAATTTCTTTTGCTTTATATCTTAACCTTCCCTTATTCAACTTGAAGTTCTGTTTTTCTCTTTGTGGTTGGTCTTTGGTTTCTGTATAGTTCATTTTTCCCTCACTAGAATAATTATTCTGAAAATTGATTTTTTCTTCTAGGTACCTTATTCTTAAAGCCACAGTCTCCATCTCCCTTTCTGGGTAGTGCCTCTGGTAGTGATTATGCTTATTCATCATCGGAGCCAGGTGGAGTAAGTAATTCACGGTCATGGTTCACACATGAAGAACTCATCCAAGCGACAAATGGTTTTTCAGCAAATAATCTGTTGGGAGAAGGTGGATTTGGTTGTGTCTACAAAGGTCTACTAGTAGATGGAAGAGAAGTAGCTGTGAAACAGCTCAAAGTTGGTGGTGGACAAGGGGAGCGTGAGTTCAGGGCAGAAGTTGAGATAATTAGCAGAGTACATCATCGCCATCTGGTTTCTTTGGTGGGTTACTGTATATCTGAGCGTCAAAGATTGCTTGTCTACGATTTTGTTCCCAACAATACCCTTCATTACCATCTCCATGGTAAGATATATATATTTTATTAAATAATTGAACAAATTAGAAAATATATCAAAATGAGTTTACATCATAAGAATATTCCATATGTTTAATATCTCCATGAAGTAAATAATACAAAAAAATCATTTATGAAGTCCTTTTAGTAGCTTGATAATCAATTATGATGAGCGCTTGTCATTTATTTATTTTTTATATTTTAGAGATGTACTTATAGAAATTTTCAAAATGTAATGCTTCTTTTATCTTATTATTATTGCTCAATTTTTTTGGTAACATTGCATAGTTGTATCCCTTTAATCTATTCTTGTCTAGATTTACATTGGACTTGGATTTTAGAATCCAATGTAGGTTTTTCTGGGAGTTCCAGTAATTGTTCTGTTATAAATTCATGCTTTAGGTTCAAAGCAGTGTAGTTTTTCATCTGAATTTTAATCTAATACGTGACCTATTTATTTTAAAATTTGCAGGTGCAAACGGGCCAGTTTTGGATTGGGCAACCAGAGTCAAGGTTGCTGCTGGTTCAGCTCGAGGAATAGCTTACCTACATGAAGACTGTAATTTTTTTCATTCTATTTCACTTTTCTACATTGCACATTCAATGCTTTGAAAATGATGAACTAGGCATTTCCTTGGTATTATGATTTTTTTTTTGATTTCTTTTTTTGTGCTTGAAGATATCCGTTTACAAATATTTTGACTTTATATTGTAAAATGAAGATACTTTTCTTTGAACAAAAGTTTAGAGTTATAAACCTATGTAAAATTTTCAAGCAAGTACATAGAATTCTTTGAAAATCATGTGACCACAATTAAGTTGCTAACACCAGCACAAGTTTTTTTTTTTTTCATTATTGCAAACTTGAAATTACTCATGTTTTATGCTTTTCTTTTTTTGGGTAAGTATATTATTTTAATATCTTCTTTGATTGTATATTCAACCTTCTCTGTCATTTTTTTCTTTTAATTAATTTTTCAGGCCATCCACGCATTATTCACCGAGACATTAAGTCATCAAACATCCTTCTTGACAACAACTTTGAAGCTCAAGTAAGCCACTTCTATAATCTGAATATTTAATTTTACTTTTACTTGAATGGTTTTTCTTGAGAACTGATTGCATTATGGAAATATAACAGTCAGCAAATGTCTCAATCTATCCAGTATATACAAAGCACATTGCCCGCTTTGCAGCTTTTGCAACAAATATATATATATATATATATATATATTTTTAAATATAGTTTTATTTTCTAGTTATAATAATTTTTTCCCCATTTAATCAACAGGTTTCAGACTTTGGGCTAGCAAAATTAGCATTGGATACAAATACACATGTAACCACACGCGTGATGGGAACCTTTGGGTAGGTAGCCCTTGTGTAGTTAAGCGTATGTGTTTTATTAAGTGTATATTGATAGAATCCTATAATTGTACTTTTAGTTTCTATTTTTTAATCTTGTTTATCCTTATTGGAATAAGTGTATCACATTTATCATTATCTTATTAAATATGTCTTATTATTCTGTCAGAGTAGTAACTATCAATTTGTAGTTAAAAATTGTATAAAAGGGGAAGCTGGGTCAGATCCAGGAGTAGAAAGTTGTATTACAATGGTCTACTAGTTTTTCCAACCCTAATTGAAAAGTTTTATCTATCATTTAATGTTATTACTCTTTGAGGTTGTAACATATATGGACATAATCAAATATTGATCTTTGGTCCATGCATGTGGTTTTATATATTCAATTTCTGGCCTTGTCATGCTAATTTATTTCAAGTATGACACTTAGCGTCTTTTTAACATATGAAGTCAAGTGGTGCTTAAAGTCGTCTGGAGATTCACATTACTCATGTATTCCCTGGTCCTGTTCTGTGTATATCTGATGGAAAGATTATCTGAATTCCAGGTACATGGCACCAGAATATGCAACAAGTGGGAAATTGACTGAAAAATCTGATGTTTATTCCTTTGGGGTTGTGCTCTTGGAGCTGATTTCAGGTCGGAAGCCTGTAGATGACTCTCAGCCAGTTGGTGACGAGAGCCTGGTTGAATGGGTGAGTTAATTATTAGAATTAACATTGCTTTCTTTTTCTTTTTTTGATATTTATTGGAGAGACACATAGAAGTCAAAGCTCCAAGGTTTTGTTAGTTTATTTTTTAGTGTCTATCTGCATCATTTCATATGGTTTTAGAGGTTCAAATATTGCAATAAAACTAAAGTTCGTCCAAGTATCAGATATCTCAAATTAAATTTTCTCTGGTTCAGTTATTAGAAATTTCTTTTCTTCTTTCCTTTTGCTCTCTAGTTATCTGCATGTTGTTAACTGGTATGACATTGAAAAATAAAAAGAGTTTTATAATATATTACTCCGAAAACCCAACACAAATAGGGAAGTGATAAAGGAGTTAAACTCTGGAGACTTTTTAAGCTGGGAACTTCCAAACTGTCACAAATAAGTTATCGTGATTGGCACTGGTTTGCAAATCTTTTGCAAGAATAAGATTGTTTGAGTTCTTTTGCTTCATCATCAGTGCCAATTCACATTACAGGAATCATTTAGCGTGGAATGCAATTGATGGATACAAGTTTTTGACTTATTGATGCTTTTGTTAGTGAAGAATTAAGAGTTGTGTGAGTGAGTTTATTCAATATTTGAAGTAAGTCCTGGCTTGTATGCAAAAACTGACTGGGGGAAGTTGACGATTCCGTAGAAGTGTGCAGGAAACCCCCCACTCCAACAAAAGAGTGATCTGAAGCAGTGTCTAAATTGTGCTATCCAGATGGCCCAAAAAAGAAAAACAGGATTGAATTGATCCATCTCTGATTTAGTTGTTGAGCTTGTATGACGGGCAATTAGAATTTCATTATCTCAGTAATTTTTTTTAACTAGAAGTATAAAGCTGAGGTGGTTCTTATATATGTAAACATATCTGTACTGTACAAGATGCACAATTCTTATACATTTGATGAGTTCTTAGTGAACTTGCTGTTAATGGAACTAATCTTGGACTGTGAAAGTTCTACTCATTGCACACATGCCAAATTTAACATTTGTTGGACCTTTTTTTTTTTTGGTTGAATCTCAAATAATATTTCTCTAGATATCATAGCATAACAAATGAAATTTAATCCTTGAGCAGATTAAATTGTTCATTCTATAAATAAGGAAACTTGTTTTTTCAGGCTCGACCTCTGTTAGCTGAAGCACTTGATAATGAAGATTTTAAAGTATTGGTGGATCCAAGGCTAGAAGAGAACTATAATAGAACTGAAATGTTTCGTATGATTGAGGCAGCCGCAGCCTGTATACGTCACTCTGCAGCAAAACGACCGCGAATGAGTCAGGTAAGTTTGTTCTCTTAACTTGTAGCATCCAATTCCATAATATATTTATCTATATCAGAGATACTAAATGTTCATGCTTCCTTCTGCAACATGACTTGCCAGGTTGTGAGAGCTTTAGATTCCTTAGATGAATTTACAGATCTCAATAATGGAATGAAACCCGGCCAAAGTTCGGTCTTTGATTTTGCACAGCAATCTGCACAAATCAGAATGTTTAGGAGAATGGCTTTTGGCAGCCAAGAGTATAGTACAAGTTTCTTCAATGATTCTCAGAGTAGCTGGACTAGAGAGAATGAAAACCAAAGCACCTTGTTCCCCCAAAATAGATCAATAAGGAGTAGAGAGCAGGAGAATCAAAGCAGTTTCTTCCCCCAAAATAGACCTGATTCTGGACCATGGAACGTTTGAGTTGGAGAAATTTTGATGCACACAGGCCAGGTCCTGTGGTGTTTTCTGTAAATCTCAAAATATTATTATTTCTATTTTTTCTTTCACCTTTTTTGACACCATTTTGCTTGCTATGCCTCTATATTCTTTATTTACATATTGTATTGTATTTATCAATGTTAATATGATGATACCATGGTTGTTAATCATATAGGCAACATGCCTTTTGCATATATCTTGGAATGAGTTTGATACAGGTAACCTATCTATCTTTGCCCAAAAAAAAAAAAAAAAAAGAGAAGAAGAAAAACTTAGTAACAGTCAAATGATATTTTAGTCAAACTGGATTCAAAATATATTCACCATTTGAAACACAGTCCAAAACAAGAGAATTACTGTTAGGTCATACAAATAAAGAGAGATTGCTTTGGTTTGAACTACCTGAGGTATAGTCTTAAGGTTGAAGGTAAAATTTTAGTTTCAAATTTAACTTGGTTGACTAATGTTATATTGTGTTTTTTAATGGTCATTTAACTTTTTTTAATGGTCATTAGTAAAGATAAATTTTAAATTTTTTTTTAAAAAAANTACCAACCTAAAACCTTTTTTTGTTTTTTTTTTTTCAATCAGCCACTTATAATCATTTTTTGTTTGTGTGGCCTAATAATAATTAACTCTAAAATTAATCAAAATCTAGATATTTCTGTAAAATAAAATTACAAAAATTAGGGTCCACATTTCCCAAAGGACGCAGCTTCCATCCTGCAAAGGCTGGTCCAGTGGTCCCACCTTGACCTAGAGAGTAAACTACGGGCACTTTAGTCTACGATCAAAAACGCACCCAAATGGCATNCTCTAAAATTAATCAAAATCTAGATATTTCTGTAAAATAAAATTACAAAAATTAGGGTCCCCATTTCCCAAAGGACGCAGCTTCCATCCTGCAAAGGCTGGTCCAGTGGTCCCACCTTGACCTAGAGAGTAAACGACGGGCACTTTAGTCTACGATCAAAAACGCACCCAAATGGCATCATATAGACGTAGTCACATGTACCATCGATCTCAAATTGGTGTAGGCAGTGGAACCACTCTCTGCATAGTAGTTCCCAGTCGAAGAAACGAGACGCCATTTCTCATCAGAAAGCAACAGCGAGACTGAGAGTTCTTGGTCTCAATCAAGAAGAAGAAGAAGCAGATTGCAGAGAAAGTGAAGGAAAATGGGGGAAGAAAGAGAGGATCCACAGAAGCTGAAGAAGATAGCGGCGGCGGCATACGACTACGAGAACGACCCAAGATGGGCTGATTACTGGTCCAATGTCCTCATCCCTCCACACATGGCTTCACGCTCCGATGTTGTCGACCACTTCAAGCGCAAGTTCTACCAGCGCTATATCGTATGTACTCCCTTCTTAATTTTCCATTAAACCCACTTTAGTCTCACATTCGAGGAATGTTGATTCTTGTTGTGTATGCGTTTTCTTGTTCTCAGAACTGTAAATTCTATTCTTTATTTCGTAGTTATTGATGTTTGCTTTGTAATTGTCAATTGCAATCGTTGAATCACATCTGGGTTGTGTTCTTACTTGGTTTTTTGTGCTTCGGTACTTGTCATCTTAGATTAGGTATTTTGGGTTGTAATTCCTTTATGGTATCTTGTTATCAGAACTGAAAGCCGACTCAATTCTTTACCAAATTTCGCAGTAACTTTTGCTTTATTTTTGTCAATGGTAATCATTGAATCTCATCTGGGTTCTGGTTTTACTGGTCTTTTATGCTTCGGCACTGGTTATCTGAAATTGGGTATTTCGGGTTTTAATTTTTTTTCTTTCTTGTTTTCCTGAATAATGTTTCGCTGGCTTTTGTTTATTATGGTGCTTCTATTGGTAAAGATGCTGCCAAGGGAAGTAGTTGCATAATTCACATCTGGCATCTTTCTCTTTATTTTCAACGACGTGATTCTTTCTTGACTTCTGAGCTTCCTTTTGGGCATTGATGTTATAAATGGCTGAGATTTTGTTGTATTGCTGTGTGATTATATTGTATCTTGTGAAGCTTAAGTTAAACAGAACAGTAACCAACTCAATTAATGTTGTTCTTTGGCCTTGGATTCTTGGGAATTCAAGATTTATTTATTTATTCTTTTTGCCCTTTTTGGTTTGCTAACTGTTCTTTTGTTCCTTTGTTAGTGTGACAAAAACCGATGAATGGTAATCAGTTTTGTGTTTATAGGAATAGGATTATCTGTTCTTCTGCTTCATCATGTTTTATGGATATATAACTGAATTTTTGGAGATGGAATTTTGGAATTTCTTTAACTTGAGAAATTAAGTTCCAATTTCCTAGTCATTATTGCATTTTGACTGTAATTTGGTGAACCTCATTTTGTGGTTTTTTGATTCTGTTTTTGGAATCTATATTTTATTTATTTATTATTCATTTAATGGTTTACAAGGCTTTATTTTAGTCTGCGACTTTTTGTCTTCATAGAATAATAGATAGGCAATAAACATAAACCTATAACTAATTTCTGGTTTTCTATTTTTGCTTGGCTTTTAAGTAATGATTTTTGGATAGTATAAGTCATTATATTGTGATACATGTGAGATTTGGTTATGTTGTTTTTTTCAAGTATAGCCTGACAGGCCCCTGTTGGCTTTCCTTTTTCAAATCTTTTCGTACAGGTAAGTTATTGATTTTATCAGTTCTTGTCTATAATTGGTTTCTCTGTGCAATTTGGTCTTCTGGTTAGAATGATTTTGGTTGCCTCGCAAAGACTGTTGAGGACTATGTTTCTTGTTCTACTTCGAGAGTATAGTCCCAATCAAAGTATTTTCTTTTTTAATAATCTTCTTCGCCTTCTTTTTTCCCTGTATGGTCGATTTATTTGAGTGAGTCATGTGCTGTTGGTGCATTTCTACTCTGTTCCTTATTTGCTTAGTGGTATGCTTTTATTGATATTTTGGTTAGATTAGACATTGATATTTGGGTCAAAGATTGATGGTGAGAATTGATTTAGTCAATATTTTTTACTACTTATGGTGCCTCTGATTTACTGCAATAAAGAGAGTAGTTTGTTATATAAATGGTCAATAACACTGTTTGTATACTGCTTGTTAGATATAAAATATCTCATGTTTCCTTCAGCTTCTGTTAGAAGCTGCAGAGTGTATATATCAAGAGAATTAGAGAACTTGTTTCATTGTCATTAAAGTGTTCTCAATTCTTTGATACTGAGCAGGATCCTGATCTTGCGGTAGAACCAATGTCTACTAGCAGTTCATCCCAGCCACGACCATCATCGACATCAGCATCATCACCACCACCCCCACCAACAAATGATCAAGCTCGTACAAGAAACATGGGTACATTTTCATTTTTGCTAGTCACTCTAATATATCTAATAAGTTTTTATGAAACATAGCATACCTTGATAATGATAGTCATTTGATCATTATTGCATTTTAGCCTTATTTTTTTCTATATCTGTTGAATTTAATGTTTATATTAATGATGATGCAGGATCAACTAATAGAAATTCAGGGACATCTGCAACATCAAGTCCTAATCCAACTCCTTTGCGTTGGGACCGGCAGACCATTCAATTTTCTGTTAATGCTTGGGTACAGTGTTCTGACTGCTGCACGCACAAATTCATGCATTTTCTTATTTTATTTTATTTTATTTTTTTAAAAAAAAGTTTTCAAAGGAGATTTTCCCTACGTTGCATATGAATGTGCTAATGACCCTCTTTTTCCGTGGCTGGTCTTCCTGTCCATCTGGATCATTTCTGTTGATGATGCTTCTATATAATCTCTTTTCCCCAGGTGTTTGTTGTGGCTGTCCTTGCTGTCATTCCACTTGTACCTAAGAATCTGTCACATAGGGCTTATCGGCTTTCTTTTTTGGGTACCACATGCTCTTCTCTGTACTCGTTGTACTCACTATATGGGGTAAATTTTCTGTTCTGATTTTGAAGCTAACATTATCCCTTTAAAGCTTTCATGTACAGCTTTGACACATTATCTTGTGCTATTTCAGAAACCAAGAGCATGGAATTTGCAAGCCTTGCAAGCTTACTTTCAGTCAATAATTGCTACTAAAGATTTTATATACTTCATCTACTGCCTTTCATTTGTTACTTCACATCTTTGCCTTAAATGTGAGTATTTTCTGGTCAGTTGATCCCTTTATACTCTTGCTTGTTCCTTGACTTCCTGCTGAATGGCAGTTCATTTCCCTATGTTGTGTCCTTTTCTTGTCTTTGCATGATATTTTCTAATCTTTGTTGCAGTTGCTTTGATTCCCATCTTATGTCGGGCACTGGAACATGTTGCCAAGTTCCTGAGGCGTAATTTCAGCGGCTCCTCCTTGTACAGGTGAAACTTTAAATGACATTCTTTGATTATTCGGATGATTGTGCCAGTCTGGACTCACTTAATGAGTATAATTTAGTATTTTAAAATCTGTAAGTTTAGTTAGCACTGGGGGCTCTTGGTAGTCAGTTTAGTTTTCTGTTAGTGAATTTCTTATTTTAATCTTCTCTCTTTCTCTTGTGGCGTTTCGTAAGAAAAGCAGTTCAACCGGAGATATTATTTTGAAATTGTGTAGTTTAGAAAAAAAAATGCCTATATAAATGGATCTTTGTTGATTATTTTATTATTTAAATGTAAATCGCATTCAAAATAATAGAAATCATTAACATTAATAATTGTCAGAAGCTATTTTCTTTTCAAAAAGGAAAAGGGGGGTTGGGGTGGGGGCAATTGTTCCCATTCTACTGCCTGGCGACTTCTATGTTTATCTGTATTATGAGATTTGTGCAAAGAGGCAATATGCTTGGTGACATGTGTCATGTCAAACTCATGGAAGAAAAAGGATTTGGGAGGGAAAGATGTTCTATGTCTGTTACTTTGTTCTTGTTGCGCCCATCTGCTCCCAATTGCATGTCTCTCTAATAAAATGGAAATGATATTTTGAGGAACATTAGACAGTTCATTTTAGTGTGCCTGAGACCTTGTTGTGCTATTCTTTATTGTTTGTTGCTTTTTTTATCTGACTGCAAACTTTCTCTATTGGAGATAGAGTCTACTTTGGTTTTTTTTTATATAAGAGAATCTTCTCTTTTGAGTTGCATTCAAGTAACATTGTTTTATTTATTTATTTATTTATTTTTGGTTGAATAGGAAATACTTGGAAGAGCTATGTGTTTGGGTGGAGTCAAATAATACAACCCTCAATATACTGACATCACATGCTGAGATTGGACTTGGATTCCTTCTGATCATCTCACTGCTTTCGTCTGTTTCTCAAACTTATCTTTTTTTTTCTCCTCCATTTTCTCCCTAAGATTGATTCCCTATAGATCCTTTTTATGGTCAAGATATTGTTTACTCCATGTATCCCTTATACATCTTAACTATATATGCAGGTGGCAGCGCAACATAATACAAACATTCATGTACTGGCAGGTTAGTACTTTATTTCTGAATGTCTATTTATGCTTTGAACTCTATCTGAGTAATGTTATTAGAGCTATTGATTGCCTTCGTGTTCATGCACCCATGAACAAGATGGCTATCCCACCTTTGTTCTTGAGATATCTTTGTACTTCATGGCTGTAAATTGTACACCAGATGTAATTGTGTGAAATTTTCAGAGGTAAATTTCTGTCCTGTGACTAAAGATTTTATCTAAGATGCATTTGGTATGAAAAACAAGTGTATACAAAAAAAAAATAAAAAATTATAATCTAGAAAACCTTTTTCGACAGCTGAAAATTTTCTCCCAAGACATAAAATGAGTGAGAAAAAGAAAGAAACAAAGATATGATGAGTATGGTTCTGCTATGTTCCATGTCTTTCCTGTTTCATCGGATCTATATTATGCTTTCTTAATTTACTAAGAAGTATTGCAGTAGATGCATTTGCGACAAACCTAAATAAATAAATTATATATACTAAAATATCATGACAGAATGATAATAGCATTTATTTTCCTGTTTTGCATTTCAAATTCTTTGTGCAGCTTTTGAAGCTCATGTATCATGCCCCTGTTACTGCTGCTTACCATCAAAGTGTTTGGGCTAAAATCGGGAGGGCTGTTAATCCATATGTCCACCGCCATGCGCCATTCTTGATTACTCCTATATCTACAGTCCAAAGATGGTGGTTGAGGTAGAAGAAAGATAGGGGAGGGGAAGATACAAAGACAAATTATTCTACCTTGGAATTTTCTCAGTTTTTTTTCTTTTTTCTTTTTTAGCTTGGATTAGGAAGTGATTCCATGAGAATGACCTAGTAGTGATTTTGGTAACACATAGAACAAAAGTAGTGTTCGGGTTGAATAATGATCTTAATGATCATAAACTAGTGAATGTTGAATTATAGATTCTATGAAAAATATTCCTATAGATTCTACTAAGATGGTGATTGCTTTAGTACAATTTTCTGTATTTTTCATGGAATAACATTAACATTGCCAATGAATGTATCTTGTTTTAATGATGCCTTATCCTACAATATAATATGTCTCTGCTGTACCTGGGCTTGCATTTGGCTAGGGTAATTGAGGGGGAAAATTGCGTTTGATCAAAGTATTTGATGTTAATGATTTAATCTTTAATGATTTACTTGAAGATATTCGAATTAGGAAAATAAATGAGGAGACCAATCTTCTAACTTGGAGCACATTTTATTGAGTTAAAACTCTTTTTTCAAAGAGTAACAATGATTTAATCTCTACTGATCCACTTGAGACAAGCTGTCACTCGTAAGACTATATTTAGTAAAGGATAAAGGGATAAACATCAAGAGAGTATCATTTACTCTTTTTTCAAAGAATAACAATTGGTGTAATCTTAACTAGAGGCACCATAAGGATAGTATGAACATATTGATTCGAACCCTTACCACTTATCTTAAGTTCATTAGAAGTTTTAGTATTTTTTTTCCCTATTTTTAATAGATTCAAAGTTTGTTTATGATAATATCAAAACTTCCAAAAGTATAGAAATTTCCTCGTTAAGGAAGGAGGATGGGGGTTGATTGGAATTATTCTAGGTGAAATGATAGTGAGTGGCCCCAATTTCACTTAT
The DNA here is from genome assembly GCA_003255065.1 of Cercis canadensis. Taxonomy (NCBI): domain Eukaryota; kingdom Viridiplantae; phylum Streptophyta; class Magnoliopsida; order Fabales; family Fabaceae; genus Cercis; species Cercis canadensis. The sequence continues at coordinate 43,931 of QAOA01001356.1, forward strand.
GTTTTAGGTATGTGAGAGCCCAAAGTGGGGAGAGACGTCAACTTCAAGTTGGATTATGGGGGCCGGGTTTCTTTCTACAACTCGTGCTAGATGCTTCTGCGACTTGCTCCTCGCAAGTGTCAAAAGACAATACAAATATGTTTTCTTAATTTAAGGACATGTTGAGTTATAAAATATTCTCATTTTTTATTTATTGGAGGCTACATAACAGAGATAGTATATATTCTCTCATAATTTAACCACCCGATTTCAATGAGATTTTAATCTAAGATTTTCACGATGAAATGTCGAATGCTTTATAAAGCTTTTGATGAACTAACAAAGGCCTTCAAGTGAGAAAGAAGCTGATACAAGCTAATATTGAGACGTGAAATTTCATTATAAAAATGGGGAATTTACATGTTTACATTAGGTTTTTCGCTCTAGTAAGAACTAGATAAGAGGTGTGTTTGTGTTGGTTGGATCGAAGTTGCGGTTAATTTTTAAGGGAATAAAAATATTGAGAGATAAAACAGAATGTAATTATTTATCCAAAAAAAAAAAAAACTAAATGAGATTGGTAATTCATGGATAAAAATATATTTTATAATGATAATATATACATTATTACTCTATCGAACACGCTACATGCAGTAATGCATGGGGGTGCATGGCATATGCACGTGTAATAGATCTGGTTTATAGCTAGTAGTAAGAGTTTTGGTTTATCTAGGTTATAGCAGTAGTTATCTACTATCTAGTAGAGTGGCAGTAAGAGCTTTAGTAGGAAGTAGTTGCATTGTAGTAGGGGTATTATGGATCAACTATATAAGCAAGGGAAGTCCAATGTAAAGGTATTCAATCAATCAATTACAATCTGGGTACTTGAGTTGTAACACACCATTAATTGTTATGAAATGGATTAATGATTGAGATTTTTGGTTAAATATTTAGGCTAAGGTAATTTTGAAACTAATATAATATAAACCTTAGAATTTAGAGAGAACATGTATTTATGTAGTAGTGGGAATTAGTTTAATCTCAAATTTTAAGCTCAATTTTGGCTAGTTCCTTTCTAGTTTTAGATTTGAAAAAGAGTTTCTTAATTTTTGGGTGCTAGGAAAAGTTCATTTTTTGTTAATTCGTTATTTAAAAATAAGATAATTAATGGGAATAACAGGTTGACTAGAATCCTACGAGTTGTAGGATTAGGAATAGGTATGCTTTTCCTATTTGCAATGGGAATGTTCAATCCTCAAAATCAAAAGTTCCTCAAGTTTTATTATATATTGAAAAAGTTCACTGGAGAGAGAGGGTTTTGAATTGATATTCTAGATGGAGACGCAGAAAGCTTATTTGCAGGAAGCCATTGATTTCGTTAACGAGGTTCAGTTGAGGTTTCAACATAAGAGACCTGATTACAAGTTATTTTTTGATACTTTGAATAGGTTCTCCGGGGGGCCCAATTTNAATTCGTTATTTAAAAATAAGATAATTAATGGGAATAACAGGTTGACTAGAATCCTACGAGTTGTAGGATTAGGATTAGGAATAGGTATGCTTTTCCTATTTGCAATGGGAATGTTCAATCCTCAAAATCAAAAGCTCCTCAAGTTTTATTATATATTGAAACGTTCACTGGAGAGAGAGGGTTTTGAATTGATATTCTAGATGGAGACGCAGAAAGCTTATTTGAAGGAAGCCATTGATTTCGTTAACGAGGTTCAGTTGAGGTTTCAACATAAGAGACCTGATTACAAGTTATTTCTTGATACTTTGAATAGGTTCTCCGGGGGCCCCAATTTGGTCCACGGTATGGTTGCTCAGATCTTCCGTGACCATCAAGACTTGCTCCGCAAGTTTGAAGGATTTCAGTCTGGTTCTAAACTATCATCAACACTCTTTCTACCTGAGACTGCTTCCAGTGAGGATCAAGATGAGCTCAACCCTTTAATCAACAAAGCAGATCAGTTTCTCGGGGATTTCAATCTGCCAAAGCAACAGCCTGCAAAGAAGTGTAAAAGATCTTCATAGGATGATTCTTTTCTTGGCCATGATCTTCAGATGCTGATGGCCTTCACGTTTTTAGGATTTAAAATTCGACTGTGTTTGCCGATTGATTTTGGAAAAATGTAAGATTATTATTAGCAAGCAAGATGAATTTATTTATTTTTTTATGGTTAAATTATTCTTTGCAAGCATCCTTAACAAATGCCTTGGTTTCCAAATAAATCAAAAAAAAGGAGAATAACTCCACCAGTAGCTATGAAATTTTACCTAAATTTTATCTGAGAAAAAAACCCAAAACAAACATTGATACTACAAGAGTATACATCCTACCTCTTTCAAATAATTTACAGAGGACATCTTTTATCTTAGAAATCCAGTACGCAATAATAAAAACTTTTCTTTGATGCACTCGGTTCTCATGGTACATTGCATGTTCCAAATTTCCAGCTTACACAACTTGTCTAAATCCCAAAGATCATAGTTGAAGACGATGTACAGTGAAGTGATATAATGAAGAAGAGAGAAAAGTACAAGACATTCCCACGTGAAATGTACAGAAGTTTCAGGAGGCTCAATGTGCTTCGTCTTTGCAAAATCTCCAGGAAAGAAATGCAAGTAGTAATTTTCTGAACTTTCAAGTGGCTGGTTATCTAAATTATTAGATTCTGAGCTTTCTGGGGTAGGAGGCAGCTGACTTTGAGTAGATGGATTTTACGGGCCTCCCTCATCATCCTTACGTGACTCATCAGGATCTTCTCCATCATTTTCTTTGCTAGAACTTCCTCCAATATCTCCATCATTCTCCATCAGGATCTTCCTTTTGCGCATATCTCTAATAATTTATCTCTCTTTGTAACTCACAACTGGTAACAGCAGAGGAGCCTACACATCTGTCTCATCCTTTCTTCTACTCTCTCTCTCTCGATCGACTCTAGCTACTCCATGGAAGGAGTTCTACTTGCACGGCAGTGACGGCACCACACGACAGAGAAAGAAGAATCATAAGTATTTTGAAATTTCCCTAAACCACTCGATGATCTGTTTGTATACCTAGAAATCAGAGTTGAAAGCTAACAAAAGAATGTTGTGTAACCGATTTTGGCAGATTCGATGAACGAAAATCCTTAATCAACGATTTCACTTTTGTTAGTTCACGTATTGGTGCTGCATCCACACTAAATTCGTCAGTTGGGCACTCTAATCACGATTCGTTACCCTCGTTCGACGAATCATGTGATCTAGGTGACATGTTTAATTGTTATCGTGGCCGATTTTTCAAGAGCAGGTGTGGATGACTTGCCAATGGCCAGGCCTGATCATGTCAATTGATTACTTGAAATGCAAGCAAGCTAACCTAGATATTATCTAACCGTTACTTGAGAAAAATAAAAAATTAATAAATTACAACTCTCATATTTTCTTTTTCTTAGGGTGGGGATTTGTGTGGAGTTATATACATATATATTTCAAAAAGAATTTTAAGTTCCAAAATTCTAATAAATTGCAATAACTACACAATTTAACGGCGATTGACTTTGCCACATGGTTCTTCAATTACGCAGATTATATCAAACTTTACTTGTGGAATATTGCATCAATAAATCTGGAAACTGGTTATATATAGGTGAAGGTTAAGTTACAATTCTGATCATAACAGTAATTAAAACCCCATACGTCTTTTTTGGATGTATATTATTCTAAACCAATGGGTCTTGTGGATACCACTCTCATAATACATACAATACAGTTTCCAAGGGCAATCATGTTAAAAAGCACCTGCAACCAAAAATGTTACAAGATAATGGTAAGATCATCAAAACAAGAAAAAAAATAAATTAGGACACAGCACAACATAGGTACTTGCAATTCAACAGAAATACACAAATGTTCTAATAGGTGTTTCAGCCCCCACGTAGTCAAAATTTTATATAGCACCTAGAGGTGTTACTCTCTTAACAATGCACGTTACTTGTATCTGTCCAAATTCTTTTTCCCAGGTATGCATGAAAGTATAAATCCTCAGAAACATATAATTTACCAAGAATTACGATCAGACCATGGTGAAATTGACCAAGAATACCCCACCCTTTCAATATGTTCCCAACTAGCAACTCACTCACCACTTGACAGCAAATATAACATGGGCAAAGGGAATATGGACAAAAAGAAAAAGGTTAATCACATTGCAAGTCTAAAAAATTCAGGAAAAACAACACAGCTTCATTTGGCTTATCTTCCATCATATTTTGTGATGCAATGGGCAATTGAATTGATTATATTTTTGAAGGTTCAAAGGGAAAAAAGAATTGAATTAAACTAAACAACCTCCACAAGGTCTGTTATGGAGATAATAGTAAGAGTTGACGCACACAGTGACAAAACCATATGAAATGTGCATCACCTAGGGCATGATTAAGAATGGCACATAGAATTCTTTCACTTTGGGATTGATGACCACCAAAATATTTGTGATTGCAATATTTTCAAATTGTTTCCACTATGATTATATAAGACATGCCAAAAAGTGCTAAACTACATCTGAAATCAGCTCAGAGATCTTAAATTAGATTCCTAGAATGCCAGATAGAGGCTAGTATATCCCTAACATATAATATTGGCCAATATTGAAGAACTTTCATGTAGCAATTTTCTAGGTGAAAAGTAAATATACATTTTCTTCAGTCCAATTTTTTCCCTACAATGGAATGATGGATTCAATATATTAAAATTTTGAAGCATATTATTAGCACAGATATCTATAATAAGATAAAGTGATATACCAAATGAAAGCAGACCAGACTAATAAAGTAGATAACTGTTATAATTGAGTTGAAGACAATGGAAGTACAAAAATGAGGCTTACGACTTGCCTAAACTTGCTCTTGAGCGCTTTCTAGAACAACTCGGACAGCACCACCACACTGAATCTAGAAGATAGACACATAAAAAATATGCACTGCGCAGATAATATAAGGAGGATCAACCCATCTACTTGCTAGGCACAATTACCACTACACACTGATACTCCCATCACAGCACACAAGTACTGACAAATCCTTAGAAAAATGAAAAACAGCTGACTGGTAACATCAAGAGATAACCCCCTGAACTTGCCAGTAGAGAGAGCACTTTATGTATAATTTTCACTCCTATTAAGATAATAAGACTCAAACAACATAGAAATTGCTTCAATGCCGCTTGCTTAAACTAAGTTTGGAAACTACTAAACGCTTCATTTCAGCTATATCTAAACCTATCACCTATAACTCTGGAAATCAAGCTCAGTCAGAACAGACCATTCTTTGGGGTTAGTAGAGATTGAGAGGTAAGTCACTGACTCTACATGATCCAAAAACTTATTACACGCACACACTAGCTTGATCATTTTAATTTTGAATTATGAGGAAAAAAATAGTAATTAATCAAGAGGTCTGGCCTGAAAATTTTTACAAGGCTAAATCAATTTTCAAGTTAGTAAGAATGGAGATGGTTTTCCAGGAAAATATAGTTGTAAATTATTTTAATAAGAGACAAAACCAAATAAATTAGTTCTGCAAATCAATTGAGCTTGAACAACATAGATATAACAAGGTTACAAACAAGGTAACATGATACATAGAACAATTACTTTATGAGAGTCATAGAATAAGTAGCAGAGGTGTGAGAAAAAGGAAACCTTTTAGTTGTAGTAGAGCTCGAGGCCCATGCCATCGTGGATCTCGTAATCTTTGAGAGTGATGTGATCCTTGTAGACGTTATACCATTTCTGGATGCGAATCTTGTCAGCTCTGGTGCCGGTCTGAGCCGCCACGAGCTTCTTCAAGTCACCTATGGTGTCGTCGTCGTTGCACTTCACCCTCACCTTCTTCCCCAACCGATCGTTCAATACCACCTCGATCATCTTCGCCAAACACAAAAACCCTAATCCCCAATTCTGGGTTCTTCACCCAGGAGTGGAACCAAATGAATAAAGTAAAGCAAAAAGCAATAGATTGAAACTACCTATAACAGGAAAAGACTCAACTAAGCAGGAATAGAATTGCAACAGAGAGAGAGAGGGACTCACCAGAAGCTGCTGGACGGACTGCCGGTGCCGGAGAACTGATCGCTGCTGGGGGAGGGAGAGATCGAGAGAATGAATTGGGGAAAAGGATTTAATTAAACGGCAACCAAAATACCCAAAATACACTGAAATCTGAAAAAGAAAGGGAATCCCATTGAGATAAGTCTGGCTTTTTGTATACTATTTTAATTTTATATTATATTATACTGATATAATTAATAAAAATTAAATTATGTTAATTATATAAATATAATATANAAAAATTAAACAATAAACCTAAGAAGTTTCTTAAATAGTTTTTATATTTATGTAGTATCTTATACTACATAAGATTAACCAATATATGAATGACATATTTAGAAATTAACTGTTTTTAAATTTATTTGAAAAAATAAAATAAATTATATTTATATTTAATAAAATATAAAAATTACGTATACTTATCATATCAGTATAATATAACATACTTACATAATATCATAGAATCCCCGATAAACCTAAGCATCACATACTAAAAAAGCACCAGATAAACCTATATGCCCTTAATGTTATTTGCATTGGCACTCGTACAAATCTTTACACATGCACACCTAGTATAACCTTTTCGAGGTGGTGGGCAGCCCTGTAACTTGAGGAAAACAAACAGAGTATAGGATCCCCATTTTTTCTCACAGTAAATAATACAATAAAATAATTTGTCACCCCTTTTGATCCTTTCCTTATAACTAAATTGGTAAACTATGGTTATTTTAGGATCCGAATCCTTTTAAATAATACACTAGAATATGTACTTTATTGAAATCTAAACCATTATTTTTTTTCATCAAGAATCCTGTATTTATTTTTAGTTACAAGCGGGGTAAGAGTCCTGTATCCTACTATCAAAAGTGTATGCTAACATAATCTCAATCCATCATATTTTAAGGCTGCAAAAGCTTTCAAAAACAGAAAATTACACAACTTGTAACGAAAGAGGGGAAAATAATTATTCATATTGCTTACAAGATTATAAAATTATCTTAATATATAGCTAATAGCAGTCAGAAAACGGTACCTATTCTTCTCAAAGGACCACACTGATTTTTTATTCACAATCTATATCATATATGCAAATTAGACATATATTCATAGTCTATNTTTACATATTAATTATTTTTATGTAATATAACATATATTTAAAAAAATCTTTTTAAGTAAAATTAAAAAAAATAAATTAATTTTCTTTTTTTAAAAAAAACACATATAAGTGAACTGACAAGATATTAAAAACCGGTACCGATTCACGCTAACAATTTAACCGCCCTGACCGAATCGTTTTCCAAGCATCGGTTGAACTGCCGGTCCGATCCGGTATTTAAAACAGTTATTTAGAGTCTTAGACGACCTAGTCGACGTGTACGGCTCTGGAATTCTTAATATTTTATTCAACACCTTTTGCCAGCTTGAACAAAACGGAACATCAACAATAAAGTGATAAACAATCCATTACTGATAAGCAGTAGATTTCATCTCTCTCACGATTCTACCCGGTGCTTTACTTCTGGAACCAGTCACGGTTAGTTCTGCAAGCTTCAATGCTTTTCTTCTCTTTTAGATAAATTCTTCAGATTAATTTTTAAGTAATATATGAGCCGCAATTTGCTTTCATCCTCGCTGGTTATTGTGTTCTTTACATGCTATGGTTTTGATCCCATGGGACTGAGATTTTTCAGCAAACCATGCCTTTTCTTTCAATTGGTGGATATCAATTTTGGTGAAATTCTTGATTTTGTTTATTGGGCATCTCTGGCATTTTGGTTTCTCATAATCTTTCTCTGTTTTTGAATGTGTATTTTGCCGAGGACTTGAAATTTTAATTTAATTAAGTTTTTGTTTCCAAAAGCATTTGGTTTGCATTTGTTTTATTTGCTTGGCAAACATGGATAATCTAATGTTCCCCTTCCCCAGAATATATAGCTAGGGGCAAACAGGAAGCTCAATTAGTGTTCTTGCTGTCAATTGAACTGCTGGTAAAGATTTTGTTTATTATCTGTTGATGAGTTTACACAATTGAAGTTGTTCTTAGACTGAAAGCCCTTCATCTGAAAAAGGTTGGTGGATCAGTCTTTTTGGTTTGCGCATGGCTAAATATTTGGTTCCATTTGTTCTTCAAGTATTTGGGGGGGCTTTAAAAGAGCAGATTTTTGCAGGTTGGTTGTTAAAAATGACAAAAGCAAGGGATAGAACGGAGGATTTTAAAGATGCTGTTCGGCAGAGTGCTCGCTCTTTGGGATATGACGAGGTGTGTTTACTATCTCAGTTCGTTTATCCCAAATGCCTATGGAATGTTTCTTACCAATATTTCAATTTTTTTGGAGATTGAAGTAAAATTTTAACACTAAGTAAATTGTCTCAATGTCGTGAACCCTAAGGATTGCACTTTGTGTTCGGATATTGGTTGTGGGATCTATGTTATACTGGCACGGGTTCTTTGGTCTATGCATACATGTTGAACCTATGTTTTTCAGGTTCAATATTTATTTTACTTTTTTTTTTTTTTTNTTTTTTTTTTTTTTTTTTTTCCCTAAAATCTCTTGTTACCTTGACTTATTATTCAAGTTCAGGATGCATTTGTGTTAGCACATAATGGAATATCTGTTTTCAATATTCTGTTTTAACATAGCTGGGATTCTTTTTTAATCTTTTTGGTTGGGGTTGTTCAAAGGATTTCTACCATATTATTGACACTTTCTAAATGGTTTGATTATTTTGGCAGGCCAAATTGGCATCCATTATGGCATCTTTCATCATTCATAAACCTCGGCAAAGGTCATCATTTACTAAAGCTTCAATGAAGACGGTAGACTCAACGTTTTCCATAGATCTTTGGCCCATTATTTTCCTTATGGAAAAAGTAGTCACTGCATAGTCAACAATGCTGATATTTGATTATAAAGAACACATTTTATATTCTTATTGATTCCTAGATGAAAAAAAACTATATCTACCATCTAAATATTATTATATTTGATACTTTATCTCTGTAATCTTTTCTACTGACCTTTTCTTACTGTTAATTAGCTTGAGAGCATTGAAGAATTGGGAAAGTTTTTATCCAAGCATAGAAAGGATTATACAGATCTGCACCGCACAACTGAACAGGAGAGAGATAGCATCGAACATGAAGTAAGATATGCAAGTTATTCTTAAGAAACTTTTCTTTGATGTTATTGGATGTGTTGTAGTATCTCAATCAACAATTTGAATATACATATGGAATTTCCATTTCCATTCAAATGGGTTCTCCATAGATCAATAAAAGCTTGGAGTAGCATTTACCATTGATGCTTTGCAACTCTTCTCCAAGAATGTATTATGGAAACTTGTTTTTGTTGCCAGCCAAGCAATTTGGGCTTTGACGTCTGTTAACTGAATATGTGTAGTTTTAATTATTCAGAGGCAGTTATTAACTCAAATTTCTGCCAATGAGGTATCAATTGCTGCACCTGCATATCTTTTGTTTGAGCTTTACTGGTTTATAACGTAGTTAAGCATCCTTGAAAATCAGTTTTCTAGGTTTTTTTGGTGTGGTTAATTATTAAGAAATCTTGTGCAGGTCAGTTCATTTATTAAAACTTGCCAAGAACAAATAGATGTTCTCAAAAATAGCATTAATGATGAAGTGGTGAACTCAAAAGGATGGTTTGGCATTGCAGCTGCTAAGTCTAATGCTGACACTATTGCCCACAAACATGGGGTGGTATGGACTTTTCCTTATGTTTGTTCAGTTTTAATAATTTATTAGTTGATTATGTTGGTCATGTCAATGAATCATGCCCAAGCACCCTCATTAAAAAGAAGAGCTCTTTTTTTTTTTTGCTTGTTAAAATAAAAGAAAAAAAAAAAGAGCTCTTAGACAATTTGTCCTGGTCTCCAAGTTGGGCATATTAACGACAGAAAGTTGGGTGTCATTCTGAATCTGGAAATGATTGAATGTTAAATTTCCTAGATACATGGCTTCCAAACTATACCATCTGATATCCTTATCTCTGTATTGAGTGACTAGCTCTTCACTATGAGTGCCCTATTTTCTGCCACCAGTCAATGCTTCTTGACATTTTTCTATCAAACTCCTGAATAATTAGTGTTCACTTAGCTACTTTCTTGGACTATAGGTCTAATCTTATTTTGGTGTATTAATGTTCACTTAACTACTTTCTTGAACTATAGGTTCTAATCTTGAGTGAGAGACTCCATTCAGTTACTGCACAGTTTGATCAGCTCAGAGCTATACGCTTCCAGGATGTAATTAATAGAGCAATACCACGAAGAAAACTTAACCGTGTGATGAAAAAAGATTCTGCAGATGCCTCTGAATCAGGTAACTTGGAGTTCAGAGAACCTGATAAGTTGCAGAATGAGCCTCTTCGAATCCAACAACAACTCTTGGATGACGAAACACGTGCTCTTCAGGTGATCAAAATTGGTTTCTTTTTGACTTTGTATTTAACTTATTCTGTCTATTGATTTCAGAATTATTTGATATAAGGCTTGGAGATTCTCTTATATATCTTTTGCCTTCTATTGCAGATGGAATTGACTAGTCTTCTAGATGCAGTTCACGAAACAGAAACTAAGATGGTGGAAATGTCAGCTCTGAATCACCTCATGTCCACACATGTTCTGCAACAGGCTCAGCAAATTGAGGTTCTGTATGAGCAGGTTAGTCTCTCTCTCTCTCTCTGTTTTAGTGGTGGCCTCTCTCTTTGTTTTTTTGGTATTCTCTTATAAGTGCGTCATATCCAATTGCAAAAGATGGAGAAGAGGCTTTGATTTCTTCTATTTTAGAAGGCTAAATTACATTTTTGGTCCTTGAAGTCTGCACTGTTTTCATTCAATTGGTCCTTTTAAAATTCTAATTTTCTAATTGGATCTAATTTTGGATGGACTGTCAAAAATTAATGGAATGTGCTGATGTGGCATACACGTGGCACAACTCTTAGTATTCCACGGATTTCGTTTTAGTCACTTGTAGTGCAATAGCTACTGCTATATTGGTATACACGCTGTAGGAGTGATTAGAAATTTTATCTAATAAAAGAGTTCTGCTGCTGATTTTTAACAGGCCGTTCAGGCTACTAACAATGTTGAGCTTGGCAACAAAGAACTTTCACAAGCCATTAAGCGGAATAACGGCAGCAGGACATTTCTTTTACTGTTTCTGTTTGTACTTACCTTCTCAACTCTTTTTCTTGATTGGTACAGTTAAATTTTTTGAATATATCATATTAATATATTTTGTAACATTCTCTCTATCCCTTTTCTCTCTCTCTCACACACACACAGCGTCACAACGTTGTTTAAGACATGTTTCTTCAAATGCGATGTATGCATAAAAGATGGAGAAATGTGGATAAAATAAAAAGTGATTGATGGAAGTAATTTATAAAGCAAAACAGTGAAATGGAAAAATGAATATAATGTTAGTGACGTGAAAGGAATTGTAAACAACATAATTAGTTAGCACAAGCAAATGAACCATTGTTGCCAGGATTTCAGATTAAGTAGCAAAACGCTACATGCTACTGACCTTAATTAGAGGGGTGGCTCTAGTTCTACCCTCTTGAGAAATTGTAAGGATTTCAGAGCTGAAGATCTCTCCAACAAGGGCCACAACTCCAACGGGTTAGAACTAGAACCATTCTTCCGGCTGATTCACTTAAATATTACATTTTTATAATTTATTTAAATAATTATAACATTTTTCAACTTATTTACTTAAATATTACACTTTTAAAAAATTAAAAACTAAAAAAAATATAAAGTCATAATAAGTGGGTCTCATTAGACACGCCAATGGGCTTACAGCATGTTCACGTAGAACACGTCAATGGGCCTAAGGCGTGTCCTCACACACTGCCACCTTCTGTCAATTTTTGAATAAAAGTCAAATGGTTTGTTTCGGTACAAAATTTCACTTTTTAGTTTGTTATTCAATTCTCATAGGGACACGCCTTGGCTCAAGTTTCACTTTTTAGTTTGTTATTCAATTCTCATGGGGACACGCCTTGGCTCACTGAGAAAAGGTCAAGATGTCCAAGCTTGTGTCAGATGTAGCAGGGGATACGCCTTGGCTCATTGGCGTATTCGGTGAGTCTCACCACTTCTTATTTTTNTTTTTTTTTTTTTTTTTTTTGTAGTTTGTTAAATTTTTTAAAAGTGTAATATTAAGGTAAATAAGTTGAAATGTGTTATAATTGTGTAAATAAGTTGTAAAAGTATAATATTTGGGTCAAAGCTCCCCATTCTTCATGTTTATTACTTTTTATTTTATTTTATTTCTAACTTTGTTTTGAAGCATTTATTGACAAAATAGTTATCTTTTTCCATCCCAACCATTGAAATAAATCAACTAATGCAACGCATTTTCCAGAAGTTATCTCTCTTTTTTTTTTTTTTTTNGAAATGTTTTTTTTTTTTTAATTTTTTTTTAAACTGCATTATTTACGTATTAAAGTTTCTGACTACCTCATTTCCGCATTTAAGTTTCATTTTTGCATTTATTCGGTCAAAGTGCTCATAATTGGATGATTGTTGAAGAATTTTTACATCAACTTTCTCATATTTTTAGGATGGTTTAACATTTTTTGTTTTACACCAGCATCTTATGCATATATATTGGTAGTTAAAAGTAATATTCTCAAAGTATGTAACAGATGCAAGGATATAGCAGTAGTTACTTGGGTAAGTATACATTGTAGGGTACCAAACAGGTTTTTACTTGGGCAAGTACTCCTATTATATCCCAAAATAGGGCAGAAGTGTATATTGTTTTAGTTAGCTTGTGCCCTCTTTTCTTTGTCTTTTAGCTTTTTAGGTGATGTTTTTTTTATTTTTATTTTTTATCGGTGTCCGAGCTTCGCCCGACTAATCCGGTTTCGAGCCAGAAAGGATCACAAGAGCGACAAAGCTCTCTCAACAGACATAACTGCATTTCCAAGGGCTCGAATCCGAGACTCTTGGTTAAGCTAGAACACTCTCTTATCAGATGATCTATACGCTTATTGGTTTAGGTGATGTTTGATACACAAATTTTATTTTATTTTTTGTTTTTGAGAATTATTATTTTTGAGAATATTGTTTTGATAATATTATAATTTATATTAAGTTGACCTTAAACATTCTTAAAATTATTGAATATTATTTTTGAGAATATTATATCATTATATTTGATTTAAATAATATTTTTATAAGAATTTAAGTTAACTTCTATTTCAATTTTGTAAAAAAGAAATATTATATGTTATAACAAGCAAGACAAACCGAAAAAAAGACGACACTTTACGCACAAAATTATGGGTCCAGAAACAAATTGATTTCCCTCCACCCATCTTAGCTCCGGTTGAAGCTGCACTTGGACTTATCAGTTTCTGCGAGAGCTAACCTCTGCTGGTTGTCCCATTTTGCTGTGTGATTATTTTGACTGTTAACTTTTTAACACAATCACATTGGCGTGTTGCTCAACAAATTAGCAGTTACACTGTTATACTCCGGCAAAAGGACCTGAGGTTTCGTCCCCTTGTTGATGTTCATGGCCACCAACAATGAGAAATGGTAAGATACTCATACTCTGTTACTCCAAACCTCAACCCCTTTTCAAATTTCTCGACCGTTGGTGTGTGGAACTCCAACATAAGAGAGGCTGTGAACCATGGGTATGCCCAGAAAGCCCTTATTCTGTTCCGCCAAATGAAGCGAAGTGGCACAAAACCCGACAATTCCACTTACCCCTTTGTGGCGAAAGCCTGTGCCAAACTAACCCATCTGTTGCACTCGCAAGTCATCCATGCCCATGTTGCGAAATCTTGGTTTCAATCAAATATTTTTGTGCAAACCGCAATGGTTGACATGTATATTAAATGCGGTCAACTGGGCGATGCATACAACCTCTTTGACACAATGCCAGTGAGGGACGTTGCTTCTTGGNCTGTGCCAAACTAACCCATCTGTTGCACTCGCAAATCATCCATGCCCATGTTGCGAAATCTTGGTTTCAATCAAATATTTTTGTGCAAACCGCAATGGTTGACATGTATATAAAATGCGGTCAACTGGGCGATGCATACAACCTCTTTGACACAATGCCAGTGAGGGACGTTGCTTCTTGGAATGCAATGCTTTTGGGTTTTGCGCAGTCGGGTTTCCTTGATTGGGTGTTCTGTCTTTTACATCAGATGAGGTTTGCTGGGATTCGTCTTGACTCGGTCACTGTTTTGGCACTGACTCACGCTATATTGCATACTAAAAATTCGAAATTTATGACTGCCATACATTCTTTGGGAATTCGAATTGGAATAAATATTGATGTTTCGGTAGCTAACACTTTGATTGCTGCGTATGCCAAATGTGGTGACTTGGGTTCGGCAGAGATAGTATTTAATGAAATTGACGGTGGTTTGAGGTCTCTTGTTTCCTGGAATTCCATGATTGCAGCATATGCAAAATTTGCAAGATATATTAAGGCTGTCCACTGTTACAAACGGATGCTAGATCATGGCTTCTCCCCTGACGTAAGCACCATTCTCAATTTGCTTTCATCAATTGTGCAACCTGAATCACTATTTCAAGGTTTGCTGATTCATTCTCATGGAGTCAAGTTGGGATGTGATTCTGACATTTGTGTCGTTAATACTCTTATCTCTATGTATTCCAAGTGTGGGGATGTTCATTCTGCAAGGTTTGTGTTTGACGGTATGTCTGATAGAACAATTGTTTCATGGACTGCTATGATCAGTGGATATGCCGAGAAAGGACATATGGACGAGGCCTTGGTCTTGTTTGATACAATGGAAGCAACGGGTGAGAAACCAGATTTAGTTACTGTGCTCTCTTTGATTTCAGGTTGTGGGAAAACAGGGGAGCTTGAGCTTGGAAAATGGATTGACAGTTATACAATTTCTAGGGGATTAAAAGATGATGTTGTTGTTCACAATGCACTTATTGACATGTATGCAAAATGTGGAAGTATTAATGAAGCTCGTGAGCTTTTCTATTCCATGGCTGATAGAACTGTTGTCTCCTGGACAACTATGATTACAGCTTTTGCTTTGAGTGGAGATGTTAAAGAAGCTCTGGACCTCTTTTCTAAGATGGTAGACATGGGAATGAAACCAAACCACATAACATTTCTTGCTGTTATTCAAGTTTGTGTGCATGGAGGTTTACTTGAAAAAGGATTGGAATATTTTAACATGATGACTGAAAAGTATAGCATTAGCCCTGGCATAGACCATTATTCGTGTATGGTTGATCTACTTGGTCGCAGAGGACAACTAAAGGAAGCTTTGGAAATTATTGAAACTATGCCTTTTGAACCTGATGCTGGCATATGGAGTGCTTTGCTTGGTGCTTGCAAACTTCACCATAAGATGGAGATGGGTAAGTATGTGGCTGAGCGGCTCTTTGAATTGGAGCCCCAGGTAGCAGTTCCATATGTGGAGATGGCTAACATATATGCATCAATTGGGATGTGGGATGAAGTTGCAGCTATAAGAAGAAAGATGAAACATCTTCAAGTGAGGAAGTCTCCTGGACAAAGCATTGTTCAAGTGAACGGGAAATCTCATATATTTACAGTTGAAGATAGAGATCACGCTGGTGTCAATGTATATGATATGTTAGATGATTTGACTTTACATTCTAAGCAGGGACAATTAACTCATTCAGAGGAGATTTTTGAAACGTGAATAGGAAGGTAGCTATTAGCAAAGGAAGTTTGGGATGATGGCATGTTGCGCTTAAATAAAAGGAAGCTATTCATCTTTTGGTTGGTTTGACAGTAAGACTGGATGAATAGATGATTACTCGCCTTTATTTGTTTTTCCACATCACTGATACATGGTATCTTCAACCAAAAAGGCAACAACTTACCCTGTCAATACAAAGGATTGTGTGTAATTACCAATTTGGTGGAGTGATTAATTTCTGCTGTGAGGTTATTCTTTCAAGTATGTGAAATAGGACTTTAATTTAAACATAGATGAAGAATTCATTTTCATTTTGGTGCTATAAGTGAGAATCAGAATATATTGCGCAGGATGGATCCTTTAGATGGATTCTTGCCTCCTTTATTGGGGACCTATCCTAAATTGTCTACAGTTGACTTCAGTTTAAATGAACTTCGTGGGTCCATTCCTGGTAGTTTATTTTCTTCAACAACATTGACAGGTCTGATTCTTTCTAGAAATCAATTTACGGATTCCTCTTCAACATTCAGGAGGAAGTGAATTACCACTGATGCCTCCTTATTGGCCAATGCAATATCTTTATTTATCTAGTAACTCCTTGGAAGATGTTTTTCCTTCAGATATAGGTAGGATGGGTGGGCTCGGATATAGGTTTTCTCCCTCATCCTTTCGTCCTAGGAATGAATTGCTAACCTTACCAAAAAAATTTCCCGGAACTATCCCAAGGCCTGATAATATTCCTGAACAAGGGAAACATCATAGTTCAAGGGGTAATATCAGGATAGCAATTATTCTTGCATCAGTGGGTGCTGCTGTGATGATTGATTTTGTTTTATTGGCTTATCATCAAGCACAACTTAAAGAATTTCATGGAAGAAGTGAGTTTAATGGTCAAAGTACCAGAAGAGATGTCAAATTAGGACGACTTACATGGCCTTCCCTCTTCAAGTTCCATACTAATGTTCAACACCAACCAACATCTTTGAGTTTTTCAAATGATCACTTGCTGACTTCCAATTCAAGGTCTCTATCTGGACAGTCAGAGTTTATAACTGAAATTGCTGAGCATGGCTTACCTCAGGGAGCGGTAGCAACTAGTTCAGTGTCTGTAAATCCCAATATGTTGGATAACCCTCCCACATTGTTAAGTGGATTTTATATCCACTTTCTAGATGTTCTTAGCTTAATATTATGTAAGTTTCTTGAGGATTTTAAGTTCTAATTAAGGTAATTTTGTGATTTGTGTAGATTTAATAAAATCATGAAGTATGAGTGATTTGTGGTTCAAAAGGAGAAAAAAAAACTGTGCAACTAAAGCAAAGAGGAGTGCCCCAGCCCTTTGTTTGGAGAGCCCCAGCGCTCTTGGACAGAAAGGGAGTGCACCAGCTCCATTCTTGTAGCGACCCAGTGCTTGTTCTCAGACTCCAGGCCATGTTTCGTAGTTCCAGGCCTCTCAAGATGCCATTCTAACCGAGGCAAAGCACCCCTGCGTCTCCCACCAAAAGCCCCGGCGCTTACCTTTGACTTTTCGTAGATGCAGAGTTGTTTCCTTTTTCCAGTAGGATTCTTGGTGATTAGTATAAAATAGATATTTTTAGGTTTTCCTTTTTCCATTTTATAGAGGCTTGTGAAAAGCCAGTGATGTTGGATGTGTACTCACCAGATGGGTTGGCTGGAGAATTGTTCTTCCTAGATTCTTCCCTGGCATTCTCTGCAGAGGAATTATCTCGAGTGCCAGCAGAAGTTCTTGGCAGAAGTAGCCATGGAACATTATACAAAGCTACTTTGGACAACAGTCATATGTTAACTGTAAAGTGGTTATGGGTGGAATTGGTCAAACATAAGAAGGAAGTTGCTAGAGAAGTTTAACGGATCGGTTCTATGAGGCATCCAAACATTGTCCCATTACGGGCATACTACTGGGGGCCTAGGGAACAGGAGAGGCTTCTTTTAGCTGACTATATACATGGGGACAGCTTGGCCATACATCTTTATGGTAACAGTTAACTTTTTTCTCTGCTCTTTTTTCCTTCCATTCTGCTGGTTTATTGAAATGCTTACATTTTCTGTATGATATAGCTATGATCTACACTACGCTATACTCTTTCTGTCATCCAACAAAAGAAGAAAATTGAGATGACATTGTAATTCCTCTTTGCATTTGGAGTAACCCATGGTCTCATAAAATTGATAGTTAAGTTCTAGCACTGAAGACTGGACTCAGGTGGAGAAGCTTCCCAGTGATATTAAACTGTCTCATCATTAAGCTTCAAGTCTATTATATCTTGACTGAATGTCCCATTTAGATATTAATTTGGCAAATATATGTAATTTTGCTTCTAGTTGTCTACTCAGATTATTTTGGGGAGCATCTTACAAAAAAAATGTAAGATGCAATTTTGTGCCCTGGTTATATAACAATGAATTTAGTGGTAGGTTATAGTGTACCATTTGACATGTCAATATCTCAGTTATTCACCAGAAAAAAAAATGCCAGTAAATTTATTGGCTGTGGATATATTTTTGTTTGGGGCTATTGGATCTCAGTTTCAAGAATCTATTCTTTCTAGGATGTAGCTTAGGTTTTGTTCCTAGGCAGATATGAGGTATGCTGAGTGTTGTGGTTCTCAACTGGAAGAGAAATGTATACTAAGGTTGTGTTTCTTCAGGGCCTAAATCACCTCAAATTTTTTCAGGATCAAGTTCCTCCCTTCCCCTCCGAGACTGCTTTAGCTATTGTTGAAAAAGACCTTGGATCTCCTTTAGATAATATCTTTGATTGGTTTGACTATGAGCCAATAGCTGCTGCAAGTCTTGGTAATCATAGTTTTACTTTGCATACATTCTTAATAGAAAATATGTGCAATTGGAAGGAACCAAGATTAAGTGCACCTAAGTTCATGGTTGATGAGAAGTATATATATAGTGAAAAATGTTCTTTTTCTTTTTCCTAATGCAGCTCAGGTTCATCGTGCAAGATTAAAGGGGCAAGAGGTCGTTATTAAAGTGCAAAGGCCTGGTCTGAAGGACCTTTTTGATATCGATCTTAAGAACCTGAGGGTTAGTGTTATAAGGTTTTCATTTGACGCTTATATTTTAGGTCAGTTTGCAAAAATAAGGTTATTTATGTGATGATTACATAATTTTCTCTCAAATTTCCCTTCTGTTCTTTCTTTAAGCTGCCGAATTGACAACTTGGCTTTGATATATTAGTTTTCCATGCTTCAAAATCTGTACCTTTTTTTGAATATTTTTTCCTTGCATATATGTCTGTGTGTGTCTGCATGGATAGGTGCACATATATTTACTTGTATCTTTACGAATGATTTTTGGAAGTAGAGATTTTGCTACCTCTGCATAAAACGGTGATACTATAACCTTTTTTTCCCCTTCCAGGTTATTGCGGAATATCTTCAAAAATTCAACCGAAAATCAGATGGTGCAAAGAGGGATTGGGTTGCTATTTATTATGAATGTGCCTGTGTCTTATATCAGGTGATGACATTCTGGACAGTCGCTGCATTTATAGAGTACTTGATATTAATTATATATCTAGCTCTCTATCATATTCATCAAATTCTGCTATAGTTAAGTCTAACAGTGAATCACATAGGGCCTAGATGCGCTGAGATGCTGACTCTGCTTATATGGAGAAACTGGGGAAGTTCCTCTGGTTCTCGGGAGTTTTTACAACAAACATCCTGTCAAAGATACCTGAAAGTTGATTGGGAGGGTTTATTATTTATACATAGAGGAGATAACTAAGAATGTTTCTTGAGTTATTTTGAGAAAAGGGTAGCTGATGAAGTAAAATAGCAAAGAAGAATTTATTTTGTGCAATTTTAATACTAGAATAAAGGCATGCTTGTTGAACGTTCTAGTTTTCATATTTTTTGAGTTGCTTCTATCCATGACAGCAGAATTATTTTGCAAGTGTTAGACGCTAACTAATGTATAACAAAAGGGGCTCTAATACTAATTGATGCTAAGAACAGGAAACATAGAAGCTAGAGAGAAAGATAACAGGGAGGAGAGAGAATGAGAGAGAGAGAGGGTTATGTGTGAATGTTTGCTCAGCAGCAAGATCAAAATTTTCTTAAGGTGTAGATTGTTGTGACCAACAAGAATATGGCTCGTTATAGAAATAAAGTTTTACCAAAACTAGATGTAAGCAAACCGTGGGAAAATTGAGCTTGTTCTTCCTTCGGTGATGATGTTTGCATATCTTTATTACTTAAATCTCTTACTAAGATTGTGTTGTCTACTTCTTATTAGGCTTTTAGACAAATTTAAGATGCCGTCTAAGAAATTTATTCACTACATAATCAGATAACTGTTGGAGAATCTTTACATAAACTTTCTCATGAATTTAGATTATGACTTATATTGTGATTGTACTTAGATTCTAACAGTATGTCATATGACATGACTAGATATAAATTTTTTTTTTCTCACATATATTTAGGACGGTTTAATAGATTGATTTTCTACACCAACATCTGATGCATATGTTGATTAGTAAATGTAAAACATTGTTAAGGGGATGCTAATTCTTTTTGCGATGAGCTTTATGACTCATCCAACAATTGGCATTTATCCAGAAAAGGAAACACATTTTGTGTCTGAAACGATTGTTTAGTGTCTTGTCAACTTGGTTGGCATCAAAACTATGTAAACCTAGTCCACACGCAACTTAAGGGGAGCCTCATTTCACTAATACTGATATGATATTAAATAATTAATTATATATATATATATACATAAAATAAAATATTATTTTTATTTTCAAAGAAACTAACAGGTAGAACCGAGCCAAGTTGAGTATTAAATCATTTAAACCCAGCTCGTTGAACTAAATAAGCTTAACAACGAAGGAAGCAAACTTGAATAGCCCGTGAAGTGCGAACAACTTGTCTCGTCACAAAATTAACGTGGCGAAAATAAAAAGTTGCAATCTACATTAGTGGTCCCATGCAAAACACGGCATCGGCATCAGCATCAGCATCAGCATCAGCATCAGCTATTTGGTAGCTTGAGTGCCGTCCTGAACCCACAAAGCACCTTATTTTTTTTTTTTATTAAATTATTTAAAAGGCAAAGCAAGGTGAGGAAACTAAATATTCTCTTTCCCTCCCAAATCAACCGAGGCAACCAGGCAACCATTTCTCACTTCTCAGATCCAATCCCGCATTCTGTTTCTTACCGCTGCCGGCGATGGCGTCACTGGTCGCCACTCCCTCCGACCGCCAACGCATGGTTTCGTCGGTTCATGGCGACACAGGACCCTTGCTATCGGAAGAGTTCATTCATAAAAATGGCGCCGTCATCAACCACCGGCGAGTCGCCGGAAAGAATGGCACGCGGCTTCGCTCAGCTAGGCAACGGTCTATTAGAAAAGATATTGGTCACGTCGCTTCAGAAACATATTTGGTTACTCACCTCAGCTTCACGCTTCTCCGATACCTTGGGTACTTCATTTACTCAAACTTTGCCTTTGGAACTGTAATTTATGTTTCGTTTCTGTTATGCTTTGGTAGTGTTTGGAAATTGTGTATGAGTTTATTCTGGACTGTTCTCTTGTTGTGAATAGAGTATTTCGTTTTTATGATTTTGTTGTATGATGTATAAAATGAATGAATAAGTTCAATAGAAAGACTGCAACTTGTGCTATGTCTCTTCTAGATTATGATATTAATTCTGGGAGAAAGTTGACGGATAAAGGTCTGATTATGTTTATAGATATAAGGCTTCTTTGGTTGTGCTGTAAGTTTTACTCATGTTTGTAACTTGTTCTATATGTCTTACTCTTACTTCCAGTTGCAATTGATACTTTATTCAGGATAGGTTACCGCTGGATGACGAAATTACTTGCTCTTGGATGTTATGCCTTGCTACTTATGCCCGGTTTTCTACAAGGTGTGTAATGTGTGATTTGTGTGGGTCTTCTATTTAATTTTAATACCTATAAATGTTAAGTTTTTCTGTTTCCTTTTCTTTTTCTTTCATTATCACATCAGTTAAGTATGCTAGATGTTGAAAGGGAATGAAAGGTTGGGCAGTCTCCAGAAAATAAATTTTAGAATGGAATACAACTATATGTTTGCACTGAATAAGTCATATAATTTATAGCCTGTTCTCCTGTATCCAGTACAGTGATGATTCAATAGAAATTCCATTTCCTTGTCTTGAAAATCAATTTGATCATCCATGGTTAATAGAGCCTTTCTATAACTTGAAATTTGAAAAGTGAAGAATTGACTGTTAATTTTGATGCGCATCTGTCATGTTAATTGTGATCATCAAAGGGTTTGGATATTTCAACGATGTTATCCGAGTTGCTGAAAATTGAGATACTCCAACCCCAATTCAAGTATATTTATATCTGTATTTCCCCTGGTTCTGTAAGAGTGCAGTTGTCAAGTTCTATGCATGCATTTGTTCAGGAGAATATCTTATCATCCATCTTGTACTCCTTTGACACAGGACAGCAAGGGGGTTAGGCTGAAATCAGTGTCATTTTTTTATTGGGGTTGGGGGAGGTATATCATTATACATAAATGAAGTATTGTGCAAAGTTTCTTCGTGAGAATTGTCTGGTGACTTGTGCTCATGAGTCCTCAAGGAAGTCTTTAACCAGATGAGTATATTTGCTAATCCAACATCTAGTGTCATCTCAAAGGTTTAGTTACTCACTTTACATAATAAATGTGCAAGGTTTCTGCATGACATTTGTTTAGTGGATGTCTAATGATGCCTAGTGTCCAACCAGAAAAAAGAGAGGAGGTAGTTATACATAAGCTTGAAAATAAGATGATTGTTTCTTTATTCGCAAACCTTGCATTTTCAGTCTCTTTTCACTTATTCTGATTTGTTTGTTTTTATAGACATAGATAAGTAACTAAACACATTCAGCACTTTGGTCTCATTACATATTCCAGTATGTGCGTTGGTATGGTTCACCAAACTGCTTTTGTTCGTTTACCTTAAATTTGTGACTTGTATGGCAGCTTCAGCTTCATGAGGTTTGACTGATCTATCTTATATTTTTTAATCCATTCAGTTTATTCCAAACAGTCATTCAGAAGCCCAATGATAACCTTCTACTTTATCTTGTTCTGATTCCTCTACTGGTCATTCTGATACTTGGTTCTCCTATAGTACTTCCTGCTGTCTCTCCTTCAAATCATACAGTGTGTTATCAAACCCAAAACATCTGAGGGAAAATGTTCTATCTTTTTTTCTTTTGGAGGGGGGGTGGATATTTTGATATATATTTGTCTCATAGAATATTGTTGTATTAAGTAACCTTAGTAGAAGATAACCTTCTGTTTTTGAACTTTTCTACAGTTGGATATTATTATTTCTTATCAAGCCGGGTAAAGCGGAGTGTTGTTTATGGAGATCAGCCCAGAAATAGGTAAGTTAAGTTGAAAAAATGGTAGCTTTTATCTGACTTTCCTTAATATCCTACAATGCTCCTAATGCATGTGTTGCTTGTCTGATATTCGTGTTGTAAATGGTGGTTTTGCAGGTTGGATCTATATATACCTGGTGATATTCAGAAACCTAAGCCAGTCTTGATATTTGTGACTGGGGGGGCATGGATTATTGGGTGAGTGATTTGAAATATCTATAGGTTCAAATGATGATTTAGTTCACTGTTAACTTTTACTTGGAATATATGGTGATGTGTAATTTTTTTTCGGGATGCTAAAACTTAAGCTGTTCAATCTCTGCAATAGTGTACCGCTGTCCACTTGATCAGAAAGGGGCTTTGCTCCAGAAGTTGATATTATTTTTCCACATGTTCCAGTTTCAAATTTAGAAGACAAAATCTTAACATTATTCCTATGAATAATTTCACCATCTAAATCATAATACAAGGACTTTCTATATAGTTTGAATTGGCATGTACCTTTTGAAATGGCAAGCAATGTTGTCTATTGTTTAACTGAAAATAACTGCATAAAGTATTTAGTAAGAGCATGTCTGGAAATATATAACAGAACTCAAAGATATGAGCAGACAACCTAATTTAACTTGTCATGATTGGTTGGTACTTCAATCTCTGCACAGGGTGCTTTTAATATTGGATTTAAAATTAGATGCTGATATTCAATTAGAATTCTTTATCATATTTTTTTGCGAAAGTTTAGCTCTAGATATTCTTTAATATGATGCCATTTTTCTTTAGCTTTTAAAGGTTAAATTTCTTCAATTTCATTTTTATTTAGGTACAAAGCATGGGGCTCCCTTTTAGGGCTACAGTTGGCTGAAAGAGACATTATAGTGGCATGCATTGATTACAGGTACCTTGTCTCAGTTCAAGCAGTGCAAGATTGAGTCTACAATTTACCTTTGGTCAGATTTGCTATATGTTTGTGGTATTCTAATGGACAAATTGGGTGTCTTTTATAACCTTTTTGTAGGACATTATGTTTACACTATTCATAATCACAGGGATGTTTCCTCACACTATGGCCTTTCTTTACGTCCTATTTCTTATTTCAATTGCACTCTATTAAAAGCAAGACAATATCATAAATGTTACAAGATATTAGATCTTTCAGCCATGTTGAATGGTGTAGATCTGAAATTTGTAAGAGATTTATTTGTTGTATTTGTCATTTAAATCTTGGAAATGGTATAGGTCATTCCTAGAAGAAGCATATCCTAATTGACATTATGTAAAGGTTTAGTATAGCTTAGCATGTAAGAGTTTGTTGCCAAGTGATTGTGCTCTCTTATATGTGCTGCTGTTGCCTAAAGGGTAAAACTTTGTGACATTTAACTTGCAAAACTTATGCTATATTTATCACTTAATAGCTCTTCCATTTAATGTGAATGCAGAAATTTTCCACAGGGAACCATCAGTGATATGGTAAACGATGCTTCCCAAGGAATTTCCTTTGTTATTAACAATATATCTTATCATGGAGGTGACCCCAATAGGTGATATACTACTCTATCGTTTTCCTGTACATCATATCCTCAAACATTTAACTGTAAGATTAATGTATTTTTGGTTAATAAATTTGTGATAGGATTTATCTAATGGGGCAATCTGCTGGTGCTCATATTTCTTCTTGTGCTTTGGTGGACCAAGCAATCAGAGAATCTGAAAAAAAGGAGAGCATTTCTTGGAGTGTCTCGAAGATAAAAGCGTATTTTGGTTTGTCTGGAGGGTAAATTTTTTTTGCTTTATTAGAATATGATGGGAATAAGCTGAATTTGGTGGGAATTGTCAAATTTTAATGATATAGTTTTGTCATGAAGAAACAATCCTTACCTGTACAACAATATGCTACTTAAGCATTCTGAAGAGTGTGGTCTGCATAGCAATATCTTCTACAATTTTCAGGTTGTCATACTATGAAAGATAATGTTAGTGAAATAAGTATATGATAGAGAAAAACCATTAAACATACTACAGTGGATCTTGAGTGTGGTTCTGCCTTTCGAACTGTAACTGCATTTAAGGTAGTGGAACGTCACTTCATATATATATATATGGATCTTATTGTTGCTAATAATCATTATGATGTGCAAAATCATGGAGATATGGGAAGTGTAACTGTACTAAATACACCCACTTCATTTTAAAAGCATCAAATTAAAAATTTAATCTGTATGCTTAAATTGATGAGAGTATATAGAATAGGTAAATGAGTGGAGTTTCTTCGTCTTATTCTTATGGCTGCTTTCCTGTGTATGTCCAAATCTCTTTTATTTATTTGTATTTCTTAAAAGAAGGGAAAGGATAAAGAAGAAAAAGAAAGAAACAAAGGAGTGGTTTTCAGGTTTTTGGTGGATTGGGGAAAATATGTGTACTAACAACTATGCTTTGCTTCTAGATTATGTTTACTGATCTTCTGGTTTATAGATGGTTGAAGGCTCATCTATTAACCCGGTTGACTTATGTGTACAGATACAACTTACTGAATTTAGTTGATCATTTTAATAATCGCGGCTTGTACCGTTCCCTTTTTCTAAGGTACTTGCCCAATAACTTCTCTAGTCATTCATCAGCATGCTCATCAATTTTGTTGACAACCAAGTTACCTTCTCCCCTCCCCTTTGCAGGTTTTGTTGCTTCATTATAACCTTGTGAGTTTCATTGCAGCATAATGGAAGGCGAACAATCATTACATAAATTTTCTCCAGAAGTTAAAATTCTGGATCCAATGCTTAAAGATGCCACTCGTCTCTTGCCCCCTATTATTCTTTTTCATGGAAATGCTGATTATTCCATACCATCAGATTCCAGGTTAGTAAATGGGGTTTTAAATTTAAAAATCAGTTATATTTTCCTACTACAATGAATGAAACTACTAATCATTTGTGATGATATATTTACAAGCTATATTATTCATGCTATAAACAAAACCAGATGAGCTTCAGTTCTCATGAAATTATATAAGTTGTGATATATAGAAAAACTTCAATTCTATAATTTACTTTGCTAGACTTTTCAGAATTTGCATCAAAATATATGTGGCTTTTGTCCATTACTTTTAGATATTAATAAGTGATTATTTGCAGTAAGCGGTTTGCTGATGCTCTTAAGAAGGTGGGACTAAGAACTGAGCTGATTCTGTATGATGGAAAAACTCACACAGATTTGTTTCTCCAAGTAAGTGATAAGTACTGTTGCATTTTGTTCTCATTTTTTGACTTTAATAATACAGACATATAAATGAATTTAGCATTCCAATTCTGTCTGTAGTAAAGCTGGGAAATGAACCAATACAGTAAATCATGTAGAACTAGAAATGAATGGACTGGTAGGCTCAAATAGAGATCCTTTCAGCTTGATACAAGTTGAGGTAGTTTATTAAGCTTATTTAGACAGATGATGTTGATTTTATATATATTGCTTAATATGCTTGCCACATCTTTACATGTGAGCATACTGACATACGTACATTGCATTCAAACTTGCTCAAAAATTACATACTGGATTTGCTTCTGTATGCCTGAATCCTCTATATTGTTTTGCTTTGCTATTATCTTCTTGAATTCTAAGTTCAAAATTAGATCTTCCGCAATGGAAAATAATCTTCCTATACCAAGATTTTTCCTTCCGTTTCCTTTTCCTTTTCACATGCACCCGTTTCCTTTTCCTTTTTGTCTGTTCAACTAACTTCTAATTCTTGAACATGCTTTACAGGATCCCCTCCGAGGTGGTAAAGATGACCTATTTGACCATATAGTTGCCATGGTACATTCTGATGATAGTGAAGCTCTTGCAAAGGATGCTGAAGCACCCCCAAGAAGACGGCTTGTTCCCGAGTTTTTATTAAAGTTGGCACGCGAGATCAGTCCTTTTTAACTCTCAAGCGTGGCAATTCTCAGGCTTCCCGTCAACTGGTAACCTATGCTTGCTTAATATTTATTTCATTCTTCTTAAACTCCTCGTCTATCGGGCCATTTATTTACACCATATTACTTCATAGATAATAGGTTGAAGTTCCTTATTTAGTTCCTTGAGGTTACTATGGTGTTATCCTAGAGTTCCATGTTGTATACCCTGAAGATCTCCCTGTATTTTACCCGCGTGAACTGGATGTTTTGATTTGTATAGATGCACCCTTCTTATCAGGTATTATGACTATTTGTTCACATTTGGCAACTTTTGTATAATGATTCTTGATTTTTTTGGTTTTAGCTACGATTTTGGATTCGAACATAAAACCCACAAGCCTTGAGAACAACCCCAGAACCACTTAGTTACAAGTTGTTTAGTATATAATGATTCTTGATTAAGGGAATAGGAATTGAGTTTAGCAATTATATTAACTGGACGATCTAGTGTTGCTTATTTCATTGATTTTGTTTTGAGTTTTTCCTTTTGTTAGAACTGGTGTCTACTTGTCTTGCAGCTTCTATATGATGCGGGTTTCAGTGGTTGAAGCTTGTTGAAATTCGTTAACTGAAAAATGATATTTTTATATTTTTCTCGAAATGTTCTATAATTTAATTTCATTTTTCGAAATTATGATAATCTTGTAGGAGAATGTTAATATCTCGGTCCTCTTGTCATGCTTTGGTGGAGGTTGGCTTTTTCCTCTTTTCTAGTTGGACAAGAAAATCGTTTTTTCCCCTTAAAAGTTAATAAAACTTGTGGAGGTTACTATTGTGTGCTAAATTTTAGATGGAGGATATCGATGGTGGTTAAAGTCGGCAAATTTATCAAAATAATGCTATTTAATAAAGAAGTTACAAAATTATATTACTTTTGAAACTATTTATCAAAATTTATTACTTTTTTCACACAATACAAGCTTAAATTAATTATGCATTTCTTTTAAAAAAAATGCTAAAATGATATGGTGTTTTAACAACAAATGCTAAAATGAAAAGAAAAAAAAAAGCGTTTATATGAAAAATGCTAAATGTTTATATGAAAACGTTGAAATGTTAAATAGACGGTTGACAATTTTTTGAAAAAATAAAAAAAGGTGAATTCATTTTTGCATGTCCTATAAGACACGTAATATTAAAAAGGAAAAGTGAGACATGTTGAAATGGTGGAAAGAGAACTAGGGAGAGACGGAGAGAGAAAGATAAAAAGAAAGAGAGAGGAGAGGAGAGTCAGATAGAGAAAGAAAAAAAATGAAAATAAATTAAAAAGTCTAACAAAAAATGTTGAAATGTTTTAGCGTGTAGCATAAGGATACGGAATTTATTTTTGTGTTTCCTTAAATGATATGCTGAATGAATTCACGCTTCTTATTTCTAAACGTTGAAATAAATCAACGTTTTCTTTCATTTTCAAAAAACTTGTCAATATTTTTTTTACATTTTAGCGTTTTTAGAAAAAATAAATTAGTATTTTTTTTATAAAATGTATGTTTTATATTTTGGCGTTTATTATTTAAAACGCTGTAATATTTTAACATTTTCTAAGAAAAATATTTTAGCATGTATTGTGCAAAAAAAAATAACCCATTTCGGTAAATAGTTTCAAAAGTAACATAATTTCATAATTTCTTTATTAAATAACATTTTTTTGGTAAATTTGCCATTAAAGCTTGTTTTGAAATTTAAAATTTTTAGATTAGATTTTTATTTACAAATGAATTCTTTGAAATTTGTTTCAAACCATATCAACTTAGGAATTCAATTTATTTACAAAATTGTATATTATTTTAAGATTTGAAAAACCTATACCACTTTTGATAGAATTTATAAATAATTTATTTTCAAATGAGATCATTTCATTTTTATTTAAAATATATATACTTTTAGTACTTTTAGCTACAAATTTTGAGGTCGTTCTCAATATTACTCAAAATATGTTCTGATCACACTCTTGATCAAATATTTGCTAATTTAATATACTTTAACAATCATAATAAATGTGGGGTTTATGAGCATTTGTGTGTTAGAAGTGAATTTTTTAATGTTATCTTCATTAAATACCATGCTTCTCTCTATAGTTGGAGGTTAAGAGTAAAATAAGATGAAAAAGTAAAAAAGAAAATCTAGTGAACAAATTTAATTTGAAAATTTATTCCCACGTGAGTCCATACCCAATACTCACAACGACAAAACAAATAAATGAGGTGAATTTCATTTTATTTTTCTCCTACAGAATAGATATGGTGACTCAATTTAAATAAAATAATAAGATGAGGGCAGTTGAAAGAGATTTCCAGTTCAATCCCTTTCAAATAAGGAAAAAAGAAAGACAACCCTTTATTAATTTCCTGTTCTTTCGTTTTCTTTTTCTTCCAACCAGAACTATCAAAGCCCCGGAAATGCATCTCTTTGTGGGTGTCCTTTTTCTGAATGAATTAGCTCAAGGATATGCTTTATAACTTCCAATCTTCACCACTTGTCTCTCCTACTGTTGTTGCCTCTCAAGTTTTGTAGAGTATGAAAAAAACTCACAATTTGAAAGCATCGACTATGTAATACTTCCTTATAGCAGTTGATTTGAATAGATAAATGCATGCCATTTGAATTTCAACCAATAGTTCATAAGTTGTGAACACTCACGGAGCAGCCTTTTCAATATGCTTAAGATGTGGATAAGAAATCTAGCTTAGTGAAACGTAGTCCCAATTATAAAGTTAGTCTCTTTATTCTCTATTTTCTGATTCGAATCCTCTTGATTACAAATGTCGTCACTATTTATCTATTGACAAAAAAAAAAAAATCAATTATAATATTTCACATAAAAACTAAATGCCATAACTTGATCAAGTCAAATTAATACCTCCTCCACTCATTTTGGCTCCTAAAAATTATAGTGAGGCCTCTAAGAAATTCATGCTAGTTCTGCCCCTTCAGCCAATTGATGGGTTGATTTGCAATCATTTGGAGTAAGTGTAGTGCCCCACGGATATACTTAGATAAATGCATGTCATTTGAATTTCAACCAATAATTCATAAGTTGCGAGCATTTATGGAGCAGCCTTTTCAATTTACTTAAGATGTAGACACTCTATTTTGACCTAACACTCTCTTAGACTGAACTTAAAAAAGCAAAAGGAAACCAAAAATATATATCAATCTAGCTAACAATACTACACTTAAAGTTGTAGATAAACATAAAAATATAAAATGCAAATTAGCATGAATTTATGTTCTTTCTTTCTTTTACATATATATATATATATACAAATTGATCAAGTCAAATTAATACATCTTCTACGTCTTGGCTTACTGCTCTAGCATCATAGTGTAATGGGTGGGGTATGAAAAGAAGTAAACTAACACTACATGGAGCCCATCAATGAGTCCTTTCGCCACCATAAATGGGTCTTTTTCCTCAGCATCTTGACTCTTTGACTAGTCACACGCCAATGGTTT
The DNA here is from genome assembly GCA_003255065.1 of Cercis canadensis. Lineage (NCBI taxonomy): Eukaryota > Viridiplantae > Streptophyta > Magnoliopsida > Fabales > Fabaceae > Cercis > Cercis canadensis. The sequence continues at coordinate 74,528 of QAOA01001356.1, forward strand.
TCAGAACAGAAAAATCTTCACTTCCTGGAAATTAAGATCAAAATAAGAAGAAAAATACTTAATCAGAAAATTTAAGTTGAAAAGTCGTTCATTCGTCGCACGCCAACACACACTAAGACTAACGATCATGTATTTGTTTATTTTTCTTTCTCTTTTCTTTTTCTCCAAATTAACTAAATTTGTGCACTTTCCTGGAAACACCCTCCAACTTGTATTTATCCTCAAGTCAATGAGCAAGTCTTCTAAATAGCTGCTCCCCTTATCTATTTTGATGAATCTCCTTCACTCATTTTGCATGTTCTAATATTTTATACTATATTCTACAACCCCTCGGCTTCCCTTTTCTTAAGACTATAAATACATGAATGATTGCACATGGTATACACAAGAAAGGAAAATTGAATTCCATCTTCATTAGTTATATTCTCTAAATATGAAGTCTATTCTTATTGCATTTTTGCTCTTGGCTTCCCTTATCTTCTTTCCCTTATCAACTTTTGCTCGAGTTATAAATGGTAAGAGTCCAATCCCAAACTGGTACTTAATTATATTTTTTATCTGCAATTTCTTTTCTACAATCAACCTTTTCCTTGAAGAGATATACATCCATGCATGTTACCTTAATCTAGCTCAGGTGATTGACGTGAATCAGAATTTTCATACAAGTCATAGATTCAAGTTATGGTAACAACTCCTTGGTGAACGTAAAGAAATATAGAAAAGAGATATGTCACTAATAAATCTTAAAAAGTAGTTATTAATTTCACTTGGAAAAGAGGTGCTTTCTAGGCCAAAGGAACTAGGGTTTTGTCCTTGATTATCTTAAAAGAATAGTTTAGGTAGCTATATGTGATTTTATAAGTGGGCTTGCCTAAATTGAGCTGAATTGCATAACTTATATAATTATGTTAAATTGTAGAGTAAATTATATTTTTCGTTATTGAATTATTTTTCAAATATCACTTTAGTCTTTGATTTATATTTTGTGTCACTTTAATAATCGAATAATCATATTATTTGTCAAATCAATCATTTGTAGCAAAAAAAAATGATCACTTAAATAATTAATTTGACTAGTAAAATGATTATTTGATAACTAAAATAATATAAAAAATAAATCAAAAGCTAATGTGACATTTAAGAAATAATTCTGAGATGAAAAATATATTTAACTTTAAATTGTAAACATAAGTTTTATGTAAGTAACATTACTCGTGTGAAAAAGGTAACCAGCAAAGTCACATCTGCTTCTTAGGCTTTCCTTGAATTGAACTTAATTAATTGCAATAAGATTGTTTTCCGAACTAACTGATGTACGATGATGCAGCTGAAGAGAAAATTAATGTTGGGAAGTCCTCTCCCCCTCTAACTCCGTGCAGCAAGAACCCTTATAGAAGTTGCGTTCCCAAACGACCGCCAAATTGCAACCCCTATAAGCGCAGTTGTCCTCCTAGTCGTAACCCAGCAGCACCACCACCACCGCAGAAGAGTCGCTGAATTGTGAAGACACCCCATGGAAAATAATGGAGATTATATATCCATATAATGGACCTTTCCTCCCAATAAACCAGTAGCAAATAAAATAGTAAATAAGAGAAAATAGAAAACCTTGTTAAGATGTGGAAAAGCATGCAGGCCCCCATATATATATAGGTATGTTTATTAGAGGGATCTTTATGTTATGACATGTCTTCATATATAGCTATGTTAATTAGAGGGAGCTTTATGGGGAAACCCTCAACTTAGTTACTCAATAAACTCTTTAATTTTCAATAATATGCTTATAATGTAACACTGTATTCGTGTTGCATTGTGAAAGTTTGATTTTAAAAGAGCAGCTTGCAGTTATAATTATTTTTAAGGGTTTTGTATTGCAATTTGTTGAGGTTACATTTGCAATAGTATATTTGCCTTCACATAATTAAACACTTTAAATTAAGGAGAGCAAAATGGACGGTAAAACTTCTTACAAGTTAAGTATATATATTTTAAGAGTAATGCTTTTGGCACACTTCTTACACCAAGCACATGTAAAACTTGTTTGGTGAACATGATAAGAAGGACAAGATAGAATAAACTATTATCTAATATTTGATATATTTTAATACGATAGGATGAAGCCGTCATGTTAATCATTTTTATGTTTTTGCCAACAAGATAAATGCTGGAACTTGACCTTCAAACATATTTGAGCTCAGATCGATGCCGCGTTTATCAGAATATGGTGGTGATAAATCTGCAATTTGACCTCTCATTTGGTTGTGAGAAAGATTCAAGTTTTGTAAATAGGGAGACAGTCCCCAAAACCATTCAGAAATTTCATCAGAAATCTCAGCACTTGAAATATCCAATGCGTAATAGCCAGTTTGAGTTCTAAACCATTTGGGAAAATAAGGGCCCAATTTGCACGATGCTAAAGATATGTATGCAAGCTGGAAAGGGGGCACCCAATTGGTACTAACATTAAAGACCAATGCATTATAAGACAAATCCAAAGCTGAAAGAAAAGAGAGTTTGGAGAAATGAGCTTCAGAGATCACACCTTGCAATGAGTTATAACCAACATTCAACACCTCCAAGTTTGATACTTGTCCAATGCTATCACTTAAAGTACCATTCAAGTGATTTTGATTAACATGTAACTTGCAATGACAAGAATTGGGAGAAATCTGGCGTTGTTCCTGTGATATTGTTTGAGCTCAAAGACAAATACTTCAATGATTTCTTTGCACATTTAGGAAACTTGGGAATTAACTCATCAATCTCTCCACTCAACTTCTTGTCATATAAAGACAGCTTACTCAAACTGCATATATCCCACAAGGATTGGGGAATCCCACCTTCAAGCTTGTTGCATCCAAGTTCTAACTGCTCAAGGAAGCCAAAGTTTCCAAAGGCTTGGGGTATTGGACCACTTAAACTGTTTTGAGAGAGTAGAAGAATAGCAAGGCTGCTATTGTAATTCAACAGCCATGGGAATATAGAAGATGTCAAATTGTTGTTAGAGAGATCAATGATAGCAAGAGTGCTAGAAACGTTGTGAATAGTAGAAAAAAGGCCCACATTAGGAAGATGACAATTATTGAGATCCAATAAATTCAGTTGAAAAAGATTGCTGACTAGCTGCAACCAATTTTTTGCACTGCTGAGGTTAACTTCTTGTAATACTAGACTTGTTAAGGATGGAAGATGAGCTAACCACTCTAAATTGGAACTCAAATAAGGGGAGCTAAGATCGAGATATAGCAATTGAGAAAGGTTTCCAAGATGATTGGGAATTGTTCCATTGATGAAATTGACACTAAGATCAAGATATCGCAAGCCGGATAAGTTCATTATTTCATGAGGAATTTCCCCCCAAAGAACAGCATAGGAGAGATTGAGGTAAGTCAAGTGGGTTAAAGAACCAATGAATTTTGGAATTGGAGTAAAATTGAAATTATTGTAGCTGAGGTCTAAATGGTTCAAATGATACAATTCAACCAATGATGGACTAATCATACCTCTCAAACGTTTCCCACCAAGGTTGAGCTCAACCACATGACCAGTTTGATTGCTACAATGGACACCTTCCCATTTGCAACATTCTTTTTGGTTTTGTCCATTGCCCCAAGAAGAGAGCTGACCATAGTCATCTATGAGCTCTTCTTTGATTGCAAGCAGTGCTTGTCTCTCCCTTTCTATGCACTTCACCTGAACACGGCTAGCCACTGTTTTGAATATTGCAATGTGCATCAAAAGCACAAAAAAGGGACCAAGAACTGTAAGAAATCTTATACTCATGATGGGTTTGGGGAACAAAAGCTGATTATAAAATGAGTGTGCAATATAAATTGAGCAAGAGATAATCAAGCTGAGCTGAGTATTTAATAGGCGATGAGGAATTGGAGTCAAAGATGCCGCTTCATTGAAGCCAGCGTGTAGGGGCCCCTTAAGTGGTCACTTCGTATATAAAAGTTAGCCAAGCACAAATATGCAGTCAATGTTACCAAATTCTATAGTACACATTTCACTATTTAAATCAAGACTATAACTGTAAAGTGGTCTTAATGGTCAGAGTTCCACGTGATAAAGATCAACTTGCAGAACATACTATACTACATCCTCATCAGAGAAAAATAAACTGTTTTCTTGTTCATCTTGTGATATAGTTTTTCTTACTCTTTCCCCGTAATTTCTTGGAAAAGGAACCTTCAAGGACAGTGCCGGGATACTGAACCTTCAAAGACAGCCTGTAAAGAAAAATGGTTCATTTACCCAAAAGAAAAACTAAAAACAAAATATAGTAGTGGGACTACTCAACTACAAAATGGGGCCAATTTGCTCATCAGTTTGACTGGTTCTCTTATTGCACACCAATGTTGAAAATTTGAGTAGGAAAACAAAATAAGAAGAATAAGTGGTCTATTGATGTGTGCTTAATTTATTATTGTCATTCCATCACTCATTTGGCATCTTCCCCTCTCTCTCTTTAGCTCTCCCATACTTGAGACTATAAATACATGATGGCCTAGAGTATACATCCACAAGGCAAATTGATCAATCAATTCTATCACCAAGTAGTAATATTCTCTAATCATGAAAGCCATTCTTGTTACATTTTTACTTTTGCCTTCCATCATCTTCCTCTCCTCTTCAACTTTTGCTCGGGTAGTAAACTATAATGGTAAGTGCGTTACTTCCAATCCCATAACTTCAGCTTAATTTACATTTTTCATACACAATTGTATTTCATTTCAACAATTAACTTGTTTATAAAAGATAAATTAGGTTCTCTAACAAACACACTTCTTCTAATTTAAGAACCTACTAAACTTGATGTTGATTTAATTCTCTCTGTGTACTCCCCTTCCTATATCTTGCGACCATTATGCTCATTTATACAAGAAATTTTGTATCCTTTATTGGTTTTTCTTCGTCTTTTTTATCATTCTGAACTATGAATTAATGATGCAGGAGACAAGTATGCTGATACTGAGAAACACTTGGATGCGTTTGTTGACTTTGTTCACCCCCCTGGAGGTGTTGACTGTGGTGTGAGCCAAGCTGAGTGCCTTCCCAAGCCAACACCAGAATCACCACAGAGAAAATCAGGGCCTGTAAACTTTGGATGTGATCCAAAAAATCGTAATTGTCCTAAGCCTAAACCAGCACCGTGCAAGGGAGGTTGCTTACCGCCACATTCTAACAAGACATAATGGTTCTCATTCAGATGGAGAAATCTCAACTTATTCAATAATCAATAAACTTTTTTGTATTTTTTTATTGTATTGAGCAAATTAAAATCTATATTTCAATAACTCACGAGTTTAGCCTAATGGTAAGAATGTAATAAGTTCATCCAAACTAGCTAAGGTTCAAATCCGGGGCCAACACCCATGGAATTTTTTTCTTGTCAATATGGGGGTGCACCTTTAAAATCATCTCAAAAGAGACTTAGTCTAAGTTTGAGAAAGCTAGCCCGAAGATACTCCTACCATTAAAACCAAAAAAAAAATTTACATTTCAATTTCTTTAATTTGAGAAATAAAATTGTCACCTTGAGTATTTTGCCTACATGTGCATTATTCCTAGATTCTATTTATTTGTGATGTTCCTATAGATTAGAAATAATATCAGTTGCCAATTTGCACTAATTATAACCACTGCTAAATACAAAAGCAAGAGAGAGGAGAGAGAGAAAAAAAAAGATTAATCTAATCATACAGCTACCGTTAAGGGATTCAAATATTCCACACATTTTCACAGTGGGTAACATCTACTCTCAGTGACCAACAACATTATGCAGCTTATAACTCAAACTGGGTTCAACATGAATATCTGGAAAAAGTGTAAGAAAGCATACTATATAGTTTAAAAGGTTCAATATTTAGCCATACCCAAGTGTAGTCCATAATAAACCTTCTTATCTCATTCCCAATGAGAAGATTTGAACAATAAACCTTCTCAAACTCTAGTCAATGAGTCTCACAAAAGAAATATGCCAAGCAAAGAAAAGGATACTATATGTGATTAGTATGCAAAGATAATTAATAAACAGTTTCATGGAAGTTGCAAGAACTATCAAATGCCAAACTTTATGGCTAACACCCCACAGAAATATTCGTTTCAAGGTTAATTTTAAAGGTTCAGTGTAGCACAAAACTTGAAGGTTTCCTAAGCCTACAAAAATTTATAAAGCAATTCCCTCAATAGTTTTCGAGTCCAACTTTGTCTCAGTCCTGTCCTCAATGCTTCAGTTGCCTTAAGAGCCTCATATAAACCATCTTCTCTGTGAACAAATCTAGTAACTTCTTCAGCAAACTTCCTCTGAACAGTAGTAGGCACATATCCAGGTTTCTTCATCTCTCTCTCTAACTCATTTATCTCCTCAATATCCAAGAAAGTAAGATTTTTCAGAAGCCTAATTACATCTACATCAGGAACAAAGAAAAAATATTAGCCCATTGATCATTAGCCCCAATTTGAACACTAACACCCTCATTCTGGAACAAGTGCAAGAAATCATATCCCTGCAACAACTGGTAAGTGAACTTAGTATAGCTCATTCCTTGTTCTAATTCCAATCTCTTCCTTGCAATTTCCTTAGCCATCATTGAACCCTCTCTAGCATATCTACCCACTCGTTTCAAAAAATCCAATAAACTAAAATCGTTTCACCAATCATAACTATTCAAAATTATAAGAGAAGAATCATCCAAATCGAAATTCACATTCAAATAATCCAAGTACATGTTTTGAGAACCACCCAGAATTCTACTAATAGTGTTGGTTATACCTATAGTGTTCTTCTCCAACGTATCCACATCAAGTTCACGCCTTTAGAAGCTTTTCCCAGATGGGTCGCCGATACGAGCGGTGGCGCCGCCGATCAAAGCGACGGCTTTATGGCCGCACCTGTGGAACCAAAAGAGCATAATTCATTTACCAAGTTCATGGCGTTTACTAACCGTTTCCTCTTTCTTTTTCTTTTTTAGAAAAACCGTTACCTCTTTCTCAAAATCTCACCTACCAACCCCTCTCTTCACTCCCAAAATTTCATTCCCTGCAATGCCGATGACCCATTTGCTGCTCCTTCTACAACTTCTTGCCCAATTTTCTTCTGTCCCTGCATATTCTCATTTATCTGCAGGTCAATATCTCTCTGCCTCCACGCCTTAACATAACTGGGTTTCTCAGTTTTCTGTGTTTATTTGTTTTTTAGTATGTTTTACTTTGACCCCTCAAAAATTTCTCATTTGACAATGTTCACTTCATTCAGTTCAGGAGTCACAAAGAAGGCTTTTGCATAGGCTCTCCAAACCTCTAACTGGAGATGATGGAAGGGTTTATGCTTGTTCTGACCAGAATTTTTTTGCATTTGAAAATAATGGCACCATTTCTTGGACCATACATTTAGACTATAAATGCAATGCTGGTATGGCTCCTGTTCATGGTGGTCAAGGAAAGGTAAGATAGTTCTGTTTTAAATTTAGTTTCAATGGCCATATGATTATGAATTTATTCAAGACATTGTTATGTGGCTTCAGATATGTCAATTTCACCGAACCGCGTTAAATCCTTGTGTGACTTGATCTGATTGCTCGTTCTCTTTTACTTTCATCTTTCCAACAACTATTTGGGGGATTTCATTGAATTTCCTACTTTGAAGATTTGGGTATTATCATAGCTTCATATACCTGTCAAGTCTCATGCTACTCCATTCAAAGACAATCGCCGAAGTGAACATTGTGATGTTGCAATCACATATTCCTCCCACTAAAATTTTCTAATCTGTCCACATATGAGAATTTTAGTGTTAACTATTCTCAGTATTCAATTATGCCATTCATTTTTCTCATAAATTTCTGCAAGGAAAATTGTTTTCTGCAGTAGTAATGCCTCATATCTTAGATTTCCATGTGTCTTATATGTCTGCATATATGATATGATATCTAGGTGTGAGGATGTTTGGCAATTTAAAATTCCTATATTTGGTGTAACAATTGAAAGTTATCCCATATACTAAAAAAAATATGTAAGTTCATATTTAGTGGCATAAAAAAAACTTAGATATCCAAATATAAAACTTTTATTTATAAGAAATCTTTTTTTGTAACCAAAATAATAGTAAGGATATGTTATATTTATAAGAAAATCTTGGTATCCCATATTCTTTTACAAGGTGTTAAATCCTAATTGTTATCCCACATTTTTTTACTCTTATTAATTCTTGTAAGGCACTGCCAGATATACTTGGTTGCAGAGAACAGAATAGTGAAGATTAATTTTGACAACATTGGAACTCCTGAGCCTGCAGCAGAAATTTTTTTTGGTCCAGAACCAGGTGAACATGCAGCAGTTGAAATTATTGGGATCTCAGTGAGCTCAATAAGCTCAACTGTATTCATCAACATCAAGAACCGAGGACTCTTCGCGTACAGGTCACATGAACATTTACTCTGGAGCATAGGACCAGTGCTTTACCAATTTGGCTACCGTCAAGGATGTAGAAAAAATCTTAAAGATTGTTATTTTACATCAGTTCCCATGCTTGATCAATGTGAGGCTAGTATATATGTAAGGCTTGCTCTTCCCTGGTCCACTGCACTTTCTTTTCTTTCAAACGCTGGCTTTTGCAGCTATATAAGTAAGGGCGATTGCTAAGCTACCCAATGGAGTAGTGCTACTTCACCCATTCCGGCAAGACCCATGTTTTAAAATTGGTGTCATTGTGAAGATCTTGAAAAATCGAGTTGCGTAGTGTGAGTCAGATTTCAAAACAGTTGACAGAATTTAAGTTCAATTATGTCAAAGAAAATTAATATTCTTGATTATTTTTAATTCGACATTTTTGTCATATCACTTTGTTTATGTATTTTATAAAAAAACTAATTGTTCTAGCTCACATTAGATAACTTGTTTTTTCAAAAATTTTGCAATGGCACTAATTTCAAGACATGGGTCCCACCGAAGCTGATAGCATTGCAATCACTTACTCTAAGTAATATGTGATGATATTTCCAACAAATATGATCTTGATCACTAAGGAAAAGGGTGGCTATTTCAATTCACTTAACCCTTCTAAGTTCCAACTATGTCCAATAAAGGTTAGAAACCAACTTGGTTGTTTCTTTGCAGTATTATAACTACTAACTCAAAGTATTATGTGAATTTTTATCCTATTATAAAGTGCTTGCAGGGAAATTGTTCTTTTTGTTTCATAAGCATCCATGTCCCACAAGAACAATTGACTTTAATGAAAGTATGATATGTTTCTACTCTTGCAGATCTCAAATACAGAAGGAGAACTATATTGTTTGTCAGTTCGCACCCGTCACTTTAGATGGATACGTGATTTTAGTTCATTAGATAAAATTTTCACCATCACCCCTGGAAACAATGGCCATCTATATGTAACTGTTCCATTTAGGTCTCTTGTGCTGGCCCTTGATGTCTTTTCAGGTAATGTCTTGTGGCAGAGAAGCATTGGCCTATTAAGTAAAACAGCATGTACTCCTGTGGTGGATTCTAATGGTAAGTCTTTTTTCCTTATAAAAACTAGATCTAAAGTAAGTTTTAATTGTTAAAGAGATGTTTTAGTTTAGTGGAGCCTCTTCTAGTCTTAAAGGTTGTTCCCCCCGTTCCCCATTCTATCCTCCCTAGCTGCAAAATGGCAGTTTTCACCAAATGGCCATCAAACTTAGACAAAAAAAGAATTGTTATTATTAACTGTTGAATGGTACATATACTTTTAATATATACTATCATTTCATACTTGATAGTGATTTGCAATTTAAGTTATATTGCTTCCACCATCAACTAAATTAAGAAGGGAGAGATCAATACAAAAATTTGAAAAGGATAAATTAATGTCTAAATCAAGATTCATTTTTTCATTCTATGAAAGTTCAATGTCATATGTCTAGATCATTCTTCTCTATTTTTAACCTTGCTAATATTTTCTCTCCATCTGGGAAAACTATGCATAATTGCCCATTATTCATATTGCCATATATTTCATTCCATGGAAGTTCAATGTCATATGTCTAGATAATTCTTCTGTATTTTTTACCTTGACTAATAATTTCTCTCCATCTGGGAAAATATACATAATTGGCCATCATTCATATTGCCATATAGTTGCTATCAAGCCAATGAGAGTTGGTTTAGCTAGTAAAGATCGAAGCACTTCGCTTGTAAGACTTAGGTAGTTCTCCTTCAGTAGTAAGCCTTTGTTGAAGCTTGTGGCATGTCTTGGCCTTAGAAAGAGGTAGCCTCCTCTTATCCTAAACTTTTGGTTACTAAAACAAAATATATAGTTGCTACCAATATTTTTAATGTCCTTGTGTTGCTTCAAAATTCTGCGGTAATATGAAATTTTTTAAAACTAAGGGTTTGTGGTGTAAACCTAATTTCAAGTTTCCCTACCTGATGTAACACAGGATGGATCTCTATTGGTTCATTGGATGGATTCCTATACTCATTTTCACCAACTGGGGACCTTAAGAAATTCTCAAGAAGAAATTCCGAAAATGCTGTAATTCAAGTTGGTCCTTTCCTTGATTGCTCTGGCTATGCAGTCTACATTTCCCAGATAGAGATGGAAGGAAAAGCAAGCCATACCATCGGTGAATACACTTATGTTTCAGCAATTAAACCAAAATCTGCATTCTTTACTATGTTGGTTCCTGCAACTGGATCAATTTATTGGTCTGAAAGCTACCCTGGTATGATTTGTTGTTGCCTTTCCTCACAATCTGTTAGCAACGGAAATAAAGTGTCTATAACTCCAAAGTATCTAAACACTTAATGGTTCACTGAATCAGGTAACTTTTCATCATTTTTATCAGAAAGTGATCTAAGTCAATTTGTAGTGGATGAGGAAATTCTTCTTGCTTTCTTTGCTGCTTCAAGTAAGAGTCCACTCTCTAAACTAATCACATTCAAGGCTTAAGAGGAGCACATTGTATTACTTAACAATTAAACAGATGGAAAATGAGACTTTTCTCTATGAAACTTTTCAGAAAGCTAATTTTTAGTTAAAGGAATTAGCAATTGAATGGTTCTAAACATCCTTGCATCTTTATTTTTGCATATGATATTTCATTTTTTTTGTTAATTAGTTTATTTGATAGCACTAACTGCTTCACACTGATGTACAATGTAGAAATTGGCAACCCACTGCAAGGTCGGACCACAGGTAAGCATCATTTCTGCACCCTCATTTTGATACAAAAATTTTTTTATACTGAAATGATAGTTTTGAAAGAGTTTACTTTATGCCAAATATCATTGCTGATATTATCAAACTAGCTAAGAACGTTGACAATTGGCTTGCTAAACTAAATAGTTTTCTCTAGTCAAAAGTCTGGCTTGGTGCCTAATAGCCCCTTCAAGTGGCAGAACAGTTGCATTAGATACTATGTAGGTGCCAACGAGGGTTGGTTCAGCTAGTAAGGATCCAATTACTTGACTTGTGAGGCCTAGGTTCAAATTCTATTGTTAGTAGTCCCCATTTGGTAAGCAACCTGTAAGTACTACTTCAAGCCTTCGTTGGCCTTAGAGTAGGGTAGTCTCCCCTTACCCTAAACTTTCTCTTATCAAAAAGAAAAAAAAATGATACTAAGTTAACATCATTCCGAGCGAGTACCAAATGAATAACTCCATCAAAGAACTAGTTTGGTTCTAGTCCTAGTCTCCTAGAATGTTGATTAATCACTCTGATGACTGCACCATGAAACTGACTTGCAGGATCAAACACTATTCTCACACCATAAATGTCAAGAAAAGGACTATTGTTATGCCAATAGTTCAAGTAAAGAAAGGCCATGAACATGGTGATACAAGAAATTTTTAGCTTGTGTGTGGCTGAAATTGCCAAACTCACTTACCTTTTAGAAGCTTTTGTTTCATCCACTACAATATGAACCAGATTTAGCAATCTCAGAAATGCAGAGCTATTTGAGTCCTCCTCTCTTTTCACTATGACCCCTTTCTCCCTTGGATGACAAACTTCAACATCAATCTTCTTAGCATTATATCTTTTGGCACGTGCAGACCACAAATGAGTCTTGAACTTGTTAATCTGCTGAATAAATTTTAGTTCATAAAATAAACAATCCACTCTTGTACATGAAATGAACAAGAGCATCATTTTTTTTATGTCCCTTATCTACTTCTTGGACTCACTATATCTAATTTCTTTCACTACTTAACAGTTCAGAAGCTTGTATCTAGCTGCTCTCAAGCGAGGACCAAGCTTGTCAGCATCTATACAGGTAATGTTCAACTTTGAAAACTATGAAGATTATGTGTGCAATGTTTTGACAATTGAAGATTGTTTTTTGTAGGTAATGAGAGGGCAATATTATTGTTTCTTCTCTTTGAGTCTGCTCTTTTGGCAGTTCTAGCTGGACTTGTACTATTCTGCTGTACATTCTGGACAAAAAAGAAGCTTCAAGATAGAGGCCTTGCAAGTTTCCTTGACAAGCGAGTAAGCTTGAAATCCTTCTGCTTCTTCTTTATCTCCTCCTCCTCTTCATTCTTGCTTCTATTATATCACTTCACCAATAGAAATTTACCTTAAATCATCATCTGCATGTTATCATCACCAACTCAACGCGCCAGCGCTCTCTTCAGCTAAAAAAGAAAGCATTTGATAGGAAAATTACAGATCTTGAGCAAAAAGCTGCAGAGGAAACAATGGCCAATGATGTTTTTGAAAAGTTGGGTGACATGGTTCAAGAAAGGGAAAGCATAGAAAGGAAGCTCTCAAGCACTTATAGTTTGGGAAGGGACAGGACTAGCTCACAATCAAAATCTCTCCTTCCTTTACATGATGGGAAAACAAGAAGCTACTCTTTCCAAGGTGCAAAGGAGAGTGTGACAATCTTCCACACACTAAGTGATACTTCTTCTAGAGAAAATAGCACTGAAGGAGAGACCAGCAGTTTTGAAGGCATGGAATCATTAGCTAAGGCAAAAGCACAGGCTCCTATGGTGGAGGATACTTCAAGTGATGATGAATTTTTTGGGAGAGGCTTTAGAAGGAGTCCAACAAGTAGCTCAAAGAATTTCAATGAGTCATTGGATGTGAAGCCAGTGAAAGAGGAGGCGGGTTAGGAACACATGGTTAAAGTCTTAAAGAGGAGAAGAATCTTATCCTCAACTAATTAGAGTCTATTTAAGTCATCACCTAATATAGTAATTTCTCTATTTGAATAATAAGTGCAAAAATGATCTGATACCATTTCAAAAACTTTGTTTAACTTGAAAGATTAGCCAAAATCACTTGCTTAATTCAGTACAAAAGATATTAGCTTAGTTAATGATGTATTTGGTGGTAAAATTTTTACATTGACAAATTATGTATATTTATCTATCTCATAAAGCATGACAAGAGCTTCTCAAGAAAGTCAAGATCACTGAAATTTCCTCTAGAGCTCAATATGTGTAACTCTTTCACCAGTAAGAATTCTAAATAGATGCTTTAGTTGTATTATAATCCTTAGATAAGATGCATATTTACAGAATTTGAAGATTTTAAATCTCCATTTTCTTTTCTTTTGCCTGAAATTTAAATCTTCTTTGAATAATCATAAACCTAAAGAAAATTTGATTAAACCCAAGAAAATGTCAGTCATTGATCATAAATTTGGACCTTGCAACTGCAATTAGGGTGTTGTTATGCTCCCCCTCCCTTTTTAAAATTGGGGTAGCATACCACCTTTTAAAATACTACTTTAGGTTAAAAAAAATTCTCATTTTTTGAGACGTTGTAAATCTTAAGTAAGTCAATAAGATGTAATATAAGTCTCAATAATTTGACACTAACTAAAGTAATACAATCTTAGCTATACCCAAAAAGAAAAAATTAAGTGAATCTGATTGAACTAAAATTGTGTCAGCTCTTTAGGTGTTTTGATTTACATTATGTCATCCTAGTCAACTTAAGCTTTGCAACTAGTTGAAATATAAGAGTATTTCTTACCCGAGTTTTCATGGAGGTAGCATTAATTGCAATACCCTTATAATAGAAGAAAACCATTGCCATTGCATTAGCACTTTCAAAGTATGGATTAGTTGTTGACTACAATACCCAGAAAAAAAAAAAAAAAAAAGAAGTAGATATGAAATGGTTTTCACTGCTGTTGTGATACTCATCGGCACTTCAATATATATTGTTGGTCTATATCTTATGGTTTAACTCTCACACTTAGTGCTTTGAAGTGATATAATTTAGGTTTAAATATACTGTAAGTTCCTATAGTTTAGACGAATTTTGAATCAGGTCTCTATAATTTTTTTTTCTTCTTTTAGATTCTTATAATTTTAAATTTTCTTTAATTGGGTCATTGTCGTTATTTCAAATTATAAATTTGTTAATTTAATGCTCAATGACAAATGACTTGTCTATGTGGCAATAAAATAAGTTGATGTGGCTCCAAAATGACACACAAATTGCCAAAGTTGAGAGAGAAGGGAAGAAGAGAAAAAATGATGTGATGACAATTTTTGTGCTACCTTGGTACCACATTAACTTCTTTTATTGCCTCATAGACAAGTCATTTGTCATATGAGCACTAACATAACAAATTTATAATTTTGGGTAACAACAGGGATCTAATTAAAAAAAATTTAAACTATAAGGACCTTAAAAGAAGAAAAAAAAATTATAGAAATTTAATTCAAAATTTGTTTAAACTATCGAGACTTGTAATACATTTAAACTTATAATTTATAATTTTTTTAGAAAATTACCATTCATATGCAACATATTCACATGTAAGATTTTCATGGCATAACACGAAAAAGAAAAATATCAATACTAGTTTCAAAAGGTGTTTATTAGTCATAGTTTTTTTTTTTCATTAAGTAAATATAACTAAATTTTTTAACTAGAAATATAGGGAAACAGAAACCTAAAAGATCAATCTTTTACAGTGATTCATAGATCAATTATACTTTGTGTATTCCAGTTGAATAGATCATTTATGATTTTTTTAAATGAGAAAATTATCTTTTTTTTTTTGGGAAGAAGGACACCAATGTTCAAAATTGAGAAAAAAGAAAATAAAAAAAAATGTGGAAGCACTTGCTTTCTAAGGAAGTGTGTGTAGACACTGTAATTATTATTTTTATATTTAAACAAAATAATCATATATCATATAATAAATAAAACATTAAAAAATATTTTAATTATTTCTTATTATATAACAAATACTTACTTAAAAAATACGTGCATTCCCCACCGGTTTCGAACTTGGGAATAACATTTCTTTTTATTTTGTTTCCGGAAAAAATTTATTGTCAGGTCCAACTCTTTGTTTGGACCGTATGATATTTGATTATTGAGATCCTTTTTTTTTCAACTATAGATAGCCCGTTTGTCCCAAGTTCCCAACCCCGTTTGGGCCTTCCCGACCGAGCCGGCTGTTTGACCAGCTAGTCAACGGTCCAAACTTAAAATCGAAATGAAATACCCAACGAAACGCCATCGTTTTATAGGGACTGGCCTCTTTTTGCCTTTTGGTTTTCTTTCCCTTTTTGGCTGAAGTTTGAGTTTTTGCCCCCCCAAAATCAACGAAGGAAATTCTGATAGGGTTCTTGTCTTGTCTCTCAAATTCTCTGACTTCCTGCAAGAGCACGTCGCAGAAATCTGTAGCCACTCTGTGATTCCTCTCACTTTCTCTCTCCTTCATTCCTTTCAGGTTGGTTTTCTCTTTATTCTCTCGTGCTATATTTAATTGTTCCTTCTTGGGTTATGTGATGTGAGCTACTACCCAATACTATTTGGATTACAGTATGATGAAGATTGAGTAATTTTATTACATTTTGAGAGATATAATGAACTGGGTATTGGCCGTTATTTGAAATCTTTGTGGTAATTAGCCCATAGCCTGACTGTTCTTAGTTCTAACTGTATCCTTTTCTTTTCCCTCTGTAGCTTTCTTTTTGTGAATTAGATAGTTTATTTTCGTTCTGCCCTTTATTCACACGGTTGTTTTCTTGAATTTTATTGATTTTTTTGGGGAGTAGTTCTTTTTTTTTTTTGGGTGGATTGTGGTATTTGATTGAATTGAAGTAGTGGATTGTTTGGTTTATCGGAAAGTGTTAACATCTGGTCTGACTCTTTTCAAAAGCTAGAAGATGAAGAGTGTTGTTATCATGGAAAAGACATTGATAATTCAATTTTCATATTTTGTTTTGAAAACTGAATTTAAAGTTGATTTATTATCTGTAGCTCTTGTGAAATTGGTTGATTGGACTTAATCGTTCAAGATTTGAATTTTAAGTTGTCCTGATGTTAAGTACACTAATCTACCTTTTTCAAGATGATGGTTCTTTGACCCTTTATGCTTTAATATTAAGCTGAAAATGCTTATTTTATAGTTTATGTAGATGATTTTTTCTTCAAAGATATTTAACTACATGAGGTTTGTGAGAATCTTATTTTTTTATTCTTTAGTTTTATGGTCTGTCCAATGTTTTCCTGTAAAATCTTGCCTTTTAACAATCTTAACAGAAATGTCGACAGCCTTATTCCCTGTTGGTATTTCACTTCTTGTGTATTTTATTTCTTTCTGTTTCATTTCATCAAATAATATGCATGCTTATTTATCTTGCATGAATATGATGTAGTCAGTACCAATTAAATTGTCATTCATTTAAGTGCTTGGTGCAACTGCACTATTTTGCACCTAAATAGTGAGTATATTCTAGTCGCTGGTAATTTCTTTTTTTGGCTGGAACCATCTATATGTACATTTTTTCAAGGAGATTTACTGGTCTTATTTTACTGATAGATATTCATCTTGTGCAGTCTCATTTCTATGCTTTTCTTGATGAAGTTAGCATAGAAAAGGGTTCTTAAATCTGTTAGATATGGATGATGAGGATTTAAATGGGCGTCTCTCTTTGTGTGATTCTGGTTCTGGAAGTGAAAAGAGCAAACCCCAATATGGGCATAGTGGCATTGATTCTCAGCCCTGCAATTCTGAGCATACAGAAGACATACTAAACAGGGAATTCCTGGGGAAAAAAGGTGATTCTGATTGTGAGAACACCCATTGCATATCAGGAGCAGAGCTGGACAAGGATTATGTTGATAATAATTCAGATATGGAAATTGAAGATGTGGATAGTCTTCCTGTTCCTGTATCTAGTGACCACGGTTGTGATGTTGAGAATAATGTAGAGTCCGGTAATGCTGACTCTCAACACAGTGATTTTGTGGATAAAGAGAACAAATTGGAAAATGAAAAACCGTGCCTGACTGAGGGTTGTGTTCAAACCGAGGATGGTGAATTTTTGCTAGAAATGAGCCTTGGCCAGGATTTAGAAGACAGTCAATCTACCTTGCAAGTGAATGAGTTGACTGAAACTGTTACACTTGCAGAAGAACTAAAAGGGAAAAACTCAAGAATGCATGCTGAGAATGGTTGCCCTTCTCTCAGGGATGAAAGTCCTAATAAAAGCCATAAAATTAACTGGAGTTGTATCCTTCTATCATATTTAGCATATTAAGGTTATTTTTCTTATGTATATTTTTCAAGCCTGTACTTGTTAGCACCTTGAAAACTAGTTAAATCCACAGTATGGAAAACTCTTCAAAGATTTTACGATTAGAAAAGGGTATAAGATAGTATGCTTACCTCATATGACTTGTAGAATAAATTTTCTAAAATTTAATAATGTACCTTTACTTTGTGCAAGTATTTTGCAGTAGTCACCCAAAAGATCCATATATTTTGATTATATACTTAATGGACAAAGTTAAATTTTTTGAACAAGGAATAAAAAGTTTCTCTCCCACGTTTGATGTGTTTTTTCATAATTTGTACATTGTGACTGGACTAAATTGGTTCAACATTGTTCTGTGTGAAATGTATTCCTTCAGCTTTGCTTTCTTAAATTCTTAATTATCAACAACTGCTATATCTATTTGTTCATTTTAGATTGTACTTTCATGGAATTATACCTCTATGCATTCATCTTCCTAGTTCTAATTTGTTATGTGATTCCATTCATTCCAATGAATATTTTGGAGTAGTTTTATCTGTAGTTATTATGTGATCAATGAAATAATGTTCTCCATAATTTATTGTCCCAGCTATATCTGGTGTTAAAAGAGCCAGGGTTACTGTTGATGAACACCAATCTTCAGTGCATGTTGTCTATAATTCCCTAACAAGGTTGGTGGTGTTACACTTTTCTTTAAGTTGGTTAGCAAGTTATGTAAAACTAAAATGGAATCTGAGTCCATGTATCCACAATGTGGAACAGAAATTGCTAAATGTATATGTTTCAAACCAGTAATGGTGACTGGTGAGGAAAAAAGGATAAAGAAGAAGAGTAATAAGAAATAGATAAAGTTGCATATGCTGTTTTTGTTTTTAAACAGAGTACGGTGATGCAGTTTAGTTTCATTGAGTGACACATTATTATGTTATTGAACTTTTTCCAGAGCTAGTAGACAGAAGCTTGAGGAACTACTACAGCAATGGTCAGAATGGCATGCTAACCATGTTTCTTTGTCCAAGGTAAGGCGGATTGTTTTTCTTTTCCTCAATGGAAAAAGAATCCAATTAATAGTGAACCAAGGAATGAATACAAATAGAAAATAAAATATCCTTACAAGAAAAAAGGGGAAAGGAAAAGAATTATGAATATATTTCAGTAGAAAAAGTAAATATTTAAATGAAGTTGGGTTTTGTTTCTGCATTTGTCCTGTTTGAGCTCTAACCCAAATCATAATTGTCTTGTCAAAAAATAAATAAATATTGAAATGAAGTTGGGTTTTTGTATTGGTGATATTTGTGCATGTTAATCTTCTGGTGTGACAAATATTTATGTTTCAGAACAGAACCAAGATGCTCATGGCCTTGCAATTTAATCAGAAATCATTTTCTTAAATGATGTACAAAGGAAGTCTGCTTAACATAAACACCTCATTTAAGGTGGAGGGGAGAGAGAGAGAGAGAGAGAGAGAGTATGTTATCAGCTGCCCCTTCGCCTTGTTAACGTTTGTTTCAGTCACAGCACATGATACATAACAGTGCCTACTGTTTATTATTGCCTTTAGACTTGGGTTCTGTCAAACTCCTGTTGACAACTTGAGTTATCTAGAGAAGGTCCAACTGTAGGATCATTAGATATTTGGTATATCAACAAGGAAATAAAAGGGCTATGTATTTTGACTGATTAAACTTAAAATTACAGTGGTTTATGTCATGTCTGGGTACTTTCTGCGTGGAAGTTTATTGTTCCAATTGTTGTTAGGATTGCACTTGAGTTTATCTCTTCCTAGAGCTTATCAAGAAATTTTTTAAAGAAGCTATGTATTAATTATATATTGTTCAGTTAAGAAATACCATATTTTCTATTTGGATTTTCCCAAAGAATGATGAAAAGAAGTTAACAATGTCTCTCTGTTCAGAATCCTAGTGAAGTGTTGGAATCTGGAGAGGAGACTTTCTTTCCTGCTCTACATGTTGGCTTGGAAAAGACCTCGGCTGTGGTGAGTTTCCCGAGTCTCTGTCTGTGAACCTGCAAACATGAAGATTGCAAATATTTTAGTTGTGCTGCTAGTAAACCTTTTCTTTATCGGTAGGCTAGGGTTGCTGGATTTGGTCATATTGATGATTTCCCCTGGAATCAAGGTTGTAGTTGTTCTCCTCAACTGTAATTATGTGTAGTTGGCTGTGATATTATGGTTGCAGTAACCATTGTGGTGTTCAGTTTGAATCGACTGCATTGTTCCATAATTGTTGCATCTGTTTTTTTATGTCCTTGACTACATATATAAACTGCTAGCTGACTAAGATCAATTTCTTAAAAAAAAAAATTCAGTTGTTACTTTTCTGGTTCACAATGTCCCAGATTTGCTGAAGCTAATGAGTGCCTGGGTTTATTTGGTCTCACAATTGCAGAGAAGTTAGTGGAACAGATTGGAATCTTCACTTATATCATTCTAAACTTTTTTAGAAATTTAATATCTTTGTTGCATTTGTTATCTATATCTCTAAATAGATATAAACATTAGAAGTTTAATACCACTTTTAGTGTTTTCAACTAGTATTTATAAGTAGTAATTATCTTTTGTAAATATGTATGTGCATGTGTGTGTGGCTATTATTGCAATTACATAAAAAGATATAAAATCTTCATTCTATCATTTTTCCTGATATTTTGGCTGATAATATTTTTTGGAGGACTTTATGTGTTCTTTGAGTAAATTCTTCATTCTATCTTTTGACTTTTCTGTGTTTATGGTGCCTTTTGCCAAGTGCCTCTTATCTTTATCTATTGCTTCGTGAGGGTTTGAAGGTGGTTGTGCTAAGCATACCTCCAGTTTTAATGGGGATGGTATTCTATTAGCTAATATGTGCATTTGTTGTCTCCTTTTGAGATTTTCTATTTTATTGAAAAGAAAGATAAGTTTATTGTTAGCAATGTAAAATATATATAATTTTTTTCCCTTTATTTTAAATTGCAGTCATTCTGGATGGACAACCTGACAAGAGAAGAGCAGAACAAGGACTTCACTCCTTTAGATGGTAATTCTGTGCCTCTGTATGATCGTGGATATGCTTTGGGTTTGACATCTGCTGATGGGTCAACAAGTACTGCAGAGGGGTACTTACTTTTACTTTGTATTATTTTAGATGAAACTGTGGGTGCACTTACCTTTCCAGTTCTAGATGGTACCTAGTGACCTTAAGACATTAGAAATATAATGATACGAAAATATGACTAGTGGAATTCTTTTTTTTCTTTGACCATCGTGTTGGTTATATTCTTAATGTTTATTTGTTTCTTGGCCATCCCATGCTGTGATATTGCACTGCATATAGATTTTGTCTTTCTCAAATAGAATTATAACTTATAATGCTTCTGCACTACAGAACTTAATTGTAACTTATGAAAACAAATGTTCCTATTTATTTATGAATCCACTATCTACTTATGAACAATATATATTGTTAGGTTCCATCACAATATTGTGCCTTTTTTCATATAATACTTTTTTTTTCTATATATATTGTAGTGGTTTGGAGATCATTGATACTGCTGCCCGGTGTTTCAATTGTGGTTCCTACAATCATTCTTTGAGAGAATGTCCTAGGCCTCGTGACAATGTTGCTGTCAATAATGCTCGTAAGCAACACAAGTCCAGACGAAACCAGAATTCTGCTTCCCGCAACCCAACTCGATATTATCAAAATACTCCAGCTGGAAAGTATGATGGTTTGAGACCAGGTGCTCTTGATGCTGAAACACGCCAACTCTTGGGCTTAGGGGTAAGAGCTGTTATTCAAAATTCTGTTTTGGCTTTGGTTTTAAGTGTTAAAATACTTTTTTGACAGTTAGGTCCTTATGCATCCAATGTCCTAGTCTTACTGTGGTTCCTTTGCTGAAAAATGTAAACTGTGGTGTGCTCCCTCTCATATGATGCAATACTTCAATTCATATTGTTTTTCATCCAAATTTTTGTCTGTTAGTAGTGCTACAGCTCTCTCATTAGGCCAAATACACTATATTTTACATTTGCCATGTTGCCAGAGGTCTTAAAATACATATCAGTTGTGTGATAAGCAGGCAAAACTTATGATTTATAGTTGAAATGCCGTATTGTTTAACTGTACTGTGCCATGGTTCATATCCTGTCTTGACTTGCATTTGCTGTCCCCTTTGCCCTCTCTTTTAGTATACATCATATCTCTAGCATCTCTCTACTCGAGATTATTACTTTTAAAGCTTTTGATATCATTGAATTTCTCGTACATGTAATATTTTCCCCTTAAATGGTGTGACGTCAAATGTAAATTTAAGTCAAGTCACTTTCATTATTGGCTGGAAAGTTAATAAGTTGCTAATTCATTATTGGAAGATAGACAAATAGTATTTATAGCTTCTAATTCTACTTGTCATGGAGTATAACTCTAGGTTGGAGATTTCTGATGTTGTTGGAAAATTTCTTCATTCTTTTTTTTTTTTTTTTTGATATGTGTGTGTGTGTGGAAATTATAAAATGGTTGCTATTATGCAGGAGCTCGATCCACCACCTTGGCTTAACAGAATGCGGGAAATGGGATACCCACCTGGATATTTAGGTAAACTACTGTATTTCATAGACCTCCATTATATCTGTCTTATAAGGTTAAATTTTTATTATTTGGATTTTGAGATACCCTCCTCAGTGGGAAATCAGTTGTATGTTTGATTCTAGTATGACATAACTGTTGGGGTTTCAATTTCGTTTACTTTTCCCTTTGTTGGTTCCACCCACTGTCCCAACACCCTTGTCATGTGAGCGTCCAAGTAACTGAAAAGAAAGATAAATACCTATAGGATACTCATCTTGGTCAATTTTGTAGAACTATCCATGGTAAGCCAATGAGAGAAATAAACTTAAAAGTTTTCACACACACACATAAAATGGTTATTGGATAAAACCAAAGTGGTAAGGGGAAGGGTAGTTATAATCCATCATTCCAGCAACATAATTCGTTCCTTCACTACATATATAAAAAAAAAATTTCCTTTTTTCTTTTTTCAGTGTTTTTAACTCAGTTTATGCTCATACCTTTTGTTTTGGAATTTTAGATGTAGATGATGATCAGCCATCTGGCATTATGATATATGCTGATGGGGAAAGCACAGAACAGGAGGATGGGGAAATTATTGAAGCAGATTATTCTAAACCTAAAAGGAAAATGACTGTTAAGTTTCCGGGAATAAATGCTCCTATTCCTGAAAATGCTGATGAAAGATTATGGGCTGCTGGATCTTCAAATGCATATCTTTCCAGGAACCGGCCACAGCACAGATTGAATTATTCTACAGATCATGTCAGCAGAGGATACTATCGCGAGCAGAGGTTGTCAAGGGATCATAGGGATGATGGTCCTCCAGGGGACCCATATCGTGAGCAGAGGTTGTCAAGGGATCATAGGGATGATGGTCCCCCAGGGGATTCATATCGTGAGCAGAGGTTGTCAAGGGATTATAGGGATGATGGTCCTCCTGGGAACCCATATCGCGAACAGAGGTTGTCAAGGGATTATAGGGATGATGGTCCTCCAGGGGACCCAGGATATGGTTCATCCATGTATAGTTTCCATCCCAGGTATGGTGGCTATGATTCTAACTATAGTCCTCGTGATCTGCAATCAGACCGAAGTAGGAGAAGTAGTTTGGATGATGAAGGATACCGAAACCCTTTGTCCTTCCATTCTTTGTATTACTCAGCTTCCAGATAGGATTCTTTCTACTCAGGATCTAGATAAAGGTAGACTTGAAATCTGGACTATTGAAAGCGAGAATGAGAGAGACCCATATCATACATCTCGAATCTAGAACAGATCAGAAGGCTATCGCCATCGTGGTTGAAGGTGAAATGGCATCAAGGGGATCATATTGGTAGTCTGTGAAGATATATTTCTGCCAATTGAACATTGAAATTATTTGCCCTCACCAATTAGGTCTGTACAAAATTCTAGGAAGTTAGCAAGTTCAACCATTGCTAGTAGTTGCCTTGTACTCTTTACATGATCTGTAACTAACCGGCAACCTCTATTTGTGTTGGGGTTTCATCTTGAGGGTTTAAAGCCATCTCATAGTTACGGTTTGCCTGTATGTTGTATTATCTGCTGTAGTTCTCCTAGGGTCATTTGTTTACTATGTTGGGGTCTCAACAATTTGTGAGGCCACCAGGGGTTTGACTGTAAGGTTCTCATGTAGCATAGTTACAAAATTGCTTCAGTTCAAAATGGAAATACTAGAATATGATTGTATTTTGATATCTTCTGTAATTTCCTCTTTCATTTGGTTGTGGTACTATTTTGTTGTAATGTATTAATTATGAAATTAGATCTATCATCTGCTTTATTTTTTTCCTAATCTTTAATTATTAATGAGAATGATATCACAATTTTTTTAAAAAAAATCAAGAGAAAAATAATGAGAATTTAGAAGCAAATGAAACTCTTATATTCAATTGCTTCAAATTTAGAAATTTATATTTTAAGAAAGGTGTAGAAATGTGTTTGTTAAGCTTCACCTCCTTTTAGAGGGTATAGTGTTACCCACCTCTCTTATTAGATTTTAGTATGATTCATTTAATGATTTTAGTGTTATTGAAAATATCTCGAAAAAATAAGTGACTTAATTTTTTATATCTTTGTAATAATATTAAATTTGACCTCTAAATTTCACCAAAAATATCATCAATTATGAGGATAAATAGCATCATACACTCTCGTAGAAGAGTGTAGCTTAACAATCAGCATTAAGAAATCTTCTAGTTAGATTTAAGAAGATAAACATGTTTCAAATTTAGAAATGCATACATTCATAAATCTTCTAACTCGTTTTAACAAAATAAATATTTGCATTAAATTTCAGTTTCATTATGTTCCAAGAGTAAGACATCAAATTTATAAATATAATATTAGAAATTTATTAAAAGTATTGTTAAGTCACTTAAATAATAAAATAATTTTAAGTGGATTACTAAATGGAAAAAAAAAAAATTAATGCGATTCTTAATTATTGTAAAATTTCTAAAATATCCTAACCGATAATGATTAGCATATAGGTTGAGCATTAGTTAATATACAATGACGACCATTTAAGAACATTAAATAATCACTCATCAATAATCATTGATAAAAAAGAATTAAAAAGTTAATAATAATTATAATTTATTTAAAATTATCCCTAATTTAAGTTCCCTAACAATAATTATCTAAAAAAATACCTAAAATATTGTTGCTAACGTGGCATTTAGTGCTTGCTAAGATGCACATAAAACCTAAATTTCAGAGAGTCCAACGCAGATAACCCACAAGCTCCAAAATAGCTGAAGGTGCTTAGGAATCCTAAAGGTAACCGACCCTTATCTTTCAATTTTTATTTATTTATTTTTAATTTCTTCCCTCGCAAGGAAGCACGACACAACAGTCAGTCAACACAAGCAGCAAATAGATTTTTTCTCGTTTTAGTTAACCCTCTGATACTGAAAACCAGAGTTGCCGTATTTCTCTGAAGCCAGCGAGCCACTCCTATTCTATTACCCGCCCAGTTTCGGTGTTATAAAAGAAAATTACCTGCAAATTCCAGTTCCAAAGGGTAAACTAACAGAGACACAGACACAGTGGCCCACCACCTCGGAACGATTGCGTAATTCGACAGCGACAATTCAGAAAAAGAAAAAAAGACAGCGTCAGAGAGTTTTTCTGCTGAGGTTAGGTCACTTTTCCCCCCCGTTTTTCCTTGCCTTAAAACCCTTGCCTCTTTTTGCCTTTTTCTTAGGGTTTTTTTTTTTTTTTTTCGCAATTGTTTGTTTCGNGCGTAATTCGACAGCGACAATTCAGAAAAAGAAAAAAAGACAGCGTCAGAGAGTTTTTCTGCTAAGGTTAGGTCACTTTTCCCCCCCGTTTTTCCTTGCCTTAAAACCCTTGCCTCTTTTTGCCTTTTTCTTAGGGTTTTTTTTTTTTTTTTTTTTTTTTNTTTTTTTTTTTTTTTTCGCAATTGTTTGTTTCGCGCGCTGTCTGCAGTTTTCTTCGCTCTCTCACCTTTCGACCAAAATTGACTCTTGCAGCTTGCAATTTTTTTTTTCTCTTTGGTGATTGTCTTGATCGGGTTCTGGTTAAACCCTAAAACACGTATGTTAATTGGGAACCGTGTTGATTATCGTATATTGAATTCGAATGGGGAAATTTTTTTTCTTCTGGGTTGAATTGTGATCGCGGTTTTAGCTCTTGAGGGGACAATGCTGGTTGAATGAGTTGAATTATGGGTTTTATTGTAATACCTGCTTCTTCTGTTGTGAATTGGGTTAAGCAATTTTTTAACTAAATTAAGTTAATGAATTGGGTTCAGTAGCCCTCAAGAGAGAGAATAAAAGTCATATGAAGAAAAGAAAGAAACAGAAGGTACTCATTTTGACTTGGATTACGTTTTTTAAGTTCAGGTGTTAATTCAATTTCAACCATCTGTTTGTATGATGAGCATATGGAATTGTATAGCTGAAACAGAAGCTGGTGTAGTTAATTGTGGCCTTTTTTGACTTGGAGCACTGCTATTCTAAAAGAAAGAAAAATTATGGAAATTCAGATGATAGTTCATTGATTAGAAAGAACTCAACAAGTTAAAACAGTAGTTTAAGTAGAAGAAGAGAAGAGGAAGTAGTGATGCTAGTGAAAGATAATAGTGAAGGTAGTTATTTGTACTCAACAATTTTGGACTGCTCGTATTGAATAGTTTTTGACTGAGATATTAGACACATTTTAATCTAAATCAGCATATGCCTTTTGGTGTTAATATAGGGACGATATCAAGAATTGATCATATCATATTTTCTTTTTCAAATTTGATGACAATATATGTTTCCTATAACTGTTCTTATACAGGTCTAGTTGTGTACCTAACAAGGACTTGACAAGTGGAGCTCCTTCCCTAACTCCGAGCATTCAAATTTTATTCCCTTGGTAAGTTAATGATATCTGCATGTATAAAGGATAGAAGTGTTCTTTGCAAACCAAAATAGACTCCACTGAACAAGTTGGAAAGACTTTCCCTACTATTGTACCATGACTATTTTTAATTTTTGATTGCTAAGAGTTGAGTATATCCATCATAGCATTGTAGCATCACCTAACTAGTAACAAACATTATAATCACTAAATCATCAGACTGAACTAATAGTCTCTATATCCAAATCTTCGATTCCAGATGGGTCTTTAATTGCCACTGATTGATTTTCATGATTTTACTCATTTGTCCAACCCTGTAAGACATGTTTGGACTGTATCCAGCATGAATATATAATTTTTTATCCTTAGATTCAAGTTGACTTGTCTGACATGTATCTACATTAGTGTCAAAGATGACAATGGAAATGAATGCCCATGCTTCACAGATACTACCTTGTGTTATATCTTTGTTGTGTAACTGGTATTCTTCATCTTTCATTAGTAGTCTTCTTTCTGATTTTATATGGCGCAGGGTCTTAGGGTCTGAGATTATAGCATCTTTTAATTTTTTTATGCCTTGCTGATTTTTCTTCTCTTGATCAGTTGAGATTTAGATTGTAACCTGCATTCTTTTGAGTTCATCATTGTTGAGTTATTATCTGTTTCTTCAATTCATGACTATGTATTTGTATTTGCCAATTGAGAAACATACAATGGGAAGACAAGCCCCTTGTGTTTTTTTTGCCTACCCTTTACTATGCGATATTTAAAAATAGTATGGAACTATTGAGAATAGTTTCATTCTTCTTCAACTGGCACTTAACATTTTTCAATATCATCCTGGTAAGAAAGTAGTCCAAAATATGTGAATAATAGTGCTATTCATATGGCTCTTTAGTCTTCTTCTTATGTGTACAACCTCAATTGTAAGTTTCTCTAAAACTTCTGATTGCTTTGCTCTCTTCTATAAATTATAATTGTTAACTACTAATAGCTATTCTTCTTGGTCTTAGTATGTGTATGATGTAAACAATGAGATTTTTTAACTTCTGATAATCCAATTTTATGTCTTCTTTGTTATGAAATCATACCAAGACCATAGATGTGATCTTGTCTAAATAATGATTGTGAACTATTTATGATGGCTTGTAATGCCTGCAGAATGAATAATACCTGATGAAGCAGTAAGATGCATGCAAAGGGTTATGGCTGTGGTGATACACCAAAATATTCTTCATCAAATATCCCAATCCTACCCCAGGTGGGAGGTTCTGATTTAAGCCATCAATATGTAATAAATCAAGTTGGCTTCTCCACCGGCTGGAGCAAGCATCCTAGAATCAGCTACATTCGCAATTTGATTAGAAGTAAAATGTAAGTTATATTACTTGTCATATGTGTGCGCGTCGCACTTATATGATTTTTATCTCAAAGATAACTCTAAATTTGAGTAGATATGTTGAAATAGATTGTGGCATTGAATTGAGACTAATTAAATTTTACTTCAGTGCTGAAATTTTCAGTACCAGTATTAATTTTGGGCAAGTGCAGCAGGCATCTGATATTGCAACTATTCTAGAACATCAGCTCTTTATTGATTCTGCTTCTGAGGTTTGTTTCTGTGATAAATATGTGTGTTATTTTGAATTTCCTGATAAAATTAATAGAAAGATCAAATATAAGATGTATGCAAATTTGCAGGACTATAACTAATTGATATTTTAAAAAAAAAAAAAAAATGGTAGGAGGAGTATATGAACCAGGAGACATTGATACAGCGATTGCAAACTCAACTGCATTATAATTTGCATGGAATAAAAAACAGTCGTCAAGTAGACAGCTCTATGACTTCCTCATCTATGACAGTGCCATCTTCTGGATTATTGCATGATTGTTATACCAAAAGTCCGGCAGGAGCTGCTTTTCAGAACTTGGCAGATGCTAGCATCAGTTCCACTGATTATCGCATTGTGACAGAAAACAATACTTATAAATATGGCTTTCCAAAACCGGGGCTATCTCACCCTTTTATTGTTCATGAGACAGTTTTTTCTCCTGATGAGAGTTCATCAATCACTACATGCACTGATATAGATGGATTTTCTAACTTTGGTGGTTCTGGTGGTGTGAGCAATGTGGAAACTAGCTCAAAATCAATTGGTTCCCATTTTCAGCAGCAGCATGTGGTTGATGGTACGTTATATGGGCGTTTGTGATTTCTTCCTAAGTTTCAATCAGTAAATTATGGTGCAATTATTATTGTCTTTCTTTACATTTTTATTGTTTTCATTTTTTCCATAACTATTTCTTATTTTCAATAATTCTTTTCCCCGTTGGACCGACTACCTTGGCAGCAGAGATGGATCTGATAAAATACAGAGGTTTTTTGGGCACTAACCAGAAAAATAAGTCTGTGGCTTTCCTAACTACAGTGGGACAGTTCCCACAGTCTGAATCTTTAGATTCATTGATCCCTCAATATGTCCCAACCGAAATTTCTGAAGTTTCGAATCTTTCTCCTAGCATGAGCTCTAGCTGCCATAGTTCACGTCTTCAGGATTTACAGCAACATGAACCAAAGAAGTTTGGTAGTCAACAGAACTCCAAGCATTTCAGGCACCCATATCAGCATTGTGATAATGCATCTATGGCCCAGTCAAGATATGAACCTTGCCATCAAATACTGGGGGAAAAAACATTGAAGCAGCCTCAGCTTCTTTCCAGACATTTGAATGGCGATCAAGAATTTGCTTTGGGAAGTTCTGCATTTCTTTATGGTTCAAATGGATCTCCCAGTGTCAATTCATACGATAGTTCCCAAGTTTCTGCTGAATATAAGATCTTGCTTGCATATTTCCGCTACAAGAATTTGAACAATCTTCCAGGGAATAATCAAATTTCCTTCATTAGATATCTGCATTCAAAAGTCTGTGCTAATGGGATGTGTGCTTGTGAACAGTATTTTACGCTGTTATTGCATTTTGATAATTGTCAAAGTGATAATTGCCATATCTGCTGGCCTTTAAAACTGTTATGTCTCACCGAAAATCTTGAGAATGATTCGGAATTTTCAGATAGCATTTCTGCTGTAAGAGATTATGGTGAACAGTTTGGTAATTCTGAAGGCATGCTACAACCTACAAAACGACAAAAAATGGAACCTGCTTTTGGTGTCTCTGCAATCAAGAATGAAATTTCTGATCCATGGGCTCCCAAGATGGCTAAATCTCATTCTCTTGAAGGACTTTATGAATTGCAGCAACAGCCAGAATCTTCTCTCTCCATTTATTCTGAAGTTACAGAGAACAACATGGAACCATTTACGAGTCCAATGCTAGATTCTGCAAGTGTTAGCGAGATGGGCAACAGCATGGTTGATGAGACATTTGAACAAACTTTTGAGAGTGAGACTATTCTTTCTGAAGATGTAGAAGGGGGTCATACATTAGAGGAGTTACACTGCAAAAGTCATGATGTGATAGATGGTAACTTAAAGGAAAGGATTAGTAGATCGAATTCTAGTATGCACCCTCTCCCAAGCGATCCTAGTGCTGATATCGAGGAGGAGTTACGGAGCAGAATTGGATTTGGCCAGACTGGAAAAGAAACTACAAAGAAAGTTATTGGGCCAAAAGCTGATCTAGAGAAGGAAGCAAAGTTCTCAAATCCAAAAACAAATGGTGTTTCCTTAGCTGAAAATTTCACATATGATCAAATAAGGGAACATATTATGAGTCTTCAGCAGCAGTTTGGCCAGGCTAGTATACTGTCATTGAGTGGTTGCCATTAACTTGATTAGTTGGGTTCTACTTTATATGTTTGTTTCTCTTTAATTTTGCAACTTTTCTTTGCATTATTTATTGTTTAAACTTTAAATGGCTATGGCATTAACTGATCAAAGAAAAGAATATTAGTTAAGGAGATAAACTTTCTTTTACTTTTATGTTGCTTTCTGCATCTCTCCTTTCAGTCGTTGGCTGTCATACATGCACTTCTTAAGAGAATTTGCATCTATGCTTTGTGTGTGTTTGGTAAATTTCATGTATTCATGTATCCATGTACAACTTAATTACTATCTTTAACAAACACATAAAGCCTCCTTCATCCATGTGGTTTCTTCTCTTCCTGTCAAGGTTACATTCTTGTGTTTTTCTTCTTGAAAAGTGATGCTAATTATATATAACCATACCTATGGAGTTGCAACTGCATTATACTGAGGCAATGTCAGTTATATCTTGTGTTCAAAGCTGGTTTAAAAGTTTCAGGGATAGCTAATCACAACTTGCTCCTTGCTTTTCCAAATTTGTCTTTTTATGGTGCAACTATAATTCTATATTGTCTAAACTTGTTATTGAGTGTTATAAGCTTATACATGCTGATACTTCTTTTAAAACAGAGTACACCTGAGGGAGAAAGGGGAATTGATGTCAACACATGCCAACTATGTGCAAATGTTAAGCTTGTATTTGCACCGGTGCCAATCTATTGCTTATCTTGTGGCACTCACATCAAGAGAAATGCATACTATTACTGCCAAAGAGCGGAAGAATTTGATACACAATATTGTTTTTGCACATCTTGCCATAGGGCTTCTCGAGGTGGCTATATAACATTCAATGGGATATCTATTGCTAAGACCATGCTTGATAGAAAGAGAAATGATGAGCTAATTGAAGAATGGGTGAGTCAAGTTTTCGTATCTTATGATTGTGCTTTATATTAGAGAATTATAAACTCACAATTTATTTTTGTTCTATCTTCTAGTGGGTTCAATGTGATAAATGTGAAAGATGGCAACATCAGATATGTGCGCTCTTTAACACCAATAGAGATTTGGAAGGCAATGCTGAGTATGTGTGTCCCAGATGCTGTTTAGAAGAAATTAATAATAGACTTCGAGTGCCTTTACCAGAGTCTGCTACTTTTGGTGCTAAGGACTTGCCAAGGACCTTGCTTAGTGACCATATAGAACAAAGACTTTTTAAGCGTCTCAAGCAAGAGAGGGCAGACAGGGCAAAGGTGGAAGGAAAGAATGTTGATGAGGTAACATGCAGATTACTGTGTAATTTGGTTATGATTGTTGAACATCTACATGTATAGGAACTTTTTTATTTTTACCTTACTTTTCTTCTGTAGACAAGTGATTTAGAAAATTCTTCTACCAAAGAAAAAAAAAAGGTTTCTGTTAAAATAGTTATCTCTCGCATTAGTATGGTATTGTTTTTCTCCTAATGATAGTTGTTGTTCATTGTTGATCTCTTTTCCCAATGTTCTTTTCAAAATATGTTTAATTTTTGATGTATGAATTTGAATTACTAGGTTCCAGGAGCAGAAAATCTTGCCGTTAGAGTAGTATTATCTGTCGACAAACAATTGAAAGTGAAGAAGCAGTTTCTGGATATCTTTTGTGAAGAGAATTATCCTGCTGAGTTCCCTTATAGATCAAAAGTAAGTTTAGAGGTTGATCTATTAATAAACCTACTTCCAGTTGCTTCTCCAGGACTAGCCTCTCCCAGTATCATCACTAGTTGTGTCTGTGTTTTTTGGAAGAAGTGACAGCTGTACTTTCTGTTTCAGGTGATTCTTTTGTTTCAGAAGATTGAAGGAGTAGATGTATGCCTTTTTGGAATGTATGTCCAAGAGTTTGGTGCTGAATGTGGCTATCCAAATCAACGTAGTGTGTATATCTCATACCTGGATTCTGTAAAGTATTTTAGGCCTCAAAGACACACAGTGACTGGAGAAGCTCTTCGTACTTTTGTTTACCATGAAATATTGGTGGGTTGTTTACAAGTTCCTTTGCTAATTCCTTGCACCTGTTTTGCCAAGACTACATTTTACCTGACTTCATATACTGAGTTATTAAACTCTCAGACTGGTCGCTAACTTTCTCCACTCATTCCATGTATGTTTTGCTTTTGTTATTATCAGATTGGATACCTTGATTTTTGCAAGAAACGAGGTTTCACAACCTGCTACATATGGGCCTGTCCTCCTTTAAAGGGAGAAGATTATGTACTATATTGCCATCCTGAGTCACAAAAAACTCCAAAAAATGATAAACTACGGCTATGGTCTGTCTGTCTCTCTCTCTCTCTGTCTGTGCGCACACACGTGTTGCAGTGTACCCTCACGTTCACTCATGTCATGTGCTTATGTATATACTAGACATATAAACTAGCATTGCCTGGGCACTGTCATGCTAATAGAGAGTACATTGCTTCTGTATTTATCTCCCTTGCTTTGGAAAAATTAACCCTGTCTTGTGTAAACTAAGTATATTGTGTGTTCAATTTATACAGGTATCAATCAGTGCTAAGAAAGGCTGCCAAAGAAAATATTGTAGTCAGTTTTACTAATATATATGATCGCTTCTTTGTTCCTACTGGAAAATCTGACTCCAAAGTGACAGCCGCTCACTTGCCATATTTTGATGGAGACTACTGGTCTGGTGCTGCTATGGATCTAATCAGGAGTATTGAACAAGGGAATGGAGGAGAGTATCAGAAAAAGGTGAAAAAACTCATGACAAAAAGAACTTTAAAGGCCATGGGACATACAAATCCTTCTGAAGGCATTGCCAAAGACATTCTGGTTATGCAAAAAGTGAGTCTACCTTGTCTTCCACCCTCAATCATCTGTTATTGTAGGTATTGATGGGTGAATCTCTAGATGAAGCTGCTTAGGAAGCATCAAAATGTTGTGTGATTAAATGATTTATGATAGTTTAAAGTGGTTATCAAATGAGATGCTCAATGACTTTAAGTAACAAAATGAGGCATTATTTGGTCCAGCAACTAAAACATCTAATGCTCATGTTTTATGTGGAGATATAGGTAAAGTAAAGTTGAGGCTTCAAAAGAAAAGGAAATTAGAGAAATATTCAGGTGGATTAGCTTTTAACTTCCTTGATATAAAAAGCTGCATGCTGCTATTTGTGTTTGAAGCATTATTCTGTGTTGTTGTATTTGCACAGATTTTTTGACTCATTCCTTTTTGTACCTTTTGGAGGGTGGGCCAAAGTATCATGGTTTGCAATAGAGTAAGTGAAAGTGATATATGTGAGGGTCTGAACTTTAGTTATCAGAGAAGATGATTACTTTCTAAGATTAGATGCAGGTGTTGATAATAATTTGGTGGTTTAATTCTGATAGGGCTAATTTAATCATCATTTGGTCCACGAACTAAGGCTTAAACTTGGTTAGTGTTTGATATGAGGTGTATAGGAAATCATGTTGAGGCCCCCTAAAGGAAAGCAAGTTCGAAAAATATGGGTATTAAGTTGTCGGCTTCTTGGATATGCAGAGCTTTGTGCTACTTTTTTGTTGTTATCATCAACTTTTTGTAGATTATGGTACTGTTAGTTATGCCCCATACTCAACTAGTTCCTTAAAGGAGATTACAATAGAAGGGGTTGGAAATCCTCTAAAAGAAAAGAAAAAGGAAGAACAACCTTCTATGCAATAAACCCTCCCTTTTTATTCCTTTTGATGGACGAAATCTTTCTTCTTGTGCAATTATTTCAGTCATGATTCCTCATAGTGAGATATTGAGAACCCTATGATGCCTGTTTTGCCTTTTCCAACCTCATTAATAACTGCTACCTGTCTTTCTTTTCTCACTAATTAAACGAGACTTACCTGGACAAATTTTGAAAATTTTTAATTGAAAATGTTATTCTAACTAAATATCAATACAGAATAGATCCTTTTATACTCTTTTCCTTTTTAATCCTGTTGCACCCATTTGTTACCATGAGAACTGATTTTTAGTCTCAAATTTCAATGATCAATTAAATTATTACACAAAGTAAAGGTTGGAATTTTAGTTCCATTCTCTGAAGCTGTTCATGGAGAAAAAGAATTCTCTAGTAACATGAAATCAGGCCAGAGAGTCTGAAATTCAAATTCTAGTTTGGAAACAGTGACAGATATTGATGGAAATGTTTGAAAGATTATCTTAGTAATGAAACCTAAGAAGTGAATTAATTTACAAAGGCAGCATAACAGACAGTGACCACTGCTGCCAAAGAAGATTATTCTACTACATACTGTACAGCTTTGAATCTATTATCTGTTCCTGTAAGGTGCAAGTTTTATTAGGCAGTCCAGACTGATATGTTATTATTTTCAGAGGTTAGGACTCTTCACTTGGTTTCCTATGAATCTTAATTTCCTTTATTATAGTACATTTACCCAGTTGAAACATGGTTTACTTGATCTGTTGAGATATGTCCTTCCATGCATGATTGAATGGGATGTTCTTTTATAAGAGTTTAAAGATTTAAGCTATTTACATTGAGGCTTCATATCTTGAAAGTCTAATCTGATTCTTTTTATTTTATTTTGTCCCTTGTTCCATCAGCTGGGCCAAACTATATTACCTGTCAAGGAAGACTTTATGGTAGTCAACTTGCAGTGTGCATGCACAGAATGCCAAGTGATACTCTCGGGGAAGCGATGGTTCTGCAGTGAGTGCAAGAATTTCCAGCTGTGTGAAAGGTGATGATGACTTAAATGCACTTATATAACATTGTTTCTCTTTCCATTTCTTTTATCCTAGTTATGCATATGATTTTGCTGGTTTTGCTTCTTCTCATTAGAACCTGACATTGTTAATGACAGTTATGACAGCTACTTCTTTGTGTGCATAGCTCACGTTTTATGCTATGTCTGTATGTTTAACTTTGATTATAGGACTATTAATTGTGTCCTTAAATAAGCCAGTTCCTGTAATTATTAAAGGGAAAATGCTTGGTAGCTAGAATTTTGTTGCCATAATTGGTGCGAGAATGATGTGGACTTATACCCACCCTTGGATAAATATGTGGTTCCTATCACTTTGTTTCATCTAAGAGCCACATTTTAATTCTAGCTAGATTTTGGCAGATTTTGCTCTAGCTAAATAGCATTACTCTTATTCAAGATTGTTTTGAAATTTGAAGAAGATTAAGTCCCATGCAAAGAAGCTAATAAATTTGGTCCCAAGAACTCTCATATTCTTAACACAGACTGATTGTTGTTTCAAAGATCATACAACAGGCACCAGACAAAGTTAATCTGCTGGATTCATATAATGGATACTGGTATGGAAGGCACTGAATTGTGGATTGGTTATGAGATGATGTTCATTATCCTCCTAACTATTTGGTGTCATATCCCTACTTTTCAGTCACCTTTGTACTGCAAGTTGAAACAACCATGTACCTCTTGGTTTCTCTTTCCCTTGATACTCAATATCTTCTTAGCATTATCTACTGCTTCTTGTTTCATTCCTAGAACTTATTGTTCCTTTGGTTCTTTC
Organism: Cercis canadensis; assembly: GCA_003255065.1. NCBI lineage: Eukaryota > Viridiplantae > Streptophyta > Magnoliopsida > Fabales > Fabaceae > Cercis > Cercis canadensis. The sequence goes on from QAOA01001356.1 coordinate 110,293, forward strand.
TTATTAAATATAAGTAGCATAGGCAACAGGAATAAGAAATAGAATTGTTTATTATCATTACTTTTCCTTTCAATAATTCAGATGCCATACTGCTGATATACACACTTCAGTCAGTGGGGAGAAGCATACACTCTGCCAGGTGACTATCTGAACTAAAAGCTAAGTTTGTAAGTTTGGCATGTTAAATATATATTTCATGTAAACTAACATATATCTGTGAATTTTTTTCCCTCTAGGTCGTCGTGGATGATATCCCTTTTGATACTAAGGAGAATGATATCATCCTAGATAATGGTCTATTTGAGAATAGGCATAATTTTTTGAGCTTCTGCCAAAAGAATCATTTTCAGTTTGACACACTCCGGCGTGCCAAGCATTCCTCAATGATGATCCTCTATCATCTCAAGAATCCTACTCTGCTGCCTGCTGGGAAAATATGCAGCATTTGCTGTCAAGACACAGTGTTTCAACAAAGCTGGCAATGTGAGACTTGCCCGCAGTTCACTGTCTGTTCAGCATGCTATAGGGAGAGAGGTGCTAGTTGTCATACGCATGGGTTGAGTCAATGTGCTTCAACAGCACTGTGTCAGACAAGGAATCAAGAGTTAAAGCGAAAGTCAGCACTGGTATGAATATATGACGAATTATAGAGCATATATTAGCACTTTTAAAGCAATGGCTTGATGGTTAATTTCATCACTCAGTTTTTGGACATTGACTTTACACTTTTTTCGTATTAATAAAACTAGGGCTAATAAAGTTCAAACATTGTAGCTTCATACAATATTGGGGAAAGGGAGAAAGAAAGTTTCTAGTTCAATCAGTGTTGCAATTTTTGGACTTCTCCTAAAAGATAAATCATGTAAAAAAAATGGAGAGAAACTTGCTTTTTTTGTAGAATATCACCTACATATTTACACACACATGTGCAACCTTTTTTGTTTAACCTCTCTCTATTTATATATTCGCTTCCTCTTTGCCATAATAAGCACACTTAACTGACTTGCCATGTAATTAATTCTGCAGACACGGAAATTGCTAGAAGTTTTAAAGCATGCTTCTCAATGTCATTCAACTAGAAGTCAACCATGCTCTTATCCAAACTGTCTTCAAATTAAAAAGCTGTTCTGCCATGCCAGTAGGTGTACTGTTCGAGCTGCTGGTGGTTGCCAACACTGTAAGAAGGCATGGTTGGGACTAAGCATGCACTCGAGGAATTGTAGAGATTCAAAATGTCTCATCCCCCGTTGCATGTGTGTTCCTTTTCTAGTTCACATCCTACAGTCAGTTTGTTGTAAGATTGTTGGTAATTGCATAAACATAGACATAGTCATTCCTTGATTCATTTATGTTAATTTTGCAGGGATCTGAAAAAGCATGCAGAATGGATAGCACTGCAATCTGAATCTCGGCGAAGAGCTGCAGTCGCGGAATCTGTGAGGGGGAAGCAATAGTGCTTGCCGGGCATAGTTGATTCCTCCAATGTATATATAGAATGGAATTGTTAACAACAGTAGGGTAGTGTGCAGGTTGGCAAATGTCTAGGTGAATGTACAGTGAGAAGCTTGTGGAGATGGAAAAATTTTGAAGTTTTCCATGAATGAAAATAATAGAAATGGTTGAAGTAATAAAAGTAAGAGCTAGATAGCATAGCAGCACACTTCCTAGGTTTATAGAGAAGCCCACAGCTTTATTATTACTAGTATAAGATATAGAGACCTAAATGGTGTAGAACAGTGATAGTTGCGCACCTGTAGGAAGAGACCTCTGCTGTCATATTTTTGATAAGTTTTAAATTTTGATAACTGTGCAGGGGTGCAATGGTCTTAGGTTGTTTGTTGTTCTGGTAAGGTATCTGTAATTTTGAAAGCGATGTCGTAGAAGAGAACAAATTGACAGAGCATGACTTAAGTTGTGTTCCTGATCTATTATGGAAAAAGGGAATTCTCAATGTTAAAATTCCAATTATTATTGTTTGTTTTCCTTTCCTACCTCTTTATTTTTGTTTTTACTGCCATACTCCTTTCTCATCCTACAAGATGCCAATGGGAGATATATGAGAAACACGAGGCATGTATCTAAAGCATGTACTATAATACACTGAATTTAGTATTTATTTAATTGAGATTTAGCTTCATTAATACACGATGGAAAGTTAAATTTAAGCTTGTTTACTAATAAATTTGTGGTTTTTTATTTTGGGAATAAATTTGAGTTGATTTACAATTCATTCAGTCATATTATCTGTTAGTTTAAATTTAACTTCAATAAATTGACGTTATAATATTTTGTGCGTGATCTGTGGAAATTTCAGACTTAAATAATTTTCCCTTCACTTTTTGATTATTTCTACAAATTTTAAATTTCACATTTATTTGGTTACACAAATTTTTGGGTTATGCAGGTCAACTTGAATACAGCCTTGATTAATTTCCAGGTCTCACAGGTCAACCTAATTACGATCCAAATCATATGAACTCCAAACTAAACTCAAGCATTTCCATGTCAAAAGAAAAATGAATAATCTTATCACCAAAAAAAATTCAAGGATTTTCATCCATAACTCAGACATGGTTAAAAATGAATATTCCTCCTCTCTTAAGATTGAATAGAGCAATGAGATTTTTCTCAGACTGTGTACACTCGGCATTTCTCTCTCTGGTTCCAGTGCCAAGCGAAACTTCACTAGAGTGGTTAATGCACAGTATAGAGGCCCAATTGCATCAACAATTTGGATAATATTCACTGACATTTCATCGTCTTTCTCGTGTTAAGACATACATTATTCTTATACTCAGTGTCTTTTTTTGTAGTCCCTATCAAGACTTTTTTCCGAACAGCTAAAATGATGAACATTTGTTAGTGCTAAAACGTGAAACTTGACATTTTTCTATATTATTTATGTATTGCTAAATGATATTTCTTCTTACTTTTGTCATTGATGCAGTGATATGCATCAATTTCAATCCTGTTATGATTTTTTCGTCAGTGGTGAAAGGGTGCATCTTTGGCTGTTAGGATATCGACTGCATTAATATCTTCCTCAAAAATCATGAATACAGCAGAATTTGGCTGAGGAGACTTTTCCTTTTCTCCTATAACTTTTGTTCCTTGGGGTAAACAATGGGATAATAGGCACTCACATGGAGTTCAAACAATCACTTTCTAGGAGAAAAGAGATACAAGCATTTTGATACAATCAATTTCCACGGGGGCAGCAAAAATTCCAATCTCTAAACTACAAACTTCTACATAAAGACCTAAAATTTTCAACAACAGAGAGCCCCAAAATCCATGACCCTAAATAAAAAAGAAAAAGAAAAAGAAAAAAAAAAAAAAAAAAAAAAAAAGGAAATCCAATCACCCCCTCTTGAATACTTTCCGTGGTTCTGTGATACCTATGTTCCAATTGTTAATACAAACTACTACCCATCAGATAACTTGCTAATGTCATATGCCTAAAGTTGTTGACGAGGTCAAGATCCAAGCCAAACTGCATTATATAGAAGAGGCTTGAGAATTATGTTGTTAAAAAGTTCCAAAGCTTCTTGCCTATTGAAACTTCACCAGGATGCTCATATTCTTCATCATCACCCTCATCATCAACTCCACCAGCATCTTCGCCGCGAGATTCACTCCTGTACTCTGCATCATGCTCCTCCTCAGGACCATCAGGTTTTCCATTCACCTCCTCACTCAAGGCCATATTGTTTGCCAAGTTCTTCGATGTATCACCATAGCCATCGTGGACCTCCACAATTTTGTCAGACTGTCACAAATAAAATAAAAAATGCCATTTCAGATCAGAAAGAAACTTGGGGATGATTCAAACCAGCATGGTCATATGAAGAATGAACTCATGGATCATTAAAAATAAATACTCGGCTTAAAAACCATCCGCATGCACAGAGAGAGCTAGTGAGGGAAGGATGGGAGAAAGGAGAGCTTTTAACATTCCTAATCATCAAACTGCAATCCCAAACTTTCAAGAGTGTAAGGATTAACAAAACACTACCACAAGATTGATGCAAAATTAGGCTGCAAAAATTATGAAAAGTAGAGCATGCATAAAATGCCATAATATGCTCACCTGTACATGGTGTGTGCTTGCACCATTCTCATGACTTCCATCCTCGATATATTTTACACGATCAACCTTTCCCTCAATTTCTTTTCTACCACCAGCCAAGGTTCTAGCAGATGCAGCTGCTGCTCCACTACAACAATTTAGCACAACCCACATGTAAGTAGAAGAAAATAGCCAATAAAAAAATCCACAACTATTAATACAGAAAAGTAAATTGTGGATCAGGATTAGCAGAAGAATCTACTGATGCAGATGTTAAATGCCAAGATCAATTTTTTCTTTTTTTTGGCCAGTAAGAGACTACATATATTTGTATCAAAAGCCAAGCCTCATCATTCCAGAATGCCAAGAATCCCACAACAGTATGCAATAATTACTTTAGTTAGCTGCTAATACACTAAAAAAGTCCACACAGGATGAATAAAATAATCATATGGTCCATATGTGATTAATCCTTTTCTTATTTTCCCGTCTCTTCCTTTAAGTAAACAAGATAAGGTCATATTAGCTCAGGGTAAATAATTTGCTGCTACATAAATCAAGAGACAAATTTAAGTACTTACACTTTGGATCGCCTCAGATTATATCTTGCTTCACCAGCAGTTTGTATGGAAGGAGCCGCTTTTTGTCGTCTCCTCTTGCGTTTCCCTGTTATTTCACTATCAGAATGTCCTTCATTGGTATCGCCATGCTCACTCACAGTAATTTGAGACGTCTGAACATGGTTTCGCTTCCGTACATTCGGCAATCTTTTACTGGACTGACCCTGACTTTCAGAATTCATATTGGCAGAATCCTCAGCATCCCCATTTGGATACTTAGTCTCGCCTTCATCAACAGGTTCACCAAGTATAGCTTTTGCATCTTTGACAACCGCTTTCATAGTTCGTGTACGCTTTACCCTGGACCTTCCTCTTCCCTTGCGAGGTTTTTGCTGGTCACCTTTCAAATCAGAAGGCTGAGAATATTCTGGAGCTTCTGGTGCCTTACTGTCAATGTTGCTCCGATCATCACCAGAAAGGTCTCCGTCAGCTTCAACATCTCTGATGTTATTGTCAGATTGGACTATCCGGACATCAAAAGAATCACTTACAATTGCAAAAGATAGCTCTGCTTCATTTTCAGTTTCAGATATTCTTCTTGGTGAAGTTTCTATCTTAGCTTTCTCATTGGATGAAGTAGCCACATCTCTTAAACTTCTAATATCTTCAGACTCAATCTTTGTACCTGGGGAGAACTTGAAAATCTTAGTGCATTTCTGCAGCCAAGACATTTTTCCACCAGAAATGGGAGATTGTGAATCAATTGCAGGTGACAAGTTAGTATTTTGGCCCAAAGCCATATTCCTATCTGAGAATTCCCGAAGAAAATCATCAGCCAATTTAGGAAGCGAAGGCACCTCTGCATTCTCAATTTCATCTAAGGATTGTAAATCAGACAACACAAACTCAGAGATCATTTCCCCACAATTCTGGCAATCTCTAAGTTTCTCAACAAACTCAATAAAACGTTTTCTCTCCTCCACAAATTGTTGCCGCTGATCTTTCAACTTCCTATTAAGGTCAACAAGCTCATCGATGTCCTTCCGCATTTCAAACCGTTGACTTTCAAGATGCTTTTTATTCTCATCAGCTTCTTGTTTCTCCTTTTCTAATTTTTTTCTTTGAAGTTTCATTTCCTCCATTTCTCTACCAGCTACTTCTCTCAAGTAATTAATATTATCTAATTCCCTCTCTCTTTCTTCCTCAAATGACTTCCTCCTCTCCAGCAAGTCCTTCTCCTTCTGCTCTAGCTGATTCTGCATATCAGCTTCAAGTTCTCTTTTCCGAACCTCAAAATTCAGAAGCATTTGGTTTCTCTCACTTTGAACTTTTTCAGCTAGGTCTGACTTCTCATCCTCCATTTGAGCGGAAAATGATTCTTTAGCCAACTTAAGAGCTTCTAGTTCCCTTTGTACATAATCCTGTGTGGCCTGCTTCTCGTTCTTTAACTTTTCTTCTTCAAATTGTTTTAGCCTTGATATTTCTTCCTTCTGTTCATTCACATCTTTCAGTTCTTTCCCTACAGCCGCTCTTTTTAGATCCAGCTCATCCCATTCTCTTTCAAAAGTCTCTTTCTGCTGCCTCAGATCATCAGCTTCCTGCAGAAGCTGTTCTTTCTGGACCCTGTACTGTTCAATTTCATGTTTTAATTCTGATTGCAATCGCACATATTCTGACCTCTCCACCTCAGTCACTTTAAGCTGATTTGTTTCTTCACGAATCTTCAATAGTTCTTCTTCATTGATAGCCCTTATCTTCTCCACTTCAGCCTTAAGACTAAGCAATTTCTCTCTTTCACCCTCATTTTGTCCTTTCTCCTTCTCCAAGTTCTTCTCCTCAGACTTAATAGACTTCTCCCTTTCCTTCAAAGCTTTTGATTTCAATTCTAACTCTTTTTCTTTCTCCCTAAGCTTATCTGTTTTCTTTTCCAATGCCCGCTCACGTTTTGCTAATTTCTCCTCCATGTGATTGATTTCAGCTTCTTTCTTTTCTACATCTACCAATCTGTTCTTCAATCCATCTTCAAAGGATTTTCTCTTTTCATCCAACTCCACCTCAAACTCCTTCTTTTTCACATCAAGAATAGCATTGTGTTCATCAAGAAGCTTCTGAATCTCAACCTGCAAGAAGCCCAAACGGTGTCCAGCCAAAAAAAAAGTGAGAAAAACATAAAATGTGAAATTTGAGTGACCAAAATTGGCACAATAGTGAAGCAAAACATTAATAAATAAAAGAATTTAAAAAAAAAAAAAAAAAAAAAAAAAAAAAAATAAAAAAAAAAAAAAAAAAAAAAAAAAAAAAAAAAAAAAAAAAAAAAAAAAAAAAAAAAAAAAAAAAAAAAAAAAAAAAAAACATAGTTTGACACACTAAAAATGGCCAATGACTAGTCTCCAAAATTTCATAGTAACAAAAATAAGGTGCAATAACATACATTTTCTCTAGCATTGAGCTTTTCCTCCCACAAATATAATTCCTTCTCTTTCAAGTCCAAGTTCATTTTCATAGCATCATATTCCTGCAACAGTGGGAGATCCCCGCATTAAAACATAAAATTACAAGTAACAAAAGCGGAGTTAAACGGTATTACCAAAACAAAAAAATAGTTTTAACAGTATCATGGAATCAGAATATTTGCCTTCTCTTTTAGAGTTATATCTGCAAGCCTGCTGTTTATATCATCTTCTTTATTTCTCAAGGTTACATTTGTTGCATCAATTTTCTTCTGTACTTCTTCAAGGTCCTTCTCTTTTTCCCTAACTATTCGGTCATTCTCATTTGCCCTCTGCTCTCTTTCATTGAGAATTCTTTGACCCCTGGCTAGTCTCTCTTCTCCCTCCTGCAATTTCTTTTCCCATTCTCGCAAGTCCTCCCTCTGCTTAGACAAAGTACTCTCATGTGCTTCTCGCCTGTCAGAAATCAAAAGTGATTAGCTAAAGGAGATATTATTTGAACATTATTCAAAAAGTCAACTGATTAAAGAGTTTGAACATTAAAAAAGAGTCAATGGCATTTGGGGTTACTCTGCAATGAAGGATAAATGATCCCTTCGAAGCACAGATTCCTGAGTCTCCAAGTCATGTGATTTCCTATCAATTTCTGAACTTTTTCTGCTCAATTCTGCAAGCTTGGCATCAGCAGCGCGTAACTTTGCCTCTACTTCCAAGGATTTCTCTTCAATGCTAGCTACTAATGCATTTGCTTCAGCCAATCTTGAATCTGCCGTAAATCTAATCTTCGCATGCTCTGAACGCATTTCTCGTAGAGCTTTCTCAAGCTATGAAAACAGAAGCATCCAAAAATTAGCAAACACTAATCATACTTCATTATTATAATAATATTTACAGGCTGAACACTTATTATCCAAAAGTAAGGATTTATGAGAGATGTGCATATTATCAAGAACAGATGCAAATGCATATATGTAAACCATATTTTTATACATGAACTTGAAAAATCTTACATCAAGCACACACTCTTTCTCAACACCCAAGGCCTTCCTCAGATTCTCTTCACGCTTCTCAACCTCAGATATAGCAATTAAATGAGCTGCTTTTTCTTGTTCAAGAGCATCCTTCGCTTCTGCTAAATCTTGACTCAGCTTTTCATATTTAGAGTCCCAATCTTTTTTCTCAATCAAGAGAAGCCCCATGTTGTATTGGTAATCATAAAGCTGGCCAAAAACATATAATCAGGTCAAGTTATTCAGAATAAATAAAATCTCAACCTGGAAACACCAGAAGACACTTAAAAAACAAATTACAACCGTTCATGTGATGTTGAAGAGACACATGCATGTATGTCTGTGTTTATGTGTAACAAAAAGTTATTATCAGATACCCATCTTCACACCCCAACCGTAGAAAGATAGCTATAAAATTTTGCTTCTCTTAGCATTAATGCCCTCAAAAACCACTCTTTAAAATTCTCAACAGTCAGAAGGACAAACCCAAACCTCCCGGGGAGGAGCAAACACAGGAGACCAGATATTCTAAACTCTTAAAAATGCATAAATAAACGCTCCATTAGCTTCTAGAGCACAAGAAACACTATTGCCCATATCTAACATTTGAAACATTTCCAGGAATTGACCATCCTTCAGCAGTTTCAGAATTGCCAAAAAAGTAAAGGAATTAAGGGGAAAGAAAAGTAGAGTAATTTATTGATTAAACTAACCACAGGTCCACAGTACCAAACTAAGTAAACAAAAAATTAAGAAAAAGGATTTTTTTTTCCAAACTTCACAAAAGGCCAAGTAAGAATTACACCCAAAAAAAAAGTTCTAGTAACACACATCCACAATTGAAAGCAAGTAAACTTAAACTCAAAAACTACAGTGCTTTCTCTTCTTCCCAAAACTTTAGAAGTTCATGTTATCAAAACAACGAGGGTGAGTCACTAAAACAGTGGAACAATTAAAACGCTCAACATTACACAATCCAAGAAACATGAAAGATAACTAATTAACTGACCTCCTTTTCAATACTGGCAAGTCTCTTAACCAAGAGTTCCTGATCCATGTCCCCCTCACCCGATCCAATTAACATATTACCCCCATTCATAAGAGCAGAACCCGAACCCGGTGTCTTGGCTTCGAGAAAAGCCACACTTTTTCCCTTCACAGCGGTTCCATCAGCACCCACGCTCGGGTTCGACCCAGACCCAGTTCTACTCTTGGGTGTGAGCGACCAACCCGACCACTTCTGCGGCGTAAACATTACGAAATTCTCCACACCAAACCCGAAATTGCAGGGTCCAAATTCAACTTCATAAGCACACCAAAAAACGAAAAAAACTACAGAGACAGGGACAGAGCGTGCCACCCCATCCCTCGGAATCGGAAAAAGCAGTGCAATTGAACAGTCAACCCACCCCAACAGTGATCGAAAAATCACAAATTTGCAGTTGCTTCAACGTTGAAGTTCAACTTCTTCCTCCTCTGTCGGAACCCTAACCCGGACGTAAACGCAGTTCCCAAATTCCGGCGAATTGTAGTTTTCACGTCCGATAACGTCTCGAACTCAAACGGTCTCTGTTTCTCTCTCTTTTCAGCCCACCTTTGTGTGCTTTTTGCGCGGATCGCTCACGTTCCTCCCTTTTATTTTTTTAATTATTTATTTCTGGACCGAGAATAATTTCCACCCCTGAAATTACTTAAACACCCTTCTGTAGAATCTGTACCCCTGTATTTATGTCTCCCTAGAAGGGTAATATTGGGACTGAGAATATGGCTTTTGGGTTTGAAACATGGGTGTTCGTGTATGTTCTTTTGTTGTGACTATATTGCCCATACTGGGTAAAGCGACTATAGATATGTGGAGGGTGAAATGAAGTTGAATTGGGGGGTGCTTTTGTAAAATAAGTAGTTGTGTGTTTCCGAGAATATACCTTAATAGGGAATTGGAAATGCTACGGTGTATAAGAGCTGTTTACTTGGAAAGGAGGAGATTGAAGCTTCAAGATAAGCATAGCTTTGTCGCTTTAAGCTTATGTGGCAATCATTGTACTGGACAAACTCTTTCTCTTTCTCTTTCTCTAAAACTTTTTTTTTTCTTTTTCTATAAACCCAAAACCGCTGAGGCAATAGAGGTTCTGATGTAGAAAATCTGATAATTATAATTTTGTGTATGATATTATTTTGATATTTTTATTTTATTAATAAAAAAAATTTGAATATAATTTTTTTTTATAAAGAGAATCTTATAATTAACTGATCTATAACTTATCTCTTAAATTTTATAAACAAAATTATGGGTTTGTTTGATTTCTGTTTTTAAAAATTATTTTTTATTTTTAAAAATAATAAAATAAAAAAACTTGTTTAATAAATAATGAAAATGTTTAAAAACTATTTTTAAAAATAAAAACACTTTCAAACACACCCTATAACTTTTTTTCTATTGTTTGTGAATAAATAGTTTCTTTTTTATCAACATACGAATAAATAATGAAAATGTTTTTTACACTACTAATGATATTATAATCGTTAATTATTTAGTATCAAAGTAGTATAATAGGGTAGGCATAACTAACTACTAAGACTATTTAAGTTATATATTTTGTAAGTGTCACAATTCTATCAAGTAAAATAAATAATATAGATAATTTTAGTTATCATTTTTACTTGTGGTAAGAATACTATTTTATAGTATTGAATAACTAGTCTTATATTATATAGTACATAAGTTGAGATGGCACAAATTTTTTTTCTAGTAACTCGTAAGGGAGGTCCCTTTTGAATGAGGCCAGCTTACCAAACTTGGGCAACCCATTTTTTTTTCAAGAGTCTACGCGCACCGTCAAGAAAAGTAGAGGAACGCCTAAGGAGTGCTACTGAGGGATTCAAACCCACACACCCTCTTGGCAAAGAGACCCAGAGGGGAGCCATCCAAGCTAGACCCTGTTGGCAAGATGGCACAATTTTACTTGTATTAATTAAATTTATATTGTGTCAAATATGTTAGTAACTTAGAGTTTTGATTTGGTAATAAAAATGTAATATGTTCATTTAAATTAACCAAGGTTTAGATCTTGAGGCTAGTACCCAAATTTTTTTTTCCTAAATGTACTATGCCGATATGAGATGTGCCCTTAAGATTCTTAGAAAGAATTTAATTTTGATATATAAAAGTTAGCTTGAGAATACCTTGACCTTTGAAAAAAAGAAAAAAAAAAAAAAAAAAACTTGTTAATGTGACATCATGTAAGTTCAAATGATGTGTTAACCAAGGAACTAAATGCCGTGTCAGGGTACCGTTTCGGTCACTCAAGAAATGGAAATGTTTCGGATACATTTCGAAAATTTCGTGGAAACGGAAATTTTTTTAAGAAATGTTTCAAATAATTTTAAGCAATATTTTTTTTTTAATTTTAAAAGATTTTAACATAATAATATTGATAAAATATATAAAATTAGATAATATAGTATTGAATAATTATATTTTTAATACAAAATACATATTATGCTTTAAATATCAAATTACACAATAAATAATCAACAAATATATATTAAAATATTTAAGTCAATTAACAATAAAATATATAGAGATAAATATTTAGAATTTAAATATAATCTGAGAGTAAATTTTTAAAATTCAATAAAAACCACTATTGAAAATAGAAATGAAAACCATGTGCTGCCCGTGGTTTGCTTTTTCACATTCCAGAACTTCATTATTTCCTCTACCCCTTCGATTTTCTACATCTTCAACCTCAAGCAGTGTGCAGAGAGATTAGCAGCTGAAGATGGAAG
>QAOA01001356.1:122183-137251 GCA_003255065.1 Cercis canadensis
TTTCACTTTTTCTTTCTCTTTCAAGTTTCGAAGAGTCAAAGATGAAAAGAAACTAAAAACAAGAATGTGAAATTGTAGAAGAGGACATTGCACATATAGCTAATCTTGAGCTCGTGGAAGATGATGAGCATAACACTGTGGAAGTAGAAATAGCTGAAGCCATTGCCAATGATACTGTCATTTCAAGACAATTTTTTCAGACCCAGATTTTTGTGTTTGATGGTTGAGTTGTGCTGTTAATGCGCTGCTCGTTGAGTCATGGGTGTGAGATTAAACTACCATGGAAGGGAAAACCACAGATAACCATGGAGCATAACTCTGGATAACAATGAAGGAGAGAACCATGGAGAACCAGAAATAAAAAATCATAGGGTCAGAAGTAGAGATTATAGAGAGATTGTTTCGTACTGCACGTCGAAAATTTTGCCATTTCTACCTGTTTCCTTCGAAATGCACCGAAACATGTATGTTTCCATAGAAACGGCAAAATTTCTGAATTGGAATGGAGTTTCGTGTCATTCATGGACAAACCGAAAAATTTCGTGTGTTTCGTCTAAAACGACACGACATTTTGTTCCTTGGTGTTAACTATCATTACTCATAAATAAGGAGCTTTTGAAAATGAAGACAAGAACAAATAAGAAAAGTATGGCAAATGAAGATGAAAAATCAAATTATCCAAATATTATATGTGGCCAAGTTATACTAAGGTGAGTACCATTTATGGATAATGACATTTTATTGGCTCCCTTAAACCTTCAGAAAAAGAGTTGGCTTCCTTAAACTAGATAATCTAATAAATTTTAAAATGAAAACTTTTGGATTCAAAGACTTGATAATGTTATTTTCACCATACGTAAGTCATTATTTTTTAGGCTTAATTATGATTTTAGTTTTCTTATTTTAACAACTTAAATTTTTTTGTCCCTCTTGTTTAAAAATGAACAATTTAGTTATCTATATTCATAAAATATACAATTATAATTTTTTTTATCTTTAAGTCAAAATTTCTTAAGTCTATTTCAAGTGTAAAGTTCTCTAATTCATAATTTCACCGTTCAGATTGAAGAGTTAAATCTTGTAAATCTCCCCACAAAACTTTAGTTCGATCTAACGGTAAATGTATCTAGATCTATGGTTAAATGAAAACTTGCATTTTTAGTATTTTGGATTGAATCCCACCGTTGGATCGAACTAAAATTTTGTAGAAAGATTAACAAGACGTAACTCTTTAATTTGAATGGTGAAATTGTGAGTTGGAGAGTTTTATACCTTAAACTAGAACTGAGAAATTTTGGCTCAAAGACAAAATAATCAAAATTGTACATTTTATAAATCTAGAAGGACTAAATTATTTATTTTTAAACAAGATGGACCAAAATGTTTAAGTTGTTAAAATAGGATGACCAAAATTGTAATTAAGTCTATTTTTTATTATCATGGTTCTAGTTGAATTTAAACCATTCAAAAAATATAGTTAAAATTATAAACTATAAACTAAATTACAATACATAGTCATAGAAAAATGTGTGAATATAATATTACTCAACTTAACTTATATGATCTTTTAGATTAGAGCATACTTGCTTGATTGTCTTGGGAATGGAGCTAGTAGGCAATGTGAAAAAGGGATTTTAAATCGGTAAGGGCTATGTTACCCATTCTCTTAGATGGAGTAGCACTATCCCATTCTCTTTGGGTAGGACTCAGTAGAACTTACAGTATAATTTTAGTGTTGTTATAAAAATCTAAAGAAATTGAGTTACTCAGTATGTGCTAAAATAGATAGTTTTTTTTTTTATAAAATGTAAAAATAATATAATATAAAAAACATGTCAAAAAGTAAACTTGAAAAGTTGTTTCTTTGCACATTTTCCTATATCGTATCGTTATTGCATTTTATAAAATACTATGTGTTCTAGCACATAATATGTGACTTAATTTTTCACGATTTTCGCAACGACACCAAAATCATTAAGTGGATTAGTGGAGGTAACACTACCTCCTCTTACAAGAAATTTACCGCATAGTGCTCACATTTTAAATCCTTTGTAGGCATAATATGTCACTCATGTAAGTGCAGTACAAATTTTTTTTGACTTGAAACCTCACATAGCTCATTCTTTGTTGTCTTTTTATCAAATAATGCACATTATTGTAATTTGTATTTTTAAAACGGTTAAACTTTTCAAAAGTTATAGTTAACTTCTAAAAATACATTGCTATAGTTTTGAAAATTTTACATTTTTATAAATAAATTTTAAAAAAATTATAAATCTTTACAGAAAATTACCATCTTTACAAAAATTATAGATAGCATCAATGTGTATTTTCTTTTTTTTTCTAATTCATACCATATACATTACCAAAAAAATTACTTGGCTTCTATAATTTAGGGGGTCAAGCTCTGACATATTAAGTATTGGCCACATCAAGTTATATGGACAACATTGTTTTCCAGTAAAAAGATAAGTAAAAAATATGTAGAAGCATAAAAATAAAGAGATAGAAACTAAACTCCTCTTTTTTCTTTATATGTAACATGAATGGAATAGAATTTCATCTATAATCGATTTTGCTATGCTACCCCTTTTAAAAAGTCAAGGTAGCACTACATTGATCTTTAAAATATGGGTTTTGGACATGAGTATCATTTATTATTGGGCTCAATGTGAAGCTCATATAAAATTAAATGATGTTGTGTAAATCAAACACTCAAACATTTGATGCAATCTAAGTTTAAGTGTGTTTGTTTGACTTTTGATTATTCTTGCTTGATTTTCTTTTTTGTGTTTTTAATATCCCTCAAATTATGCATTTTAGTAAAGAATAAATTATTTTAGCGCACATTAAATTACTCAATTTTACATTAGTTTCACATTGAATCCAAGAATATATTACTTTTGTCAAAAGCTCAAATTGAAAAAATATAATTATAAAGAAATGAAAAAGAAAACAGAAAAGCAAACACTTATGTGGTTCAAGTAGCTAAGATTGATTGCAAATCTCTTTTCCATTGAACCAAAAATCAGTTAGTTTCTTTCCCTACTAGTGATCTTTTGAAAGTCAAATTTCAAAGAAAAAAAATTCTCCACTTTTTTTTCTTAATTTAAAAAACATTAACTAGAAAAAGTTAATCCAGAATGCTAGATAACAGTAAATTATGCATCTATGGCATGGATAGATCATTACAAACTTTTCTATGCTCACTAAGGTTCTGCCTACTGGGGTGATAATCAAGCAAACCTTGCTAAAGAAAGTGAATCAGAATTTTCCAAATTCATTGGTTGTTTAAAGCCATATGCTGTGGATACTATTAAAACATAGTGTTGATTTGGTATACAAAATGGTGACTTCATTCTATGCTCTATTTTATGGAATGAGCATTCTTATGTTTGATATCAAACAAAGACATTGGATAGTAATTCCATTCCAAGCTTGATTTTATAGAAGTGGAAATGAGCATTCCAACCTTGAGAGGTGAGATTGCTCATTCTATGCGATTAATGCATTCTTTTCTTAATATATCCTCATTAATTTTATAAAATGACCTAAACTACCTTTATTAAATACAACTTATCCAACACGCAAAATCATATTTCTAATAAGGGATATTTATGTCTTTTATGAATTATTTTAATTTTATTCTCCATTAATTCCATAAAATTACCAAACTTTGGAGTGGAATGGCCATTCCATTCCTATTCCGATTCCATGGATTTTCATTCCGTATATCAAACATGTTATTAGAAAGATCCTTAGAGAGATGATTAGGCAAAATTTTCTTTACATTTTTTACTTTTTACCTTGTAAAATATATGTTTGATCCCCTCACTTTCTTTTTCCTTTAAGACCCTTAGTTATTTGTACTGTAGCCCCCTTCAACATTTTAGTTCTAGCTCTGCCTTGTTAGGCAAGGAATTACTAAACCAAAAACTAACCAATTGAAAAAATGAAAGTACTAACCAAGCTCTTATAGAGATTCTTACATTAGAGATTGCTTCTTTGCCAAGGCAATTCCAAATGTAAGAATCTGTATATGACCTAGTATCAAAAAAGGATGTCTTCTTCAAAAAGGTTGCAGTAGGAAAGAAAGATGTGTTTCCATCTCTAGAAGATAACCAATTGATGTGAAATTTGGCAAAAGAAAACTCTTCTTTTAACCCAAAAACATAACCCAAAGATCTCTTCATTTTCTTTTTTTTAATAAGACTCAACAAAGGGAAAAGAATCATATGGGCTAGAAGAGGGGTATTATGAAATCAAGGTTAAAGTGAGTTTAGTGTAATTTATACTTAAAAATTATATAGGCATCCCTCAAAACTTTGATATCTACCTTGAGGAAAAGAAAAAAAAAAAAAAAAGATTCACACTACTGAGTCCATCCTTCGTATATATAACTGTTAAAGCCAGCTATTAGAGATAGAGTTATAAGAAAATAGTTAAAACAATCTAAAATGATTAAAGTAACCTCATGAAATATATATAAGGACCAAGTGGCCAAAAGGGTGCTCTAGCTAGTTCGATTCATTGGCTGTTGGATTCTTAAATTATATTTTACAAAATCTCTTTATTTTCTTTTTATATAATGACATGAATATTTAAATTCATGAGTTCCTACATATTATTTAAACTTCTTACCACTAATCCTAACTTAATATTTTAGATAGTTATAAGCATTTCCTTTTAACTATCCTAAGCTAAGTTTTAGAATCATATATGTATTCAGCAAAATAGAAGAGATCATGAACGAATATTTTACTCAAAAGAAAACCAACTATAGAGAAAATTTACTTTTAAATATTTGTTCATACTTAATGATGTAGAATTGATCTGAAAAAAAACCTAAGACTAAGACTATGTAGAAATATAATGTAATATGAAATATAATGATATGCATCTAGCATAATACGAAATTATGCATGTCTTTATAGCTTTAGTTGAATAGATGTAAAAGAAATTAGAGTAAACATACATTTACGTTCCTGAAAAATTCAAGATTTAATAAAATGGTCATTGAAAGAAAACTAACTATAAAATAATCCTCAAAAAAATTGATATGTGTAACAAAATAGTCTTTGAAAGATATAAAATTTAATAAATATTGGACTATTTTGTCACACATATTAATTTTTTCGAAGATTATTTTGTTATTAGTATTCATTCAATGACTATTTTGTTAAATCTTGAACATTTCAAAAACGCAAATATAAGTTTACTCAAGAAATCATGCTTGCTCATTTAAATGTCGAGATATAAAGAATTCAGGTTGTATTAAAAAAAATTTAGGTGAGGTCAATGTGTGTCTAGTTAAATTTATATATTCAAGTGTCCACTCCATATTAATCCATAGTATCAGAAAACAAATCATTTATGTTCCATAAGAAAAAAAAAAAAAAAAAAAAAAAAAAAAAAAAAAAAAAAAAAAAAAAAACAAAAAAAAAAAAAAAAAAAAAAAAAAAAAAAAAAAAAAAAAAAAAAAAAAAAAAAAAAAAAAAAAAAAAAAAAAAAGCAAACAAAGGAGTTAGAAACAGAGTTCGTGAACACAAATACAAATAACATCCACTTAAGCGAAATAAACTGAGTCACAAAGACACAAGCAACAGAGTCATCTAAAGCAATAAACAAATCTAAACATAATCTTACTGAAATTTTACCCATTCATAAATTTGGGATGCGAATACCATAAACATCATATTACATATAAATTTGGTTGTGAGCATCATCACCACTAAACTAACAAGGTTCAGACTGTCATACTTTTACACATCAGTTTTCTTTTGTTCCTCTTCCTCTACTTTCTATGTCATCTGCAAGCTTTTTATGTGTGTGATTTTAGAATTTTTGAAGTGGTCTAATGGGAAAGGATACATAAAAACATGAAATTTTTTTACACGTGCATAATTTTGGGATGTGGATACCATAAACATCCTCATACATAAAAATTTGGCTACTAGATGAATGAATGCCTAAGTTGTGAGCAGCACATTTCTCAGTTCTCACCCTAGTTAATCTCTTTAGGGCCGAAAAAGCTTTCGGAAATTCCCCTTCCAAGCACAGCTATAATGATCACATTCAAAACTTTCGACCCTCTGTCAAGATACAAAAATTTTGCTAACTTTGAACTGTTCTAATCAATTTTGGAGCTGGAAAAGCAATCTACCGTGGAACTCTATTTGTAACACAAGGCTTGCTAGGCATTCAGTTAAGCTGCAACTGCGTTTGTTTCACCTCTGTCCGCAGAGACATTCAATTTAGTCCATTTGGCAAGCTTTGTGAGAAGTAAGAGAGCCCCAGTTTGGCAGACGAGCCCACAGATGAGGCCAATCCATAAACCCTATATCAGAAAGATCCAAAAGAATATTACACCAGTAAACTTATTAATTAAGAAACCCAAAAAAAGGAACACGAAAACAAAATACTTTTGATTGCATCCACAATCAATTTGAGATTTTATGTATGCTTTTCAACATAGATGCACTAACATGTTAACAAACATAACCAGATCCTCTAGTGAATGTTTCACCTTAGTATGTAGCTTGGTCTTAAATCCAAGGAGGACTGATACTGGCATACCAATGACATAAAAAGCTACAATGTTCACGCATAATGCTAAATTCTGCCAACCACATCCTCTGGCCACCCCTGAAACATCAAAATCATATGCTCTAAGAACTAGAAAGTGAATTTTAGGAGCAAGTTGCAAATTCAGTGATAGTTTAAAGAAAATGAGGAAATCGAACCTGATAAGACACCTTGGACAGAATCAAGTAGTAATGTAGCTGCAAGCAAGGGTCTCATTGAAGCAAACTCCTCTTTGATTTTAGTGCTTTTACTAAACAAACTAATCCAGAGACTATGACCAAATACAAGTGCCAAAATAACACAGAAAGCACAGATGAGAGAGAGCTTGACAGTGACACCCATGGCGTGCTTAGCTCGATTAGGGTGGCCTGCTCCCAATTCATTTGACACCCTAGTGCTGTAAGAATTGAACTTTAAATTTTTAATATCTTGATTACAATGCACATTCTGAAGAAGTAAACAGAAAAAGCATGGAATGTGTTTCACCAACTAACCTTGCAGCTGCACTAAGACCAACTGTAATCATGTAGCCAATGGCTTGTGTGTTTACACTGCAAATACAATTTGACTTAAATTATCCAAGACTCAATTATAAATGAAATTTTAGGAATAGAATGCTCTGTGGGAGTGCTTTAGAAGCATACCATATTGCAATCAATGAAGTACTTATTTCAGAGTTTGGCAAGAGACCTGCCAAGATGACCAAAACTTCAAAAGCCCAATACTCCAAACTTGCACAACATAAACAGATAGTGAGATTTCTTAAATTACATCCTGTTAATTTGTATCACTAATAATATTCAGCTTCTAAACATCAATAATTAAAGGTGAGTAAGCAAAAGGTTGCTGGAATGGAGACACATACCATGACATTGCTGCAGAAGGCAGAGCTAGTTTCAAATCTGTAAGGATGTAATGATAGGACTGAACTGAAAATCCCTTCCATGTTTGCTTGAACTTGTTTGCATACTTGACATAAAAGACCAACAATATCATTGATATCCAAAATGAAATAGAAACTGCCAAAGGAGCACCCTTGAAACTGAGGGCTGTCCAATGTACCAAGGCATATGCAATACCAACATGAACCAATAATGGTACCCCCGAGAGGACAATTAACGGTGTCACAACAGATTGTGTTTGAAGAAACCTCAAGATGTTTTGCATGTAGCCATATGCAAACAATCCCGGGATGAGAAACTTCATATAGAGAGCAGCTGTTTCTGCAATATCACGAGATTGATGAAGCAAGACTAGGATGGGTTCAGTATAGAACCAAATGATGGATATGATGATAGAAAAGAATGTGGATACAATGCAAGAGGCTTGCAAATATACTCCTAAAATTTCATATTCTTCTGCACCAAATGCTTGCCCACAGAGTGTCTCCAGTGCTCCACTCAACCCAGTCTGTGACATGAAAAAGCATGATGCATAAATAAGTATGGGAGAAATGTACTAGTGTAAAAATTTCCAATGACACTTATTTAAAATTTGAAGACATGGTAGTAAGTAAAGGCCTTATTCAGGTAAAGATATTGGAGAAACACTTGGAAAATTGAATGTACCCTCAAAAGTATTTCCAATCTAGTCATTCTCAAGTATTGATAACATGAAAAAGATGTATGCCTTTACCATGATGCTTGATGGACCTAGCCCCTTGAAACAAATTATAAGGTTGGTAAAAAGCCATCTCGGTCTTCACTTTGGATTAATGTTGTTATCACAATGTGAGCTATTTCTAGTCTAGTTATATGCGCAAAAAATTGCTTGTGCTATATGATAGAGTAAGTATGTAACAGAATTACAATAGGAAACTTGAAAACAGAAGGCCATTTCCATGGTTCCTTTTCTAAACCGTATCAAGTTTCATCAGGAACAAATGTTAATGAAACAAGAAACAAACAGGTGAGGCTGCACTTCCTTTCATGTATCAGTGCCCAGTCCACCGATAAATTCTGAGGTACTCCTAGAGTATTACACCATCTAGACACAAAGAGGTAGTTTTATTTGTAAGATTCACACACAAAACCCAATAAGACTACCTATTTGTATCAGTAGAGTATGTGCCGAGTACGTAAGAACTTTCCCATTCCACTGGGTATCTGCTTAGCTACCAAACATTCAAAAGATAAAGACAAAATGAAATATTACCACAACGGATAAACCAGTGACAATGTTCCATGAATTTCCAAGGGTCCCATTTCTAATCAGTCAAGTTTCATTACGAACAAATTTTTTTTTTTTTTTTAATTACATGACGACACTGAGGTGTCAACCCATCCTGTTAATTACCAAACCTCTCACGACTAGTGGCTTATTAGAAACAAATGTTAATGAAACAAGAATTTTTAGCAAAGAGGTGGGCTCCACTTGTTTTCATCTATCTAGCTATCAGACATGAAAAAGATGGAAAGATAACCAAACAGCAAGTGTTCGAGTACTGAGGTCGTTCTTAGATCCAAAATTACAGCTAAAGTAACCCAAAAAAAAAAAAAACATGAAAAAGATAAAAAGAAAGAATGAGTTATTACCACGACGCCCAAGCCAGTGACAATGTTCCATGAATTTGCAAGAGTAGCACCAGCAAGCTGAAGCTCACCAAAGTGGCCGGCGAACATGAGAGAAACTAAAGGGATCAAGTAATAGAATAAATTGTTAAGAATCATTGGTAGTGCAAATAGGATTTGGTTCTTAGCCTCATCAAAGTCCAAGACTTTGTTCCACCAACCACGACCCAGTTTTGTTCTCGTGTCTTCTTGTTCCTCTCCATGACCACTGACCTCTAATACAGAAGAGGACTGTGTTTTATTGCCATCTGAACTTGTGTTTCGCAACATCTTATCTTCCATTTGCTCTTTTGCGCAACTTTACTCTCTTCTTACTTCTTTGTTATACCTGCAATCTGCAAACCCTTTGCCTATCCAGGATGTTAACTTTTCTAAATAAATATTCTTCAATTTTGCTTTTACAACTTCTGTGGATGTGGATTGTTATGGAATACGCATTGTCAGCATATGTGTTTTTCTTTTGGTTTTTGAAAGCATATGTGCTTTTACGTTTTTTTTACGCCACAACTTGTCATATGCACTATTCATATGGGCTTTTTTTTTTTTTTTTTTNACATATTTTTTTTAAAATTTGCTGAGAGGAGTGTCGCATTTTGATTTTCGACTCCTTAAAAGAGCCTGGAACCAAAATGCGGCTCTCCATTACAATTCAAAATGCGACATTGAAGAGAAAAGGTAAAAAAAAAAAAAAACTACTGTAGTTGTGAAAATGGTTTGAAATGTGCCTTATATGTATAATTAGTTTGTAGATGTACAATATTCACAAGAATCACTCCATATTGTCATCTGAGAAAAAAAAAAAATGTCAAGAGGACTACTTTCTACGATTAAAAAAATAAAGTCCTATATTTTTAATTATCCAAGACATGAATACACGTGGGCTTAATAATGTAATTCCGATAGCTTATATATACATAAAAAGAAAGCTTGAGAGGAGAGAGGGTGTTGTCAAACGAAAGCTTGATAGCTTATTGATGTAGCAATATTAATTATCAATTATGTAAAAGCATTTAATTTTCGGCATTTATTTTTTAACAATTAAAATTAAATGTTTTTCACATCAACCAATTATTATACTATTACATCAATGAGGTATCACATACATCTTTAATATGTGAGAAATGTCCAATATCTATATATTTTTTGATACGGTAGATTTCCTTAGCTTTTAGCATTTTTTTTAAGAAGCATAATATTTTTTTTATTAGCTCACATTAGTAGAGTTGGTAAAATTTAAGCTATACAAAAAAAAAAAAAACTCAATTTATTTCAAATTATATCAATTATGAGTTAGTATGTGCCTAGCTAGTATACATATAATATTGTTGGCAAAAAAAAAATAGAATAAAATATATTTTTAGTCCCTCGTTAATATACCAGTTATCAATATAGTCTCTCACAAAAATATTTTCTCAATTTAGTTCCTCACATTTAAAACCCTCAACAGTGTGGTCCCTCTATCCATCCATTTGTGCCTCCGTTAACGAATATATTGATTATATCATTAATTGATGACGTGGTTTCATTAATTATTTAGCTGGGCATTTGTTCACTGTCACTTAAATTAAAATACCTTAAGCCCACAAATTAAATGACACAGTATTGTGTGTTTCCCCTCAAACTTAATATTAAGTTGGAAAAAGTCAATTTTACCCCCATTCAACTTAGAGTCAATTGTATTTTATCACCAAAACTTTAAAACGTTATAAAGGACTTCTATTAACTTTTAAAATGTGCGAAAAACTCTCAATAGTGGACAAACGTTCAAAAGTGAACAAAAAACACCACTAGCAATGCAATGATGTCATTAACAACCCAATTCATTAATTTTTTTTAAAATTAACACACTTAATTAGAGGGATTTTAGGGTTAATAATATTTAATTGTTAGGGATTTAGGCATTAATGAGATAGATTTTGAGACAAATAAGTGTCACGTACTTTACACATGATTTTTTTTGTCAAATTTTAGATAGTTGTTCACAAAAAGGGGGGTTTTCGCACATTTTAATAGTTAATGAGAGTCTCTTGTAATGTTTTAAAGCTTTCAAAATTTCAATGAAGGAAGAATGAGTGTGCAAAATGGTTAATTAATCAATTTTTGAAATTGATCCTTTTGACAATTTGCCTTTGATCAATTGGCAAAAATTGGAAAGTGTGCAGAAAAGTATTGAGAATGCAGATAATAGAGCTCAAGTAAGTTGATGATGCTGTTGGGAAGTTGTAAGTGTAATGGAAGAGGTGAACAAGATGGATGGTGGAAGAAAGTGAAAATTCAGAGAGCTTAGAGATTTGGATTTTAGTGAGTGAGATATTAGAGAGAGAAACAATACCCTTCAATTGCAGCAAACTAGGGAATTGCAAAAGCTTGGAAAAAGAAGCAATACGGTGTCGTTTTATAAGGATAGAACGGTGTAGTTTCTAGGGCTAAGATATTTTAGTCCAAGTAGGTGTGAGGGACCATATTAATAATTAGTGTCAATAAAGATGGAAACACATTTTACTCAAAAAAATATGAAGGTAACATTATTAGTTTATGTTCATTGTAGATGTATTACATTCCAATCTCATTGAAAAAGAGAGTCTCAAGTGAAAAAGGAAAAAAGAAAAACAAAACGTGTTGAGGTGTCTTGCATTTTAGTCCAAGTAGGAGTGAGGGACATGTTGAACTAAGTAATTATTGGTGTCTCTATAAGATAATTAGTGTCAATGAAGACAAAAACACATTTTAATTACCACTTTAGGTTAATGTCCTGAAATCTGCACTACGTGTCAAGCAAAGATAGGGAGAGCAAGGGAAGAGTGAGGAACCTATTAAGGATATTTTACTCTTATTATTCCAATTAGGTCTCTCCATGGAAGTGACTAAGCTCCCTTTTATGGATAACTATGTGTACCTACATAAGTCATAACAAAGAATCACCTCTCAATCTCTCATTCTTCAACTTGGCACTATAGAGTAAGCAAGTATTTCCATATCCATAAATTCACACATTTTTTATACTTAAGTTATATTTGAATTTAACTAAATACTATACAATCATTGTAAATACATAAAGCAAAACTTATCTATCGATTGAGCACTTAGTATTTCTTTATAGATATACTAAATTTCAATCCCATTTAAAAAAAAAAAGAATAAAATTTTGAGAGAAAATCTGTTACCTTCCTGTTGTGTGGTCTTAAGTGAAAAAAAAAAAAAGCAAAATGTGTGGAGGGATCTTGCATTTTAGGTTTAAATGTACTGCATATCTCTATAATTTAAACAAATTTTGAATTAGGTCTTTATAGATTTTTTTTTTCTCTTTTGATGTCCTTATAATTTAAATTTTTTTGAATTGGGTCCCTGTTATCACCCCATAATTATAATTCATTCAGTTTAATGCTAACATAACAAACAATTTATCTATGTGACAATAAAAAAAGTTATTGTGGTGTCAAAGTTGCACAAAAATTACATCTCATCAAATTTTGGCTTAAAAAAGTGCATAACAAAGTTAATGAGGTGTCAATTTTTGTGTCATTTTGGCATCACGTCATTTTCTTTTATTACCACATAGACAAACCGTTTATTATGCCAGCACTAAACTGACAGATTTATAATAGAGATGACAATAAGGACTCAATTAAAAAATTTTAAATTATAAGAACCCAAAACGAAAAAAATAAAATTATAACTACTTAATTCAAAATTCGTTCAAACTATATAGACTTGTAATATATTTAAGCCTGCATTTTATTTTGGCCCAATCCATATTGATGTTCTATATGGCTTATGTCTAGTTGGTGCTAGGTAGGCTTGTATAAATAACTATAATTGTATAGAAAATATGCAAGTGAGAGAACTTGGGTGTAATTGAGATATGAGTGAGCGTAAGACTACTCTTGTAATCTCTTGTTATTTTTAGTAAATATTTTTTCTTTTGTCGGCGGATGTAAGTTTCACATTTCAAACGGAACCACGGGTCCCAACAAAATGCACCTTTCCTACATTAGTAGGGAGGTGCTATGCTACACCCCCTGAAAGTGACATTCAATGGCCATGTTACCCATGTATGTGTGCATCTAAGTTCCAACCATCCAAGATATCCTAGGCCATTCTAGAGAGAGAAAAGTTCATAGATTTACAATGGCCATGTTTGGATATGCTGAAATATTTGCAGCAATTCTTTGCTTGGTTTGCCTTTTCCAGCTCCTGTGGAAACGATCCAACAGAAACCCTCTGTTAACAGAATGGCCTATCCTTGGAATGCTACCACCACTTGTATTAAACTTGTGGTGGATCCATGATTTTGTAACCCAAATTTTGAAAAGACAGGGGGGTACAGGAGAGTTCAGGGGACCTTGGTTTACCAAATTGAACTATTTGGTTACTAGTGATCCCATGAACGTTCACCACATGATGAGCAAGAATTTTGGCAACTACGTGAAGGGCCCAGAGTTTCGCGAGATTTTTGAAGCTTTTGGGGATGGCATTTTCACTGCTGATTCAGAGCTGTGGAAATACAACAGGGCAATTCTCCATTCAGTGTTTAGAAATAGAAGCTTCGAGGTGTTTCTAGAAAGATTAACTCAGAAGAAGGTGAAGAGCAGCCTAATACCAGTTGTGAATCACGTGCAGAAGCAAGGAATTGAGGTGGATCTCCAAGATGTCTTCAATAGGTTCACCTTTGATAATATTTGCTTCACAGTTTTAGGATTTGATCCTAATTGCCTTTCCATTCACTTTCCAAAAGTTGCATGTGAGAAGGCTTTTAATGAAGCTGAGGAGTCCATATTCTACAGACAAACCGTGCCAAGAAGCATATGGAAACTTCAAAATTGGCTCCAAATTGGTGAAGAGAAGAAGATGACACAAGCATGTAAGATTTTCGACCAATTCCTACATGAATGTATAACATCAAAGCGCAAAGAGCTCAAAAGCAAATGTGACAAAAATGAGATGGAGGAACCACACGTTGATTTGCTCACAGCTTTAATAAGGGGTGAAGAAGAAAAAGGACATGCCGTTGACGACAAGTTTCTAAGGGACACTGCTTTTAACCTTTTTGTTGCAGGGAGAGATACCATAACTTCAGGCCTTACTTGGTTTTTCTGGCTTGTGGCAACACACCCTTTGGTGGAAGCAAAGATCCTTCAAGAGATCAAAAAGAATTTTGGAGCTAAAGAGGGTGAACACATGATTTTAGGCGTGGACGAGGTGAAAAAGCTAGTTTATCTCCATTGTGCTGTATGTGAAGCTTTGCGCCTTTTTCCTCCCATACCTTTGGAGCCCAAGAAAGCAATTGAATCTGACATACTTCCTAGTGGGCACCCCATTTATCCCAATGAAACCATATTGATCTCTTTGTATTCAATGGGGAGATTGGAAGAAATATGGGGAGAAGATTGCTTGGAATTCAAACCGGAGAGATGGATTTCAAACAAAGGAGGCATTATTCATGTACCATCTTACAAATTCATGAGCTTTAATGCTGGACCGAGGAGCTGTTTAGGTAAAGACTTGTCCTTCATTCAAATGAAGATAGTGGTAAGTGCCATTCTATACAATTATTCTATTCAAGTGGTGGAAGGTTATCCTATTTCTCCGAGCCTTTCAATTGTGCTTTTAATGAAATATGGTCTCAAAGTGAAGATAACAAAAAGAGAAATTTGATGGTAGAGTGGTATCTCAAGTTGTGAAAATTAACTGTTCTGCCATGTCTGTATTTGAGCTTGTAAACGTGAAAAAAGAATAAAAAGAACCTGTTGCTGTTGTAAATTAGTCATTATCATTAGTAGTGTATTTTCTATAGCTGCATAGTCCTTATACCTCTAATGTTGGGGCAGAAACTGCTCCCCACCATGGCTTCCGCTGGTCCACCTCTCTCTTTACTAGATATTAGTCAGTGCTGAAGTTACTAGTGATGGAAAA
>QAOA01001356.1:138475-157840 GCA_003255065.1 Cercis canadensis
GTAAAATGAACGTAATATTAAAAAAATGAAAACACGGATAAATGTGAAAATAATTTAAAATATATGATATTTGTAAAATTAAGTTTGCTATTTGCATTATTAATGTATTACTGCCCTTTTCACTATTTTTCTTTCCGGCATTTCTTCGAACATTTGAAGCACAGAATACTGATTATCACACAATATGAACCCATTGAACAAGCTTGTCCAAGATGAGACTCAAAAATTAATAAAGCAACATCAATTTGATTCAAACATTTAGACCTATATAATTCCTGGCAGTGGTTCAGTGGTGGCGGTGATGTGGTCGACAAAGGGAGCTCTAACTTGTGGGTGGTCTAAAGTTTCACCGAATCTGGGGTTTCCGGCGTACGTATATGGTGCTTTCGGATTGAAGGTCATTCAAATGTTCTAGCAGAGAAGTTATGGGTTTTGTCTTCGATCTACTTGGCCTTCGATGTTTGCAGTGGCAACTTGCAGGAGTTGAAGGTTGTGAAGAGCAGAAAGTGGGAGGCGGTGCTGGCGGGTGGCAGCGTTGGTGGTGCCGGTGCTGGCTAATGGCAGTAGCTGGTGGATGCGCGTAAGTGCACGGTGCATAGTGAGAGGGGTATAGGAGGCTCTAGGAAGAAGGAGGGGTTACAAGGGAGAAGAAAGGAATTTAATATTCATTTTATTTTAAATAAATTTAAAATATATTATATGAAGACTTTAGAAGTCAAGAAAAATAATACGTTAAATTTTTAAAAATTACACAAACAAAAATTTAAAATCAGCATTTCAAATATATTTAAAAAATATATTATACTTTNAAAAAGATAAAAAGAAAGAATGAGTTATTACCACGACGCCCAAGCCAGTGACAATGTTCCATGAATTTGCAAGAGTAGCACCAGCAAGCTGAAGCTCACCAAAGTGGCCGGCGAACATGAGAGAAACTAAAGGGATCAAGTAATAGAATAAATTGTTAAGAATCATTGGTAGTGCAAATAGGATTTGGTTCTTAGCCTCATCAAAGTCCAAGACTTTGTTCCACCAACCACGACCCAGTTTTGTTCTCGTGTCTTCTTGTTCCTCTCCATGACCACTGACCTCTAATACAGAAGAGGACTGTGTTTTATTGCCATCTGAACTTGTGTTTCGCAACATCTTATCTTCCATTTGCTCTTTTGCGCAACTTTACTCTCTTCTTACTTCTTTGTTATACCTGCAATCTGCAAACCCTTTGCCTATCCAGGATGTTAACTTTTCTAAATAAATATTCTTCAATTTTGCTTTTCCAACTTCTGTGGATGTGGATTGTTATGGAATACGCATTGTCAGCATATGTGTTTTTCTTTTGGTTTTTGAAAGCGTATGTGCTTTTACGTTTTTTATACGCCACAACTTGTCATATGTACTATTCATATGGGCTTTTTTTTTTTTTTTTGNGTTTGAAATGTGCCTTATATGTATAATTAGTTTGTAGATGTACAATATTCACAAGAATCACTCCATATTGTCATCTGAGAAAAAAAAAAAATGTCAAGAGGACTACTTTCTACGATTAAAAAAATAAAGTCCTATATTTTTAATTATCCAAGACATGAATACACGTGGGCTTAATAATGTAATTCCGATAGCTTATATATACATAAAAAGAAAGCTTGAGAGGAGAGAGGGTGTTGTCAAACGAAAGCTTGATAGCTTATTGATGTAGCAATATTAATTATCAATTATGTAAAAGCATTTAATTTTCGGCATTTATTTTTTAACAATTAAAATTAAATGTTTTTCACATCAACCAATTATTATACTATTACATCAATGAGGTATCACATACATCTTTAATATGTGAGAAATGTCCAATATCTATATATTTTTTGATACGGTAGATTTCCTTAGCTTTTAGTATTTTCCCTTAATTTTTAGTATTTTTTTAAGAAGCATAATATTTTTTTTATTAGCTCACATTAGTAGAGTTGGTAAAATTTAAGCTATACAAAAAAAAAAAAAAAACTCAATTTATTTCAAATTATATCAATTATGAGTTAGTATGTGCCTAGCTAGTATACATATAATATTGTTGGCAAAAAAAAAATAGAATAAAATATATTTTTAGTCCCTCGTTAATATACCAGTTATCAATATAGTCTCTCACAAAAATATTTTCTCAATTTAGTTCCTCACATTTAAAACCCTCAACAATGTGGTCCCTCTATCCATCCATTTGTGCCTCCGTTAACGAATATATTGATTATATCATTAATTAATGACGTGGTTTCATTAATTATTTAGTTGGGCATTTGTTCACTGTCACTTAAATTAAAATACCTTAACCCCACAAATTAAATGACACAATATTGTGTGTTTCCCCTCAAACTTAATATTAAGTTGGAAAAAGTCAATTTTACCCCATTAAACTTAGAGTCAATTGTATTTTATCTCCAAAACTTTAAAACGTTATAAAGGACTTCTATTAACTTTTAAAATGTGCGAAAAACTCTCAATAGTGGACTAACATTCAATAATGAACAAAAAACACCACTAGCAATGCAATGATGTCATTAACAACCCAATTCATTAATTTTTTTTTTTAAATTAACACACTTAATTAGAGGGATTTTAGGGTTAATAATATTTAATTGTTAGGGATTTAGGCATTAATGAGATAGATTTTGAGACAAATAAGTGTCACGTACTTTACACATGATTTTTTTTGTCAAATTTTAGATAGTTGTTCACAAAAAGGGGAGTTTTCGCACATTTTAATAGTTAATGAGAGTCTCTTGTAATGTTTTAAAGCTTTCAAAATTTCAATGAAGGAAGAATGAGTGTGCAAAATGGTTAATTAATCAATTTTTGAAATTGATCCTTTTGACAATTTGCCTTTGATCAATTGGCAAAAATTGGAAAGTGTGCAGAAAAGTATTGACAATGCAGATAATAGAGCTCAAGTAAGTTGATGATGCTGTTGGGAAGTTGTAAGTGTAATGGAAGAGGTGAATAAGATGGATGGTGGAAGAAACTGAAAATTCAGAGAGCTTAGAGATTTGGATTTTAGTGAGTGAGATATTAGAGAGAGAAACAATACCCTTCAATTGCAGCAAATTATCGAGGAATAGAGAATTGCAAAAGCTTGGAAAAAGAAACAATACGGTGTCGTTTATTAAGGATGAAACGGTGTAGTTTCTAGGGCTAAGATATTTTAGTCCAAGTAGGTGTGAGGGACCATATTAATAATTAGTATCAATAAAGATGGAAACACATTTTACTCAAAAAAATATGAAGGTAACATTACTAGTTTATGTTCATTGTAGATGTATTACATTCCAATCTCATTGAAAAAGAGAGAGTCTCAAGTGAAAAAGGAAAAAAGAAAAACAAAACGTGTTGAGGTGTCTTGCATTTTAGTCCAAGTAGGAGTGAGGCACATGTTGAACTAAGTAATTATTGGTGTCTCTATAAGATAATTAGTGTCAATGAAGACAAAAACACATTTTAATTACCACTTTAGGTTAATGTCCTGAAATCTGCACTACGTGTCAAGCAAAGATAGGGAGAGCAAGGGAAGAGTGAGGAACCTATTAAGGATATTTTACTCTTATTATTCCAATTAGGTCTCTCCATGGAAGTGACTAAGCTCCCTTTTATGGATAACTATGTGTACCTACATAAGTCATAACAAAGAATCACCTCTCAATCTCTCATTCTTCAACTTGGCACTATAGAGTGAGCAAGTATTTCCATATCCATAAATTCACACATTTTTTATACTTAAGTTATATTTGAATTTAACTAAATACTATACAATCATTGTAAATACATAAAGCAAAACTTATCTATCGATTGAGCACTTAGTATTTCTTTATAGATATACTAAATTTCAATCCCATTTAAAAAAAAAAAGAATAAAATTTTGAGAGAAAATCTGTTACCTTCCTGTTGTGTGGTCTTAAGTGAAAAAAAAAAAAAGCAAAATGTGTGGAGGGATCTTGCATTTTAGGTTTAAATGTACTGCATATCTCTATAATTTAAACAAATTTTGAATTAGGTCTTTATAGATTTTTTTTTTCTCTTTTGATGTCCTTATAATTTAAATTTTTTTGAATTGGGTCCCTGTTATCACCCCATAATTATAATTCATTCAGTTTAATGCTAACATAACAAACAATTTATCTATGTGACAATAAAAAAAGTTATTGTGGTGTCAAAGTTGCACAAAAATTACATCTCATCAAATTTTGGCTTAAAAAAGTGCATAACAAAGTTAATGAAGTGTCAATTTTTGTGTCATTTTGGCATCACGTCATTTTCTTTTATTACCACATAGACAAACCGTTTATTATGCCAGCACTAAACTGACAGATTTATAATAGAGATGACAATAAGGACTCAATTAAAAAATTTTAAATTATAAGAACCCAAAACGAAAAAAATAAAATTATAACTACTTAATTCAAAATTCGTTCAAACTATATAGAACAGTAATATATTTAAGCCTGCATTTTATTTTGGCCCAATCCATATTGATGTTCTATATGGCTTATGTCTAGTTGGTGCTAGGTAGGCTTGTATAAATAACTATAATTGTATAGAAAATATGCAAGTGAGAGAACTTGGGTGTAATTGAGATATGAGTGAGCGTAAGACTACTCTTGTAATCTCTTGTTATTTTTAGTAAATATTTTTTCTTTTGTCGGCGGATGTAAGTTTCACATTTCAAACGGAACCACGGGTCCCAACAAAATGCACCTTTCCTACATTAGTAGGGAGGTGCTATGCTACACCCCCTGAAAGTGACATTCAATGGCCATGTTACCCATGTATGTGTGCATCTAAGTTCCAACCATCCAAGATATCCTAGGCCATTCTAGAGAGAGAAAAGTTCATAGATTTACAATGGCCATGTTTGGATATGCTGAAATATTTGCAGCAATTCTTTGCTTGGTTTGCCTTTTCCAGCTCCTGTGGAAACGATCCAACAGAAACCCTCTGTTAACAGAATGGCCTATCCTTGGAATGCTACCACCACTTGTATTAAACTTGTGGTGGATCCATGATTTTGTAACCCAAATTTTGAAAAGACAGGGGGGTACAGGAGAGTTCAGGGGACCTTGGTTTACCAAATTGAACTATTTGGTTACTAGTGATCCCATGAACGTTCACCACATGATGAGCAAGAATTTTGGCAACTACGTGAAGGGCCCAGAGTTTCGCGAGATTTTTGAAGCTTTTGGGGATGGCATTTTCACTGCTGATTCAGAGCTGTGGAAATACAACAGGGCAATTCTCCATTCAGTGTTTAGAAATAGAAGCTTCGAGGTGTTTCTAGAAAGATTAACTCAGAAGAAGGTGAAGAGCAGCCTAATACCAGTTGTGAATCACGTGCAGAAGCAAGGAATTGAGGTGGATCTCCAAGATGTCTTCAATAGGTTCACCTTTGATAATATTTGCTTCACAGTTTTAGGATTTGATCCTAATTGCCTTTCCATTCACTTTCCAAAAGTTGCATGTGAGAAGGCTTTTAATGAAGCTGAGGAGTCCATATTCTACAGACAAACCGTGCCAAGAAGCATATGGAAACTTCAAAATTGGCTCCAAATTGGTGAAGAGAAGAAGATGACACAAGCATGTAAGATTTTCGACCAATTCCTACATGAATGTATAACATCAAAGCGCAAAGAGCTCAAAAGCAAATGTGACAAAAATGAGATGGAGGAACCACACGTTGATTTGCTCACAGCTTTAATAAGGGGTGAAGAAGAAAAAGGACATGCCGTTGACGACAAGTTTCTAAGGGACACTGCTTTTAACCTTTTTGTTGCAGGGAGAGATACCATAACTTCAGGCCTTACTTGGTTTTTCTGGCTTGTGGCAACACACCCTTTGGTGGAAGCAAAGA
This sequence comes from Cercis canadensis, assembly GCA_003255065.1. Lineage (NCBI taxonomy): Eukaryota > Viridiplantae > Streptophyta > Magnoliopsida > Fabales > Fabaceae > Cercis > Cercis canadensis. The sequence continues at coordinate 144,357 of QAOA01001356.1, forward strand.
TCCTTCAAGAGATCAAAGAGAATTTTGGAGCTAAAGAGGGTGAACACATGATTTTAGGCGTGGACGAGGTGAAAAAGCTAGTTTATCTCCATTGTGCTATATGTGAAGCTTTGCGCCTTTTTCCTCCCATACCTTTGGAGCGCAAGCAAGCAATTGAATCTGACATACTTCCTAGTGGGCACCCCATTTATCCCAATGAAACCATATTGATCTCTTTGTATTCAATGGGGAGATTGGAAGAAATATGGGGAGAAGATTGCTTGGAATTCAAACCGGAGAGATGGATTTCAAACAAAGGAGGCATTATTCATGTACCATCTTACAAATTCATGAGCTTTAATGCTGGACCGAGGAGCTGTTTAGGTAAAGACTTGTCCTTCATTCAAATGAAGATAGTGGTAAGTGCCATTCTATACAATTATTCTATTCAAGTGGTGGAAGGTTATCCTATTTCTCCGAGCCTTTCAATTGTGCTTTTAATGAAATATGGTCTCAAAGTGAAGATAACAAAAAGAGAAATTTGATGGTAGAGTGGTATCTCAAGTTGTGAAAATTAACTGTTCTGCCATGTCTGTATTTGAGCTTGTAAACGTGAAAAAAGAATAAAAAGAACCTGTTGCTGTTGTCAATTAGTCATTGTCATTAGTAGTGTATTTTCTATAGCAGCTTAGTCCTTATACCTCTAATGTTGGGGCAGAAACTGCTCTCCACCATGGCTTCCGCTGGTCCACCTCTCTCTTTACTAGATATTAGTGAGTGCTGAAGTTACTAGTGATGGAAAATGAATAGCATGCACTTAGCAGCTAGCTTTCACTGAAAGGGCCAAGTCCTAATGGCTTCATCACATATTTTGATATTTCAAACATAAAAGTCTATCAAAATGATTGAGGACGTATATCAAATCGTGCACTTGATGAAAAGAAAATATCTCGATTTTTTATGATATCCTCGTGGCTCCAAATAATTGGTCATGTTGATGGATTTTATTTTCAATAATGGTACTGGTTAGGGGGACATCGAGAAAATCAATCCCTTTCATCCTCAAAATTCTATGGCTTCTCTGTCTTACTATTGTGAATTTTTTTTTTTTTTTTTACAGAAAATACTTGGTAACCAAAATTTTTATTGCCCGTAACATTATTTTTTTAATTTAATTATAATTTTGGTGCTATTATTTTAAGGATTTCTACAATTTAATCTTCATTTTAAAACTCAACGATTTAGTGTCTGTATTTATGTGAGTTTAAATGATTTAATCTTTTAGTTAGTTGGTTCTTCAAAAACTAAAGGCTCATGCTGATGTAGGACAACAAATTTAAATTTTTTTTTTATTTTTAAATAATTATTTAAACATAATTAAATTATAATTAACAAAAAATAAGCCATATCTCAGCCAAAATTAATAGCCATTTTGCTGAAATAGCAACATTTTTGTAAAACACACTAGTTGTGTTTAGATGGAATATTTTTAAAATTTATATAAATTTAAAATATATGTAATTAAAATGTAATATTTTAAATACTTAAATTTATAAAATATTTTATTTGTATACATTTATAAAAATAAGAATTTATCCTCGGCCTTTTGGTTGCTCTGATTTTTTTTTTACCAAAACGAAGGCAACGTTGCCTTCACTCAGCCCAAATGCATTTTTTCTCTTAAAATTATGTTTAAGTGGGTTAGTTTTTTTTTTTTTTTTTTTTTTTTTTTTTTTTTTTTTTTTTTTTTTTTTTTTTTTTTTTTTTTTATTTTTTTTTTTTTTTTTAAATTTTTTTTTAAGTGGGTTTTTTTTTTTTTTTTTTTTTTTTTTTTTCAAATGAGCAAAGTGGGTTAGTTTTGTAGTGTTTGGAAAAAGATAAAATTGAATTACAAGGATCAATAACTTTAATAATGTATTTTAAAATTTTAATTCTATAAATATTGTACTTTCCAAATAATTTTTACATTTATCAAAAAAAAATTGGTAACACAATTGTGTATTTTGTAGCACAACAAGAGTAATGCTATTTAAAAAATGGCGCCACTCTTGTTGTGACACAATATCTAAATGATATCATTACACAAATATGTAATAAATTCAATTGCGTTACTTTCTCACCGTAACAACGTTGTCAAGAATTTGACAAGAATCAAAATTGAGTGTTGTAAGTAGACGTATTCCGTCACCCTTATAATGACACCATTTGAATGATGCATCATCACAAGAAAATGATGTCACTCTTGTTTGCGTCATTGGTGGTTTAATTTCAGCTTCTCTCTCATTCTTTTTTTTGTAAAATGAACGTAATATTAAAAAAATGAAAACAAGGATAAATGTGAAAATAATTTAAAATATATGATATTTGTAAAATTAAGTTTGCTATTTTCATTATTAATGTATTACTGCCCTTTTCACTATTTTTCTTTCCGGCATTTCTTCGAACATTTGAAGCACAGAATACTGATTATCACACAATATGAACCCATTAAACAAGCTTGTCCAAGATGAGACTCAAAAATTAATAAAGCAACATCAATTTGATTCAAACATTTAGACCTATATAATTCCTGACAGTGGTTCAGTGGTGGCGGTGATGTGGTCGACAAAGGGAGCTCTAACTTGTGGGTGGTCTAAAGCTTCACCGAATCTGGGGTTTCCGGCGTACGTATATGGTGCTTTCGGATTGAAGGTCATTCAAATGTTCTAGCAGAGAAGTTAATGGGTTTTGTCTTCGATCTACTTGGCCTTCGATGTTTGCAGTGGCAACTTGCAGGAGTTGAAGGTTGTGAAGAGCAGAAAGTGGGAGGCGGTGCTGGCGGGTGGCAGCGTTGGTGGTGCCGGTGCTGGCTAATGGCAGTAGCTGGTGGATGCGCGTAAGTGCACGGTGCATAGTGAGAGGGGTATAGGAGGCTCTAGGAAGAAGGAGGGGTTACAAGGGAGAAGAAAGGAATTTAATATTCATTTTATTTTAAATAAATTTAAAATATATTATATGAAGACTTTAGAAGTCAAGAAAAATAATACGTTAAATTTTTAAAAATTACACAAACAAAAATTTAAAATCAGCATTTCAAATATATTTAAAAAATATATTATACTTAATAAATACTCAATCTAAACATATCCTTAATCAATTGTGGAGCTGGAAAAACAATCTACCATGGAACTCTATTTGTAACACCAGGCTTGCCAAGTATTCAGTTAACCCGCAACAGCCTTTGCTTCACCACTGTCCCCAGAGACATTCAATTTAGTCCATTTGACACGCTTTGAGAGAAGTAAGAGAGTCCCAGTTTGGCAGGCGAGCCCACAGATGAGGCCAATCCATAAACCCTATATCACAAAGAAGATCCAAAAGAATANCTATTTGTAACACCAAGCTTACCAAGTATTCAGTTAACCCGCAACAGCCTTTGCTTCACCACTGTCCCCAGAGACATTCAATTTAGTCCATTTGACACGCTTTGAGAGAAGTAAGAGAGTCCCAGTTTGGCAGGCGAGCCCACAGATGAGGCCAATCCATAAACCCTATATCACAAAGAAGATCCAAAAGAATATTACACTAGTAAACCTATTATTTAAGAAACCCACAAAAAGGAACATGAAAGCAAAACGCTTTTGATTGCATCCACAATCAATTTGAGATTTTATGTATGTTTTTTAACATACATGCATTAACATGTTAAAAAACATAACCAGATCCTCTAGTGAATGTTTCACCTTAGCATGTAGTTTGGTCTTAAATCCAAGGAGGCCTGATACTGGCATACCAATGACATAAAAAGCTGCAAGGTTCACATATGTAGCTAAATTCTGCCAACCACATCCTCTGAACACCCCTGAAGCATCAAAATCATATGCTTTAAGAACTAGAAAGTGAATTTTATGAGCAAGTTGCAAATTCAGTGATAGTTTAAAGAAAATGAGGAATTCGAACCTGATAAGACACCTTGGACAGAATCAAGTAGTAATGTAGCTGCAAGAAAGGGTCTCATTGCAGCAAACTCCTCTTTGATTTTAGTGCTTTTACTAAACAAACTAATCCAGAGATTATGACCAAATACGAGTGCCAAAATAACACAGAAAGCACAGATGAGAGAGAGCTTGATAGTGACGCCCATGGCGTGCTTAGCTCGATCGGGGTGGCCGGCTCCTAATTCATTTGACACCCTAGTGCTGTAAGAATTGAACTTTAAATTTTCAATATCTTTATTACAATGCACATTCTGAAGAAGTAAACAAAAAAAGCATGGAATGTGTTTCACCAACTAACCTTGCGGCTGCACTAAGACCAACTGTAATCATGAAGCCAATGGCTTGTGTGTTTACACTGCAGATACAATTTCACTTAAATTATCCAAGACTCAATTATAAATGAAACTTTAGGAATAGAATGCTCAGTGGGAATGCTTTAGAAGTATACCATAATGCAATCAATGAAGTACTTATTTCAGAGTTTGGCAAGAGACCTGCCAAGATGACCAAAACCTCGAAAGCCCAATACTCCAAACTTGCATAACATAAACAGATAGTGAGATATATTAGATTACATCCTCTTAATCTGAATTTACTAATAAGATTCAGCTTCTAAACATCAATAATTAAAGGGGAGTAAGCAAAAGGTTGTTGGAAAAGAGACACATACCATACCATTGCTGCAGAAGGCAGAGCTAGTTTCAAATCTGTAAGGATGTAATGAAATGACTGAACTGAAAATCCCTTCCATGTTTGCTTGAAATTGTTTGCATACTTGACATAAAAGACCAACAATAGCATTGATATCCATAATGAAATAGAAACTGCCAAAGGAGCACCCTTGAAACTGAGGGCTGTCCAATGGACCAAGGCATATGCAATACCAACATGAACCAATAATGGTACCCCTGAGAGGACAATTAACGGCGTTACAACAGATTGTGTTTGAAGAAACCTCAGGATGTTTTGCATGTAGCCATATGCAAACAATCCCGGGATGAGAAACTTCATATAGAGAGCAGTTGTTCTTGCAGTATCATGAGATTGATGAAGCAAGACTAGGATGGGTTCAGTATAGAACCAAATGATGGATATGATGATAGAAAAGAATGTGGATACAATGCAAGAGGCTTGCAAATATACTCCTAAAATTTCGTATTCTTCTGCACCAAATGCTTGCCCACAGAGTGTCTCCAGTGCTCCACTCAACCCAGTCTGTGACATGAAAAAGCACGATGATTCAACAAAGTATGGGAGAAATGTACTAGTGTACAAATTTCCAATGACACTTATTTAAAATTTGAAGACATGTTATTAAGTAAAGGCGTCATTCAGGTAAAGATATTGGAGAAACAAATGGAAAATTGAATATACCCTCAAAGGTATTTCCAATCTAGTCATTCTCAAGTATTGATAATATGGAAAAGACTTATGCCTTTACCATGATGCTTGATGGACCTAGCCCCTTAAAACAAATTCTAAGGTTGGAAAAAAGCCATCTCAGTCTTCACTTTGGATTAATTTCGTTATCACAATGTCAGCCATTTCTAGACTAGTTATATGCGCAAAAAGCTGTTCGTGCTATATGGTAGTGTAAGTATGTAACAGAATTACAAGAGGAAACTTGAAAACAGAAGGCCATTTCCATGGTTCCATTTCCAAACCTTATCAAGTTTCATTAGGAAAAAATGTTAATGAAACAAGAAACAAACAGGGCTGCACTTTCTTTCATGTATCACCGTTCAATCCACCGATAAAATTTTGGGTACTCCCAGAGTATTACACCATCTAGACACAAAAAGGTATCTTTATTGGTAGGACTTACACAAAAAATCCAATAAAACTACCTATTTATATCAGTAGAATACGTGCCTAGTCAGAACTTTTCCATTGGGTATCTGCCTATCTACCAAACATTCAAAGATAAAGACAAAATGAATTATTACCACGACGGACAAGCCAGTGACAATGTTCCATGAATTTCGAAGGGTCCCATTTCTAAACCTTATAAAGTCAAGCTTCATCAAGAACAATCTTTTTTATCTTCTTTAATTATAAGAGGGCATAGAAGTTTTAATCCCTAACCTCACTACCAAACCTCTCAGGGGGCCTTATCAGAAACAAATGTTAATGAAACAAGAATTTTCAACAAACAGGTGGGATGAAAAAGAGAAAAAGACAGAATGAGTTATTACCACGACGCCCAAGCCAGTGACAATGTTCCATGAATTTGCAAGAGTAGCACCAGCAAGCTGAAGCTCACCAAGGCGGCCGGCGAACATGACAGAAACCAAAGGGATCAAGTAATAGAATAAACTGTTAAGAATCATTGGTAATGCAAATAGGATTTGATTCTTAGCCTCATCAAAGTCCAAGACTTTGTTCCACCAACCACGACCCAGTTTTGTTCTTGTGTCTTCTTGTTCCTCTCCATGACCATGGACCTCTAATACAGAAGAGGACTGTGTTATATTCCCATCTGAACTTGTGTTTCGCAACATCTTATCATCTATTTGCTCATTTCCTCCTCTTCACTTCACTCTCTTCTTTGTTATACCCGCAAACCCTTTGCCTACACAGGCTTGAATTTTTTTTAATTTTTTAAAATAAATATTCTTCACGTTTGCTTTTCTGATTTCCTCCGACTTCAAGAGATTGCGTTGTGCTGGAATAGCATTAGTTGGCATTCAATAAAAAATGCAAAAGTTGTCAGCACACGTGCATTTCATTTTTGTGGCTTATAAAAATAAACTTACCGATGATTCCTGGTCGGTAAGCTTACCTGCTGACGTTGTAACCTGCCGAATGGTGTACATCAATTTTTATTTAGACCCTAATTACTTTATTTAATTGCACATCCTACCCATAATACACTAGTAATGGACAGCGTTTGGTGCGGCGGATCAACGAATCCAAGACGACCGGTAAACAGAGGAAGAAGATCGGAGAAGGAAGGGTCCTTTAATGTCCTTCAAAAAAACTTCTTTTTTCGTTTGAAAAAGACATATTATATAATTAAATTAGAGTATTTTAGCTTATAAATAGAATACTTAGACAAATTATATAAGCCCAATTCTTTAGTTTATATTCATATCAAGAAAAGAAAAAAAAAAAAAGGCTTCGATTTATATATGATTTTTTTTAAAAAAAACAACAAAACAATACTTGGGTTGGGATTATATTATTATTATTATTGGATTTAATTAAATCAAACTTATACAAAAATGGACTTCAAAAGTCAAAATAAATGAATAAATAAATGGGCTTGAAGCATTTTTATTTATTTATTTATAAACACATTTTATATTGGATTTTAGGAAAATAAAAAGTTAGATTTGTTTTACCAGGAGAAGAAAAAAATATATTTGAATTTTTTTTATATAAAATGAATTAGCTGATTATCAATTTGGCACATATTTCATGAAATTGATTAGATTTCATGTAATTCGTTTTAATTGAAATTGATTAATGTCAAATTGAGAGAAAAAAAAAGTATGATCTTATGTAATTTCATTCTAATTTAACTTAATTAGTTTCAAATTGAAAATTTTCACAAGTCAATTATATGTAATTAATGAAATTAAAAAAATCCCCAATTAGATTTCATATAATTCTATTTAATTGAAATTTATTAATATCAAATTGAGAGAGAAAAAGTATAACTTCATGCGATTTTTTTTCCTCTCTCGAAAGTTAATCATTAAGATTTCATGTAATTTTAACTTCAATTTCATTTTGTCTTTTCAAAGATATAATTAACAAAAGCAATTGTCTTAATTTGAAAGTTAATTCAATAAGATAAACAAAAGCAAAAGTACTTGATTAATTATAGTAACTTAAGGCATACTTTATACATTTAATTACTAGTTAAAAAAATTATATTTTCTTTTTAGTAACCGTTAAAAAATTTATATTAATTAGAAAATAAGTTTGATAATATAAACAAATGTATGAATTTTATAAGATGAACAAAAGCATAAGTATTTTATTATAGTAACTTGAATCATGCTTTATCCATCTAGCCACTAATTAGGAGTGAATTTGATCAAATGAACAAATGTTAAACTAAAGATAATAGAAACTTATCCTCTCATATATACATTATTCCACTAATTAAGAATTTTGGCTTAATTAAAAAGTTAATTTGATAAGATGAATAAAAGGATAAGTAATTTTTCCCCTAAAAAAAGTATACATGGTAATTTAAAGCATACTTTGTACTTATAGCCACCAATTAAGAATATCTTATTAAATTGAATGTTTTGATAAGATGAACAAAAGCATAAGTTGTTAGTCATATTAACTTAATCTACACTTTTTACATCAAGTAACTACTTAAGAATCAAATTTTATCCTCAATTGAATGTCATTTTGGTCATAGCAACACTTGTATGAATAGTTGGTCATATTAACTTAATGCACACTTTATATATCAAGCTACTAATTAAAGATTTTATCTTAAATTAAATGTGATACTAATTATAATAATAAAAGAATAAGTTGTTGGTCATGGTAATTTAAGATATACTTTATATGCCACTAATTAAGAATTTACTGTAAAAATTTACTCTTAATTTGAATGTAAATTACATAGATAAACAAAAGCATTATCTATACTTAATTTATACATACAATTCTAATAGGAGGATAAGAAATATATAGTAGAGGGTCATGACTACTTTTTTTTAAGTCTTTGTGAGATAAATATATTTATAGTTTTAGTAGTAATGACATTTAGATTCCAAGCTCATTGAAAAATAGAGAATAAAATTTTGAAAGAGAATATGTTACTCATCTTTTGCTGTGTAGTCTCAACTCTCAAGTGAAAAAGAAAAAAAGAAAAACAAAACGTGTTGAGGTGTCTTGCATTTTAGTCCAAATAGGAGTGAGGGACATGTTGAACTAAGTAATTAATGGTGTCTCTATAAGATAATTAGTGTCAATGAAGACAAAAACACATTTTAATTACTACTTTAGGTTAATGTCCTGAAATCTGCACTACGTGTCAAGCAAAGATAGGGAAAGCAAGGGAAGAGTGACGAACCTGTTAAGGATATTTTACTCTTATTCCAATTAGGTCTCTCCATGGAGGTGACTAAGCTCCCTTTTATGGATAACTAAGTGTACATACATAAGTCATAACAAAGAATCACCTCTCAATCTCTCATTACATAAAGCAAAGCTTATTATTGATTGAGCACTTAGTATTTCTTTATAGATATACTAAATTTCAATCCCATTAAAAAAAAAAAATTTAAGAGAAAATCTATTACCTTCATGTTATGTGGTCTTAAGTGAAAAAAAAAAAAAAAAAAAAGCAAAATGTGTGGAGGCATCTTGCATTTTAGGTTTAAATGTATTGCAGGTCTCTATAGTTTAAACAAATTTTGAATTATGTCTATATAATTTTTTTTTTGTTTTTATAGTTTGAAATTTTTTAAATTAGGTCTCTGCTATCACCCTCAATTATAATTCTGTCAGTTTAATGCTAACATAACAAATAACTTGTCTATGTGACAATAAAAAAAGTTGATGTGATGACAAAGTGGCACAACAATTGTCATCTCATCAAATTTTGGCTTAAAAAAGTGCATAAAAAAGTTAATGAAGTGTTAATTTTTGTATTATTTTGGCACCACATTATTTTCTTTTATTGCCACATAGATAACTGTTTGTCATATCAGCACTAAACTAACAGATTTATAATTGGAGATGACAACAATGACTGAATTAAAAAAATTTCAAATTATAAAAACCCTAAAAAAAGAAAAATAAAATTATAGGGACTTAAAATTTGTCAAAACTATAAGGACCTACAATATATTTAAACTTGCATTTTATTTTGGCCCAATCCATATTGAAGTTCTATATCGCTTATGTCTTGTTGGTGCTTGTTGTAAGAAATCCTAACGCAAGTGCACGTTATCGTTTCCAAGTAATAAGATGAGATAGAGTTATTGTTCCTACGAAGACTAATGTTATCAACTACCAAAATTGGGTTAATTTCAATTTTATCTAATCAATAAGTATGGAGAATTTTCAAGAAAGAACTTTAAATAAGTTGAAAATGAACTAAGACAAATAAAATGATGAATTAATCAAGAGAAAAATATCTGGGGCTTTTGATTTCACCATAGCTATTCCGATTTGTTATTCTTAATTCATTAACCAAGAACAATCTTTCTAATTGCTAGCCAAGAACCCTAAATTATTTATTAGTCTTTTCCAAAATCAAACAAAAATATTTCTAAGTTATGAATCCACTATATTTTTATGTGACTTGCGAATAACCTAAAAATTCACTTAATTTTATAGTTCTTTTTAAATAGCTACACATGCCATGAATGTATATTCATATTTTACATGCAACTTATGTTCTTAATCTCTACGATCTTTATTTACAAATTACCTCTCAATTTTATTGTAATTATCTAATCAACTAATTAGTAATCAAATAATTAGAAACATGAAGACTTGAGAAGAAGAAGACAATTTAATAAATGAGTTCTTGAATTAAAGAAATAGAAAATAACAAATCTTCCTAGCTAGGTTACATCATAGCTCTAGAAGGAAATTTAATTCATAGCAAAAAGAAAAAACATGATAAAATAGAATCTAGACATAATTGAAAAAGCAGAAGAATAAAACTCTGTGATAAAATTTGAATCGACTCCACAAATCTCCTCTTCAATCTTTGTTTTGCCTTTGTTTATGCTCTCCAAGACATCCAATCTAAGAGTTCTTAATAATTCCTAAAAATCCCTATTTATACTCCTAAGCAAAAATCCTAAAAGACTTAGGAAATAAAGTAACGTGTTTCAAGAAACTTGCGCGGGGCTGCAACCCTTGCTCTTTGTGCAAAAATATCAATTTCTATGCACATGGGAGCCGCGGCCCTTGCTCTCTGTCAAGACCTTTCATTTTGAAGCTCCAAGGGCAACAGATCTTGGTTTCAAGGGCCGCAGTCCTTGGTTTCTGTCCCAATTCTTCCCAAATTTTCATTTCTTCACTTTAGAATATGAAACCCATGAATTTCCCTTTGAACCTACAAATTAACACACACAACCCATTAAATAGTAAATAATCTCAATAAACAACCAAACAATTAAGTAAAAAAGATCTAAAGAGTGGGTATAAAATCCACTCAACAGTGCTAGGTAGGCTTGTATAAATAACTATAATTGTATAGAAAATATGCAAGTGAGAGAACTTAGGTGTAATTGAGATATGAGTGAGGGTAAGACTACTCTTGTAATCTCCTGTTATTTTTAGTAAATATTTTTTCTTTTGTCGGCGGATTAAGTTTCACATTTCAAACGGAACCACGGGTCCCAACAAAATGCACCTTTCCTATATTAGTATGTGTGTATCTAAGTCCAACCATCTAAGATATCCTAGGCCATTCTAGAGAAAGAAAAGTCCATAGATTTACAATGACCATGTTTGGATATGCTGAAATATTTGCAGCAATTCTTTGCTTGGTTTTCCTTTTCCAGCTCCTGTGGAAACGATCCAACAGAAACCCTCTGTTAACAGAGTGGCCTATCCTTGGAATGCTACCACCACTTGTATTAAACTTGTGGTGGATCCATGAGTTTTTAACCCAAAATTTGAAAAGACAGGGGGGTACAGGAGAGTTCAGAGGACCTTGGTTTACCAAATTGAACTATTTGATTACTAGTGATCCCATGAACGTTCACCACATGATGAGCAAGAATTTTGGCAACTACGTGAAGGGCCCCGAGTTTCGTGAGATTTTTGAAGCTTTTGGGGATGGCATTTTCACTGCTGATTCAGAGCTGTGGAAATACAACAGGGCAATTCTCCATTCAGTGTTTAGAAATAGAAGCTTCGAGGTGTTTCTAGAAAGATTAACTCAGAAGAAGGTGAAGAGCAGCCTAATACCAGTTGTGAATCACGTGCAGAAGCAAGGAATTGAGGTGGATCTCCAAGATGTCTTCAATAGGTTCACCTTTGATAATATTTGCTTCACACTTTTAGGGTTTGATCCTAATTGCCTTTCCATTCACTTTCCAAAAGTTGCATGTGAGAAGGCTTTTAATGAAGCTGAGGAGTCCATATTCTACAGACAAACCATGCCAAGAAGCATATGGAAGCTTCAAAATTGGCTCCAAATTGGTGAAGAGAAGAAGATGACACAAGCATGTAAGATTTTCGACCAATTCCTACATGAATGTATAACATCAAAGCGCAAAGAGCTCAAAAGCAAATGTGACAAAAATGAGATGGAGGAACCACACGTTGATTTGCTCACAGCTTTAATAAGGGGTGAAGAAGAAAAAGGACATGCCGTTGACGACAAGTTTCTAAGGGACACTGCTTTTAACCTTTTTGTTGCAGGGAGAGATACCATAACTTCAGGCCTTACTTGGTTTTTCTGGCTTGTGGCAACACACCCTTTGGTGGAAGCAAAGATCCTTCAAGAGATCAAAAAGAATTTTGGAGCTAAAGAGGGTGAACACATGATTTTAGGAGTGGACGAGGTGAAAAAGCTAGTTTATCTCCATTGTGCTGTATGTGAAGCTTTGCGCCTTTTTCCTCCCATACCTTTGGAGCGCAAGCAAGCAATTGAATCTGACATACTTCCTAGTGGGCACCCCATTTATCCCAATGAAACCATATTGATCTCTTTGTATGCAATGGGGAGATTGGAAGAAATATGGGGAGAAGATTGCTTGGAATTCAAACCGGAGAGATGGATTTCAAACAAAGGAGGCATTATTCATGTACCATCTTACAAATTCATGAGCTTTAATGCTGGACCGAGGAGCTGTTTAGGTAAAGACTTGTCCTTCATTCAAATGAAGATAGTGGTAAGTGCCATTCTATACAATTATTCTATTCAAGTGGTGGAAGGTTATCCTATTTCTCCGAGCCTTTCAATTGTGCTTTTAATGAAATATGGTCTCAAAGTGAAGATAACAAAAAGAGAAATTTGATGGTAGAGTGGTATCTCAAGTTGTGAAAATTAACTGTTCTGCCATGTCTGTATTTGAGCTTGTAAACGTGAAAAAAGAATAAAAAGAACCTGTTGCTGTTGTAAATTAGTCATTGTCATTAGTAGTGTATTTTCTATAGCTGCATAGTCCTTATACCTCTAATGTTGGGGCAGAAACTGCTCCCCAGTCCCCACCATGGCTTCCGCTGGTCCACCTCTCTCTTTCTGCTTCTTTTTCTTCAGAACTTGTACTAGATATTAGTCAGTGCTGAAGTTACTAGTGATGGAAAAAGAATAGCATGCACATGCACTTATCAGCTAGCTTTCACTGAAAGGGCCAAGTCCTAATGGCTCCATCACATATTTGATATTTCATACATAAAAATCTATCAAAATTATTGAGGACGTATATCAAAACGTGCACTTGATGAAAATAAAATATCTCGATTTTTTATGATATCCTCGTGGCTCCAAATAATTGGTCATGTTGATGGATTTTATTTTCAATAATGGTAGTGGTTAGGGGGAGGTGGAGAAAATCTATCCCTTTGATCCTTAAAATTCTATGG
>QAOA01001356.1:158529-204838 GCA_003255065.1 Cercis canadensis
TTTTTTTTTTTTTTTTTTTTTTTTTTTTTTTTTTTTTTTATAATGAGCAAAGTGGGTTAGTTTTGAAGTGTTTGGAAAAAGATAAAACTGAATTACAAGTATCAATAACTTTAATAATGCATTTTAAAATTTAATTGTATAAATATTATACTTTCCAAACAATTTTTATATTTATCGTAGTTTTCATTTTACAAAAAAGACCGGTAACACAATTGTGTATATTGCGGCATCACAAGAGTAACGCTATTTGAAAAATTACATCACTCTTATTATGACACGATATCCAAAAGAAAATATCTTGATTTTTTATGATATCCTCGTGGCTCCAAATAATTGGTCATGTTGGTGAATTTTATTTTCAATAATGGTACTGGTTTGGGGGAAGTCGAGAAAATCTATCCCTTTCATCCTCAAAAATCTATGGCTTTCTCTTTCTTACCATTGTGAATTTTTTTTTTTTTTTTTTTTTTTTACAAAAAATGCTTGGTAACCAAAATTTTTATTGCCGCTAGGGGTGTACATAACCCAATTAACCCATAACAACTCAGCCGAACCAAACTAATTTGATGTCAATCCAACAGTTATAGATGAAAAGCAGACAGAATCATATGACTAAAATTTAAGATTTCAGCTTGAACCATTCAGTTCGATTTTAGGTAAGAAAAACCAAAATAAATCGAATACATTAAATGCTTTACTTGTTTTGATATTTGTTGCACATTTTCACATGTGAAAAGTGAAAACGTGTGTTAGACAATTACTCTTCTACTCTTGTTTTTTTTATGCTTCTCTCCTCTATCAAATTCGTTCTATCTCTTCATAGACCCATAGTCATATTCTTCTCGCTTTTCACTTTACTTTTTAAATTTCAACCTTAGGGGGGACCACTAGCTCAATTCCTTTCTCTTCTTCAGATTTTTTCTTCTTTGTTGAGTTGGTTGTGGTGTTGGGAGTAATATCTTGGCCGGAAAGAGTCAGCAACGTCTCTTGCATTTTTTTGGGTCCGTTGAGCAATCACTACCGACGACAGAAAAATGGCGGGAAATGTAGCGATGGCAACATTTCCGACCGAAATTCTAGCAAGGTTCAGCTTTCGATTTCATAGTGCTTACTACTTAGTGCTCAGTATAATAATATGAATCCTGGTATATCTGCTACTGTTGCTTTGAAGAATGGCAGAGAATCCTACAAACAGAAACCAGAAACAGAGAGAGAAAGCAACAGTAAGTGGGAAAAAGGAAAAATAAATAATTCAACTACCATGCTACATCAACCCGCTCAAACTGACTGCCGGAAACCAAATCTACACAAACCGATATGTCTCGGTTTCCTCTATCAATTGGTCAGCGGCGGTTGGCTGTTTTCTCCACACAATGACCATCAGTTGGGTGATGTTTTCCCTAAAAACTGATCGAATTCGACTGATGAACACTCCTAATTGTTGCCATAACATTAATTTTTTTTAATTTAATTATAACTTTCGTGCTATTATTTTAAAGATTTCTACAATTTAGTCTTTATTTTAAAACTCAATTATTTAGTCCCCATATTTTAGTGAGTTTGAATGATTTAATCTTTTAGTTGGTTGATTGTTCAAAAACTAAAGTGTCATGCTCATGTAGCACAAAGAAATTAATTTTTTATTGTTAAATAACTATTTAAATTATAATTAACAAAAAATAACCCATAACTCAGCCACAATTAATAGCCATTTTGCTGAAATAACAATATTTTTTTGTAAAACACACTAAAGTTGTGTTTAGATGAAATACTTTATTTATATAAATTTAAATACTTAAATTTATAAAATACTTTATTTATATAAATTTATAAAAATAAGAATTTCTCCTCGGCCTTTTGGTTGCTCTGATTTTCTTTTTACCAAAACGAAGGCAACGTTGCCTTCACTCTGCCCAAATACATTTTTTCTCTTAAAATTATGTTTAAGTGGGGTTTTTTTTTTTTTTTTTTTGAGCACAGTGGGTCAGTTTTGAAGTGTTTGGAAAAAGATAAAACTGAATTACAATGATCAATAACTTTAATAATACATTTTAAAAATTTAATTCTATAAATATTGTATTTTTCAAACAAATTTTACATTAATCGAAGTTTTGATTTTATAAAAAAGACCAGTGACACAATTGTGTAAACTGCAACACTTCAAGAGTAACGCTATTTGAAAAATGACGTCACTCTTATTGTGACACAATATTCAAATGACGTTACTGCAAAGGTACATAATAAACCCAATTGTGTCACTCTTTCACCATAGCAACACTATTAGTAATTTGATAGGAATCAAAATTGGGTGTTATAATTAGACTTATTATACCACCCTTATAGTGACACCATTTGGATGATGCGCCATCACAAGAAAATGATCTCACTCTTATGGTGCCTCAATATACACAATTACATCACTGGTAGTGCCACAAGCCGAATCAACTCTAAACCGAGCCATTCGATTCGGTTTTTGGTTTCTAAAAAATAGAAGTCTTCAGTTCGGTTCTCAGTTTTAATGGTAAAAAACTAAATAAAAATCGAACCGAATAGAGAGCATTAAACGATGTCGTTTGATGCGAAACCCTTAAACTTTACTCCTATCTATCGCAACTGAAATCCCTTACTTTCACAGCTTTAATGGTATTGAAAATCACCAAACAGAAGAACAGAGGAGGAGATTTATGAGATGCAGTAGAGGTGTAGATGTGAAGGCCAATAGCAACAAGCAAGAGAGAGAGAGACGAAGAAGAAGAAACTAGAGAGAGAGTGACAGAGAAGAAGAAGAAGAAAAGTGATTCTTTCTAGCACCAAGAAGAAGTAATTAGAGGGAGACAAGGTAGAGAAAGAAACAGTATTGTCGACCGTCGATCTCCATCTCCATCTCTCTTCATTGTTCTCTATCTCCATCAATCTCTTTCTCTCTCCATCGATCTCCATCTCCATCTCTCTCCATTGATGTATAACCCTCTGTTTGAAAAGACATGACAAGACCATCTACCTCTCCAAGCTGAATCAGGGTTTCTCTGTCTTTGTCCTTCACAAGCTTGGTTATGCTTGTCCTGTTGATGTTTAAGAAGTAAAGGTCTGGTCCAACATTGATGACGACATTAATCTCTTTATCTCTTCATCGATCTCCATCTTTCTCTATTGCTTAAGCTTTGTCTCTATCTCTGACTCTCTCCATCATTCTGGGTCTATTCTTTATCGTAATTTTTTTTTTCTTTTTTGTTTGGAGACAAAACCGACTAACCGAACCAAACCAAGTTTGGTCAGTTCGATTTTGTTTGGTTTTAGAAAAAATACAAGAAACCGAATCGAATCCAACCAAATAGGCTTGGTCGGTTCGGTGGTCGGTTAGGGGTGAAAACATCGACTACACCCTTAGGCAAAACCAAGAGAACAAAGAGAGAAATAAAGATAGACAAACAGAACATGAAGAAGAGAGAAGGAGAACGTAAAAAAAAGAGAGAAGAAATCAGTCCTTAGAATATGAAGTTTACTCTATACACTACCACAAATTCTTTGTCTTAAATTCTATAGACTATTATTTAATTAAAAAAAATACTATTTTATTAAAGTAATTAAGATTTTTACCAACAATAAATAGTTTTAATAGTTTTTTTTTATACATAGTAATACATAAATAGGTGATTATATTAAAAAAATTTACATTATCAATGAATCAATATGAGTTCAATCACAAATACTTTACTGTTTAAATTTGATCCATTGTAGTGTAAAATTCTATACCCTATCATCAATTAAAAAAAAGTGTCACATCATGACATTGATTAAGGTCTTTTACCAATGATAAATCGTTTTGAATTTAATTTTGATTCACTAATAGTGTGAAAGAATCTTACACAATCACCCAAATCTTGTGTTGCCATGTGTGAAAAAAAAATTAAAGTCATTTATTGTTAGCAAAAGATCTTTGTAATTTTAAAGAGTAAAATTCTTTTTCGGTTCAAAAATATGNAATATGCAAAGTCCCCTAAGCTTTATAATTTGGAAAAAAGAAAAACATTCTCATACTTAAATCACATAATTCGCGTGCAGGTGCGTCAAAGTGTCAATTTATAAAAATTTATGTATATATATATACTATGTATATGTATAAACTATGAAAAATGATAATCTCTACTAATTCTTCGGACTCTTACTAATTAACTCATAGAAGTCTATTTCTTTTTATAGAATTACTTTATTTACAGGCCTTTTGACACAAATATTATATTTTACAAAAGTATTTACCTAAATATTACAACTTTCAAACTATTTACACAAATATTACACTTTTTAAAAATTCAAAAATTAAAAAAAAAAATTTTTCAAACACGTGGGTCCCACTGGACACGCCGTGGGCCTCACGGCGGTCCTAATAGGTCAAATTCATCCATTGTTCTAGAGTTGTGGGTTCTGTGACGAATTTTGGCTTATACATAAATATTAAAAGTATATTAAAAACCTTCTAAAAATAATCTAATATTTTTCTTTTCCAAATTTTATCTCCTTCTCTGTCACTCACTGCCATAAACTTGTATAGCACTATCTCTTTAATGCTCCTCAGTAGTGACTAGGCTTCATCTTCCTGTTCCCGTATCAATTTTCAATTTGTCCTTCTAACTTCCTCTCCTTTTTCATGCTATCCTTCATATTCCTTCTCCTTCCCAACGTTGGTGGTCCCAGAAACGCAGAGGAAGCAGAAGAAGGAATCATGCATTCGGCGGCAGTGGAAGAGGTGTTGGTGGTGCAGCAACCACTGTTGAGACCCATCGGAGACTCAAATTCCAGATTTGTTGCTTGCCGAATTCACCTCCCTTAACTCGCGAACTGTGAATTTTTAGTTCGCGGATTGTCGCCGTATCTGCACTGAAAGCGCCGATCCACCGCATTGAGGATGATTCAACACTCCTCATTGGCGAATCCTGTGATCTAGGTCCATACATCTATTAATTCATGGACAAAAATGACATTTGACACTCATGGTTATTATCCTCGTGTTTGATACACACTAATCCTTAATTTTTTTTTTTGAGTAATTTGGATATGTCTCTAGATTTAAATATAAAATTTATAAAATTTGACGATAATTTTAATATTATTTAGTTATAAATTGATTAGTACTAATATTTAATTAAATATAATTATGTATAAAATACTTAAAATTAAAGAAAAATATCATAATCTAAGAAAAAATTTAATTGATATTTTTTTTTTTTAAAAAAGAAAGCTATAAGAAAGGAACAACTTAGAATTTAAGGAAAAATACTAAAAATTAAGTTAAGAGAAATTAAGAAAATATTTGGGAAAAATATTTTTTTTTTGATTTTGCTTAATTTTTAAAAGTTTCCTTACCTTTTAGTATTTTTCTTTAAGAAAATGTAATATATATTTTTCTATTAGCTCACATTAATAGAGTTTGTAAAATTTGAGCTATACAAAAAAAAAAAAAAAGAACTGAATTAATTTTAAACTATATCAATTATGTAAGTTAGTATGAGGCTAATTAGTATGCCGATAAAATTGTTGACAAAAAATAAAAAAATAAAATGTGTTTTTAATTTCTCATTGATGCACTATAGTCCCTCACAAAAATATTTTCTATATTTCGTCCCTCACATTTTAAACCTCCAACAATGTGGTCCCTCCGTCCATCCAAATGTGCCTCCAACGATTATATTGATGTGTATTGTGAAGTGACGACATAGCTTGGTTAGGATTTGGATCCGGTCATGTCACTTGAGTTATGTTGCTTAGATCTAAGCCGTCCATTCCATTAAAGCTCATTTGAACCATTAAATATTAATGTGTTTTAATGGTTGAAATGACCTTAAATGGAATAGACGATTTAGATCTAAGCAACATGACTCAAATGACATGACTGAATCTCTTCCCGCTTGATTAATTGCTTAGTTCCCATTTGAATTAAAATACCTTAGCCCCAAAAACTAAGCGACACCGTATTGCATTTGTTTCCCCTCACCAAACCTAATATTAAGTTCTGCAACTCCCTCTTCCTCAAAGATGAGGGCATATACAATAAGGCCAAACACTAATTAGTATCATTATATAAAGGATTGAAGCTTGATTTCTAGTTGGCTAATTTAGTTAATTTATTAATCAACATTTGAAATTGATCCTTTTGTCAATTTGCCTTTGATCATACGGCAAAGATTGAAAAGCAATGCACAGTTTATTTTACTTAACATACATGATTCCCATAAAATACACAACATAGAATATGTTAATAGTTAATTATATTTATGTTATCAATATCACTTGTGATGAATGTGTTTAGATAAGGTTTTGGAAGCCTCCAACAGCTTTTGAAGCATTAAAGTGATTATCGAGAACTGCTTACCCATTCCAATGTACCTTTACAGCTTTTAGAGAGAAGCTAACAGGAACTTTGATTCTACCAAAATAATGTTTGTGTATTGTTTTACTAATTTACCTTCAAATTATTATCTAATAAATAATATTTACAATTAATTTTTTTTTTTAGTAATTTGACACATAAAAGCAATTTTGTTATATAATTCAATAAAATCACTACTAAAGTAATATATCCAAACATAAAGTTTGATTCTCCCACAGTCAATTCCTCCAAATCGATTCTATCAAAAATTAATTCTGTACATAGTTTATTTGAGTTTTTTTCCCGGTTCAAGAAGATGAAAAAAATCAAGAAGTGCAAAAAACACATACTTTTTAAATAGGTATTTGTCATATAATGCATAATGATTAAAATACTCTTGTGCTATTAGTTATTTTATTTATATATGTAGTCATTTTATTTATATTTAAATATAATAACTACATATATAAATAGAATAGCTACATATATATATAAATAGNTATATTTTAAATATAATAACTGCATATATAAATAGAATAGCTACATATATATAAATAGAATAATCAAATAGCATTAAATGGTATTTTAGTAATTTCACACACTATGACAATCATATACTTGGAAGCTAAATGCTTTTAGCACCATTAAGTCTTTTAGGTTAATTATTTAATATCACAAGCCGTATCCATACTGCAAGTAAAATGATCTATTTATCCTTAGTAATTAGTTAACAAATATGTGAGACTTACAAAATACATGACCTAGATTATCTTAATAGTTAATTTTATTGTGTCAAAAAACTAATTTATTTAAAAATTTAAGTTGTTAGATGAAGACTCAAAAATGATTTTAAGTGGAGGCGAAAGAATTCGATCTCTTGACCAATTGGTCAAAAAGACTCTAATATCATGTCAAAGAATCGATTCAATCTAAAAATTTTCAGTATAACTTGTGTACTGAATAGTTAAAAGTAATGTTATACCAAATTTTAGCATCCACATTACCCACAAGAATAAACACTTTATTTTTTATTTACAGCAAATTCAAACACAAGCATGCATAATTAGCCCAATCATGTTAAAAAAGTATAACTCTTTTGTGTAATATGCCTTTCCTTTCTTGAGGGAAGAAAGAAAGAAGAGCCTAAAGCGAATAATATTGGTTCTGCCGTACAAGTTAAAACTTACAAAAATGGTGGCAGCAGTCAGCAGTAGCCGTTGAAAAATCGTCTATCTCTTCCTGCTATCGTTTTCTCTGTGCGTTGAAAAAGGGGAAAACAAGAAAATGGCGACTCCTCCGGTGGTGAGATTTCCGATCTTTCTGACTGTGAGAGTGGTAGGAGTCCTCGTTACGCTTCTTCTTCTCACCTGGGCTCTACATTTCAGAGGAGGACTCGCTCTCGTTTCGGATAACAAAGATCTCATTTTCAATGTAATTTCTCTCTCCCTTGTCTCCCTTACTTTGATCTTCGACGTTGTATTTCATTTTTGATGCAATCGAATTCTATAGTAGAGTAAAAATTATGCAAACTGAAAAAGTTTGTAGTGGATTTTCAGCGCATGGTTTATTGGATTTGCTTTATTGAGATTGTATTAGGTGATGGGTATGAGTTATTGTTTCTGGGTTCTTTGATCTCAGTGTTTTTTGGGATTCCTAACATTTTCTTTTTCTCTCTTCTCCCTATTTGGATGCTCTGCAGAATAATGAACATCAATATTTGGACATTGAACACACTGGTTTTGGGTTATTATCTCTTTGTTTATAATAGTTCAAAATTGAAGGAGTCATTCATTTTCTGTTACCAGTTTCGAATGGTGAAAAGAAAATAAAAAATGCAAGAATTGGGAATTTGAGAACAAAGGGTATTGTTTGCGTGAATCTAACTGGGATGGAAACTTTTTGCAATATGATTGTAATGTGATCGTGTTGGTGAGAAGAGTTTAAAATTACATGGAAAAGGATGTCTTTATTCTGCTCTCAAGAATGCCACAATAAATTGGGAAAGCCAAGGGAGTTTTCTGTGGGCTTAAGTCATTTTGCAATTTGGCAGACGCGATTTATCTTAAAAATATGGACTAATCTATATTTATTGAAACTTGAAAGCTTTGTAGACATTTTTTACTGTATATATATATATACATTTCCTCTGGTGCTGCATCTACTTGCAAACTGCAACTTCAACAACATAATATGAACATACTATCTACATGTGGTTTCCCCACCACAACCCTCTCTTTTCCCTTAATGATGTTTGAAGTTTGATGACTTTATTGTTATCATGTCCTCTGTAGGTGCATCCAGTGTTAATGGTCATAGGACTCATTCTTATTAATGGTGAAGGTAAATTCCATTTCTTTTTCATTTTATTGTTAAGTGGAGATACAATTCGTTACTAGCATATCAACATCTCTGCAGAACTCTACTCCGTTCATCATTAACTTATTGTTCTGTTCTATATTGCACTGTAGATTTTTCCTTTTTTAATATCTTAGTAAAAGTATTTACAATGAGGAAGAACACAGAATATGAATGGTCAACAAAATGGATGTCTCAGAAGACAAGGGAGGGAAAGGAGAAATAAAATTAAATGGGATAGACCGATTAGAGTAACCTAAATTAGGTGTGTAAGGCTATATGTAATGCAACAAATGATATGAGAAATCGCATTTAGCCTTTGACTAGTAGTATTCTTATTTGTCAACTTGCACTGTCATATCCTTTGGTCAATTCTGAATTCTATTCCTTATTCTTGAGAGAGAAGTCCTATTTGATTCTTCAGCCTTGTCGTGACAGCCTTTCTAGTCTAATTGAGAAGTTTTTATGAAATTGTTTTAGGCCTTGCAAAGGGATTTGTGATTAACATGTTTTAACTTTCATTAGAACCTTATATAATTTATCCCCTTTTTGTGAATTATGCTTCAGCATATACTGAGTGACTCTCTTTATTTCTTATGCAAAGTCTATACCAAGTGTCTGTATACTGATATAAAACTTTGCTGGGATGTTACACTGTTTCATCTCCAAACATTATATTTACATGCACAGCTGAATTTATTGGCTGTAATCTGACTCATTTGATGACGTCTTAAAAGATGTTATATTTTGTTTCAAGGAGGTGATTGAACGAGTGAAACTTGATCAATTTGCATCAGATCTGTTGCTAGAAAAGGGGATTTCACTCAAGTTATTATTTGCGTCTATTCTTGTTGAGATACATAGCCTTTACATTTTATGAATTTTCAATCATATTTTTTTTTAAAACCCCTTGTTGTTTGCATTATAGAAATGGTTCTTGAAAAGGAAAAGTGATTTTAATTGACTTGTGGTCTTTGGTAAAAGTTTTTTTTTCAAAAGACACTATTAAATTGGGTACTAGCTGATATATGATATCAAGTACCAATGATTTATGAACTATTGCATTGACAAGTAACTCATAAAACCTGAAATGGAATTATATGAACATGTAAAGCATGACAGTAGTTAAAATAAGATTTTAAACTTGTTTTATCTCCACTTACATATCCTCTCCTTTGTAAAAATTACTCAGTGTGCCTTCTTTTAAACAAAACTTACAATCTAGATCGATATGAATTGGTGGTTATTGTTCTAGTAATAAGACATCTTTATTTAAGCTAAAATTTCACTTGTCCTCTAAGTTATACCCTCTCATGTAGTGTTTGAGTGGTCATTCCAGCATGTGAGCCTGACATTGTTTTCATAAACCCGTTGATTCTCACCCATGAAAAGGAAAATGAACCTGTTTCCTATTATTTTTCCAGAGTGCTTTTAACCTCCAAAGGCCTAGGACTAGTTTGGTCTCCCCTAACCCTAAGCAAGGCTTGTCCCCCACCCTCTCCCACAAAAGGAAAAGTAAAGACAATGGCAAAATATGGATGAAGACTGGACTTGATTCTTGTTCTGATATTATAAGAGACATCATTGGTGGGCTGGTATCTTCAATATGTCCTTACCAGATTTGTATGAAAATGTATCTTAACTAAGTCAAGTGAACTTAGTGTCTATCCATACTGTGGTTTTCTTACTCAGTCATCCTTTGATTATATCTTGAGTTATCATTCCTGGCAATTTAGTACATCTAGAATTAGTCGTTTAATATCTTTCTTATGGCCTGTCACAGGGATGCTTGCGTATAAGACAGTATCAGGAACAAAAAGCTTCAAAAAAGTAGTTCATCTTACATTACAGTTTCTTTCTTTCATTTTAAGCGTAATTGGAGTATGGGCTGCATTGAAGTTTCACAATGATAAGGGCATTGACAATTTCTACAGTCTGCATTCATGGTTGGGACTTGCTTGTCTTTTCCTATTCTTTATCCAGGTAGTTTTATTATACTGGTGACCTTTGATCTTTGTTACTACTGTACTTTTGAGCTTGCATTCCATAATTGCATGTATCTCACTTCTTGCTGTAATCTTTCAGTGGGCCGCTGGATTTGCAACTTATTGGTACCCAGGAGGCTCAAGAAATAGTAGGGTTGCCCTGTTGCCATGGCATGTATTCTTTGGGATCTATATTTATGCCCTGGCTATAGCTACAGCTACTACTGGTATTTTAGAAAAGGCTACATTCCTTCAAACCAACAAGGTAATATCACGCTATTCCAGTGAAGCACTGCTGGTCAATTCCTTGGGCATTTTGATCGTTATCTTAGGTGGCTTCGTTATTCTTGGGGTCCTTACACCTTCAAATGGTAAAGCTGAAGTCATTAGGGGAAACGAATAAATGGATACTGCTATATGTTAATGGAAACTGCTAGATTCTGAAACAGTTGAGGTTGATGTATAAAAATCAATTTCGAATATATACAGGTTTACTTTTCTGTTCAATTTACTTGAGTTCCTTTCCCTTCCTTTTGGCAATGAATTTATTTTTTCATAAAAAGAAAGAACTTGGTGGCATAGAGGTTTAAACCTAGCAATAAAACCCTTTTCACCAACCTGCACCTAGTGACTTCTGTAGCAATGAGCATTGATTTAATCTTTATGGACTTTTCCTTTACATGATTTTTCTGTTATGTGGTTCTTTGTTTTGTGATTCCACAAGTGTCTAACTGGACTATAATTTTGGATAAGTGGGCTGCGTTATCTCTTGTTTACCAATATCTCAAATGTTCCATGACAAAGAAATAAGATAAAATCAATTGTCTGTGCATTGCGCATCTTTCATTAATCTCATTGCATTTTCATTCTCTCTAGTGTGCAACATCATTAGCTTAAAGATTCATGAGCACTACCTCCTAAAAAGTGAGAGGTAGCTTAGCAACCACCGGGACATATTTCTCACATTTAGCATCGAATAGTACAAATAAAATTAATGGTCACAGGAGGAACTTGCTTTTGGAAGAATCAAGAATGCAACAGTAATATAGAAAGTATTTAAATTCACTGATACGTTGGCAATATGCCTGATAAAGCATCATAAGTACAAAACTATGTCAAGCAATTCATGGAATACGTTGGTATTCCATGGTTTCAAGTTTTGCAGACCGAAGAATTCATGATTTACAAAATCCAGATAAGGGTCAAAATAATAACTAGAGAACTTTAACATGCTACACTAAAATATAGACTGAATAATTGTCCAAAATTCAGAGAACACTAAAATAAAAACAACAAAAAAACAACTGTTACAAGTGAGAATGCATAGCAAGATTGCCCGGAGAGGCGAAAATCCGCACTCTTCACTGGGACAGGTGAAAACGGAGGAAAGTCAAAAATTTCAGAAGATCAGAAAAGGCCCATTACATTATTCCAAGAGGGTAAAACAATACAAAAAGATGCATCACAACATACTTCTCAACTTTTATTGTTACTAGCATGGTATATTGGGATCCTTGCACACAAAATTGAGATGATCCACATTTGCATCATTTATATCCATAACTGTTCTCCACTATATTCTCTTACAATTACAGGCACACTTGTGGGAGGGACCTGCAGAAATGAAATTGTTAAACCAAATATTTTTAGGATTTGACTGTATAAATCATTGCAAACAGTGTAAATGAAAAGAAAAAAACGAAGGGATAACCACCTTAAGAACATAAAAGATAGCATATATTTTAACATTGGGATTTGGGAATGGAGAACTTTATTGTCATGAATCGGATGATTTCTTGTCCTTCACTCTTTCAATTTTCCTCTCTCTACTATTTATATTTCTAAAGGAAAAAAAAATATAAACAATTATATGCACGTTTCTTTGATTGTTTCTGTTTGTCTATTATTTTTTTTGTTCTTCATAGTGCAAACTTTTCTTTTGATCCTCCTTCAGACTCATCCTCCCAAAACTGCATAACTCTACAAAAGAAGACCTTAAAAAATCTCTCTAAAGACCAGCCAGACACATTGCAAAGTATGAGGTGCCAGGATTAATTGTGCCCTACATGCATTTGCTTTTAGCAGCAATTAGATAAATCCTTTGAATTCCACAACTTACCATGCCATAATCTGTGACGATCATTGACACATAATCTGAAGGTGTTGCATCATAACTGCCATCAATTCAGAACTATAATGTCAGAATGGGAAAATGACAATATTGGTTTGGTGGTGTATTACATCATTTAAAATGCTTACATCAGATTCAGAAGTTGCAGGTTTTCAGTATTTGCCCAACCATCCAAGTAGTTAACATCTTCTCTACCTGGAATCTTTGAAATGACATCTGGATCACCTGCAAGAACATGAATAGAAACTTCAGACTTCTAAAGAACACAAGGCAAAATCCCATAGGTAAATTGTGAATAGAATCCCAATCATCTGCTACCACTATATACACATACCTAGTTCATTTGAGCATATTGAATCAAGCTGCACCCTTTCATGAAATTTATAAGCCTCGCAACACACTAAGACAGGCACACGGAATGCATGAGCAACCATTGCAACACATGCAGTGCCAACTCTTGAGTAAACAGTTCCATTAGACAACACTGATGAAGCACCCAGAAAAACTCGAGTAACTTCATGCATTATGTAGGAAACAGCATTTATATGAGTATAAGTACAGCTAAGACCCTTTTCCACCAGCCTACGAAGTAAAAGTTGCCCTTTAAGCTGTGGACGAGAGTCAACTACCACAACACGGAACTGTTTTCCTAGCTCATGTGCATGTAATAGTGTCATTTCAACTGCTGATGATGATCCATAAGTAAGAAGAACATCGCCATCTCTTATTTTTGTGACTGCATGCTTGACTATTACCTTGTTGGCAAGTATTATCTTCTCACTTATAAAACGGTCAATATCTGACTGAAGTAAAGTTTTTGCTTCTGACTCAGACAGAGTCAAAGGTAACTTGGCAATTCGACTCTTCAGAAATCTAATTGCATTTCCCATGCTGATTGAAAGAGGTCTACACTCAATAAGAAATGAAACGTAACTACTTATTTTTGCAGTAAGGTCTCTTGCAAGAGTCTTCTCAGGTGGAATACTGTAGTCTTTGATGGCCTGTTGAAATGCTTTAAGCATCGCAATACAACGAGCATTGCCACCAGATACATCTCCAGACAGATACTGCAATCCTACCTGACAACCACCATAAAAGGCCACTGAAATTAGAGGAATAATATGCATTAACGTTTCATTTACAAAATATTCTTACAGGCCGTAGGTTCACCATATCCATTACAGTTAGTGCCTCCATCACCAGGAAACACAAAGTATGATACAGTAATCAAGTTTCAAATGCAAAATCTACTTAATTACCATTATAGCTAATCAGCAAATTATACACACAAGAAGCATCATTTTATCATGCATTGTTCAACATTACATGTCATACTGCATATAGACTTTATCCAGGTTTACTAAACCTTTGACCACAGCTACAAGGGGTTCCAGGGTTCCATTTCAAGATTAATCCCCTTGGTACTATCTAATTGTTGAGTATGGTCCATAAACTTACATGCCTAAGGAAAGACTTGGAGTGAAGGTCTGGATAATCTCATAAGCCACAATAAGAAAAAAATTATGGGTGGTGTCAGATTATTTATCACAAATATTCCATATTTATGTGACGAAAATCTCTAACAGTATAACAGTAATAAATTGTAACAAGATACACTAACGTAATTATTTCCAGTTTTAGGAAGTTTATTTCTCAGGAATATACTACTTTGAGGCCACTACTTTTCTTAAGGGTGGGCATAATGGTTCTCATATTGGATTCTGGAAGGACCATTGCCTAGTGGATTTCCCTTTAAGAAAGGCTTTCTCACACCTCTATCACATTTCTTCCTTACATAATTCCCCTATCCAAATTTTCATCAGCTCTCAAGATTCCATTGTTTCTTTGAACTTCCATTTTCTCTGACATTTGAATGATAGAGAAACATCTGAATTGGAATCTCTTTTGGTTCTTCTTCACTCCTTTATAGAGCAACTTTCCTCTTTGATAAAACTACTTTGGAAATCCAAAGCTCCTTCTAAGGTCACGTCCTTTATTTGGATTGTGGCACTTAATAGGAATATAGGAATAATACTAATGACATGTTGCAGGTTCGTAGACCACACAAGGCTGCGTGCATCCCTCGACTCTGGATCAGTTCATACTAAATAGTTTTGAGGTTTTGGTGGGGAAAAGAGACTTAAAATTTTATGGCAAATAGGAATATTTGGATTGTGATACTTAACAGGAATATAGGATTAATACTAATGACATGTGGCAGGTTTGTGGACCACATAAGGCTGGGTCCCTTGACTCTGGAGAAGTTTGTACTAAATAGTTTGAGGTTTTGGCGGGGAAAAGAGACTTAAAATTTTAAGGCAAATACACAGTTTATGCTGTAATTTGGTGCATTTGTTAGAGCATAGTTCATGGATTTTTTTTTGCGCCTGCAGCTGATTTGGAATAACATTATGCATATGGCTTCCATTTGGCACAAAGCCCATGGTCTTTTCAAGGGAATTTCCCTCTCAGATAAGTAGAGTGCAGACAGCCTTACTATACTGACATTTTTCTGTTTCTGTAAAGGAGTATATCTTATCCTCCTTTACTGTCGTACTTCTTTCTTCTTTGTCTTAATAAATTTTTTCTTTCGTTAAAAAAAAATAAAATAACATAAATACCTTGTAAACAGCAGGATGCATGGGATCAAGTTGGAAAAGCTTTGCCTCAAGATCTGGAAGCTGACTCCCATGTTCATATTGTGGCAAATGCCTGAACAACTCAACTCTGTTTCTAGCTTCAGTTTGTTTTACCACAGCACGTCGTTTAGCTTTCTCCACTCGGCTCTTATCATCATATTGCATGCGTGGTTGAGGAACATCTTTCTTTCTATCCTTTTCCGATGGACGGTCACCTCCCTTCTTCTCGGAGACTGCAACTGAAGCACTATCAACCTTTTGTGGAGGCTTTGGAGATTTAGCTGGTTTTGCATTGACTGCTGTCACTGTTCCAGAAGCCTTGTTTCCTTCAGCTAAAAATACATTCAAAAACCAAATTAATTAGTAGGGTCACGGTCAATCATACAGAAGAGTTCTCATCAGAGCCCATGAAAAGTTACTCATTTTAGGTTTGCTACACTTCATTAAAGAAAAAAAAATTGTGTCCACGACAGTATTAAAATGAAACCAGATCAGTAGCAGGCATGACTGAATAATTAGTGCACAAACAATATAAACAAGTAAGCACTTCCAATTAGATAGTCATGATACAGATAGACAAACCAATAGAACACACTAATACACACCTCTAGCAGCAGCCTTTGCAGCTCGTTGAGCTTCTTGAAGAGCACGCCTTTCAGCTTTTGAGGTTTTCTCTTTCTGTGATTTTGAACTTGTAGGTTGTCTTTCAGCTTTCACCTCCACTGCTGATCCTCCTCCTTTGTCTGCTTTTTCTTTTTCTGAAAGGGATTGAGGAACGAGAAGAGGGTTAAAAATGCTTCAATTCCTAAATCATGTCACATCAAAACTTAGGAATGTACAAGACTCCACCACAAAGATCATACATGGAGGCTGGAGCAAACAAATTTTTCTTGTGGTGATAAACACAACACTAGGATGTAATTGACAAGAAGCTAAATAAATTGATTTAACAATGATTAATTGTAAGTTCCAACTGGCCAAACAATGTTTAAGTCAAAACCGCAAAAAAGAAAGCCATGTGGAAATTAATATAATGTGGCAAAAGATATACGCACTTAAAAAAATGCCATAACAATTTTAGAAAATATTATTGTTTTGGTATATTGACTGCAGAAACTGTCACAAAGACCAAACTACCCAATAGAAAATTAGAAAGAAAATGTTCACTTGGAGTATCAGAATTAATTAAAAGCCGCAAACCATCAGAGTTCAGATGGCTATACTAGCTGGCTTTAATACCAAACCAAGACATATTTTGAGTTACTTAAGAAGCACAGATGCTTGTACGAAGTAACCATAGCCAAGGCCAATAACTGGTACTCCTATGACTTGGGTATGAACCAGGTACTTTAACATTTTATTCCATTTTATTCTTTTAATTTTGGGTATAATTTGGATATGGTACAGATAAACTTCAACTACAAAGGCAGCAAATATGGTTTAATTTGTGATACAATGTAGAGAACAAAAATAAGGATTAACATAAAAATAATCTTTGTTATTTTGCATTTGCCTATTTTCAAAAGAAGAAGTTTGTAAGTGCACATTCTAATTATTTCTTGAATTTAAATTTTACAATTGTTTATTGTGTTTGACTAATGTATACCTACTTTACCCATATTGAAGGTTTTTCAAAAAATTACCATATCCTGTTACCCATACAGTATTATAACAATATTTTAAGGCAGCATTAGTACAACAAAGGATTGACTAATGAAAAGCTGTTATTAACTAGGACAGCAGCTCTAACATTAGAAGCTGATGAATGACTGCAGCAAGAAAATAAAATATTTGAAAGCTTACATCCCCACAGATCTCTGGGGATGATTTTGGTTCAATTCTTAACTGGAAGAACAATCTAGATATGAAATGGCTTGAAAGAAAATAGAACGGGAAAAAACGTGATGTTTATTCAGCCAGCAGTATGTTGTACCACAAGGCTAAGAGATAAGATTTAGAGTTCATGGATTAATGTGTGGAAAAAATTATTCTTATTCTACTTTACCCTGTTTTGACTTATAAGAAGCAATGCCATAGAAATTGCAATAACTAGAGATGAAAGGGAAAAGAGTAAAAGTTAGGGAAGCATTCAGGCCAAAGTAGGACAAAACCAATGTCTCAACTAGAACCAGTGAGACTAAAATATGCTTGCATAGCGTAGTGCAGTGTTAAGGAAGGTATTAATGGTAGATAATGAACATCTCTTTGATTCAGTGACGTGTAAAACAAAGCTCTTGCCAATTTTCTGGCAATTTCAAACAGCACAATTTTAAAGGAGCTAATAATAGAGTAATGTCTATCCTCCAAAATCACTGCCAAGATTTTGAATGAATCATATTTATGAAGTCAATAAATTTGTGGGATGTACAGAACAGCAATTTTGTTTGCATTTTCTTTTTAACTGATAAGGGTATTTAGTACAGAACATAATTTTCAGTAGCTTTCATTCAATACCCACAAACCTTTCTGATAGATATGAAGTTTATTTCCAAATACACTTGTGGTTTGTTCTCACCCTGAGAGAATAACTGTTTAGTTTTCTGGTTGCTATATTTCAGTTCTTGACTGGGACCTATCATTTGGTATCAGAGCTGGGCTAATGG
Organism: Cercis canadensis; assembly: GCA_003255065.1. NCBI lineage: Eukaryota > Viridiplantae > Streptophyta > Magnoliopsida > Fabales > Fabaceae > Cercis > Cercis canadensis. The sequence goes on from QAOA01001356.1 coordinate 176,607, forward strand.
CAACCAACAAGGAGAGAATTGAAAGGCTTGAAGCTGGGCTTGGGGGAGTGCAGGATGGGTTGCAGCAGATGAAACGTGGTATGGCGGATAAGCTACACCACTTGGAGGACACCGTCAACCGACTTTCAGATGTCGTGCTTTCAACCAAGGACTCTTCCAGTCTCAACTATCGTGAACGAGAGGGCCATGGCCGCACCAGCAGAGATGAAACCAATGGTGAGAGGCACGGGTTCTCATCCAAGACGGCCAAGCTCTTGTTCCCTCGTAATCCGGGGATGATCTAACGGAGTGGTTTAATCGTGTAAACCAGTTTTTTGAATTTCAAGGCACCTCCGAAGCCGAGAAAGTCACTTTGGCCTTTTACCACCTTGAAGGAGAGGCAAACCAATGGTGGCAATGGATCCAAAGGGCAAGGGCAATCAGAGAAGAAAATCACATGATTAACTGGCAAACCTTTGAAGAGGAACTCTGGGCTCGCTTTGGACCATCAGACTGCGAAGACTTTGATGAAGCACTTTCAAGAGTGAGGCAAGACGGAACTCTATGGGACCACCAATGTGAGTTTGAAAGACTGGGCAACAGAGTTCATGGTTGGACTCAAAAGGCTCTTGTTGGCACATTCATAGGCGGGTTGAAACCAAAATTGGCAGAGGGGATTCGGATGTTCAAACCACGTACACTAAAAGACGCTATTAGCTTAGCTAGAATGAAGGATGATCAACTCACACGCCATAAAAGGTTCGTGTGACCACCCCCGCCAGCGCAGGTTCCATTGGCTCTTCCACCGACAGGATGTGCAACTTCGGTGTTACCAACAGCAACCCCAGCCGCTCCAGTTCGACGGTTGGTCTGGGACGAGATGCAGCGCCGGTGAGCTCAAGGGCTTTGTTTCTGGACACTATTGCCAGAAACCGCAGCTGCTGTTGCTGGAAAACCAAAGTGACACTGATGACATTACATGAGAGGAAATCACAGAGCAGCAGTCGGATAATGGGGGAAAAAGGGAGAAGCTGCTACCGAGGGATCAACAAGAATATTATTGAAGCGTTTTCCATCAATGGAACTTGAGGACAAGGTCTCACTTGTTGGGGGGAGTAATGATAGATATGAAGTTTATTTCCAAATACACTTGTGGTTTGTTCTCACCCTGAGAGAATAACTGTTTAGTTTTCTGGTTGCTATATTTCAGTTCTTGACTGGGACCTATCACTTTCACATAAGAGCTGCAGTGGGTTTGCTTAAATTTGTGGCTATTAAAAGGCATGCAAGCCATGATTAAACTTGTACGCTGTGAAACCTNATAATGGGGGAAAAAGGGAGAAGCTGCTACCGAGGGATCAACAAGAATATTATTGAAGCGTTTTCCGTCAATGGAACTTGAGGACAAGATCTCACTTGTTGGGGGGAGTAATGATAGATATGAAGTTTATTTCCAAATACACTTGTGGTTTGTTCTCACCCTAAGAGAATAACTGTTTAGTTTTCTGGTTGCTATATTTCAGTTCTTGACTGGGACCTATCACTTTCACATAAGAGCTGCAGTGGGTTTGCTTAAATTTGTGGCTATTAAAAGGCATGCAAGCCATGATTAAACTTGTACGCTGTGAAACCTAAATACATATAAACAATATCAAATGACGAGATCCACCAAGAACTTAAGTAACAATCACATGGCTGGTGGTTCCCAACAAGAATGCAGCAATATTCTATATCACTGCAAAAATGTTAACACGCGCCCTCTTAGAAAAAGGGTGCTTTCACTTAAAGAAAAAGTACCATTTTGCACGTTTGGATGAGTTTCTCTACTTTTAAAAGCACCCAATTTATGGCTTTTGGAGAAGCTTAGATGCTTCTACAGCTTCTGCTTCTAAACGCTTCTATATCCAAACTCACCAAGGACTCGTATTCTATCCAAAGTTCATAGCCAGTACAAGCCATTAACCTCCCTTTATAAGAATATAAATTGATTATCTTACATTTTCTTAGTTTCTAAATGAAGTTCAAATTCATTGCTTATCCACCATTTCTCAATCTAAACCACTTCAAATCAAGCTATAGGTAGTGCATGAGATTGAAATCAACAAAGAAGCAGCTAAAAAGTAAGGAGTTCAAGCTAACCCGGAATCCCAAGGGGCACATTCACCACCGATACAGTCGTCAATTCACTCGCCGGAACACTTCTAGGTTTTATAGCTGTCAGGTCAAACCCGCCACGAGGAAACGAAGATGCCACCTTCCCAACATTGCCGCTGGCCCCACGACCAGATGATGGCGCGCCATCAAAGAAGTCTCCTTCACCAACAACCATCTTGCTCGAGTAAGAAGATGGTGACAGTGACGGCGATGGCGACATAGGAGCAGGGAAGAATTCAGAGTTGTTATAGCTGCTAGCAGCAACGGATTCACCCCCGAGAGGGGAAGCCGTCGGTAATGCAATTGGACGAGTATGCTGAAGTAAATTGTCCGAAGAATGGCGCGGCGGCGGGATCATCACCGGCGAAAGTGAGTTGCCGGTGGGAGAATCAGCAACAGGAGGGGAAGAGGAAGCGAAAGTTGGTTCGGGTGGACCCGACTGGGACCGTTCAGGTGGAGCACCAGGAGCAAAGAATCCAACTTGGCGAACCTTTGGGTCAATTACAGCTCGTGAAGCTCGGCGAGATTCCATGGCGGAGCTTTAGAGTTGGAGGCGGAGCTGCTACTATTGGAAGGGTATGGAAAATGGGTATTGGTATTTGTGCATGTTTGTTTGGCTGGAAGGAAAATTTTGAAGGGTTATGCAGCAGATGCAAACAAAGGGGTTTTCTCGCGAAAATTGGGATTTTGGATTGAGGGAGAGAGAGAGAGAAGGGGCGATGGGTGGGATCGCGCGCAATTCTATGGAAATGGTGGAGAGAGAGTGTGTGAAGAGAGTGGAAAACAGAGCTGCGCAGCCGAAAAGAATAAAAAATGGAAAAGATTCTTGTCGTTTCTTACTTTCCTTTCCCATTACTAGTGTTCAGAAATCAGAAAGCAAACTTTATTCTTCCAGTTGCATTCATTTTAATCTTCATTATATCAATTTTTTTTTTTTTAGAAAAGTGATGCTAAAAGCAAATATATAAACTTTAATGCACATCTATTTATAAATTATGTCAAAAAAATGCATAAATTATATGAGTAATATTATTTAATGGGAGAAAAATTAATTATAATCTTGTTAAAATTTAACGATGAGTATTAGATGAAATAAAATAATTAAAATTGTTTAATTATACAAGAGTAATTATAAGTTTATATTATTCTACTAATAAATTTTTTTTAAATTATATATATAGTGAATTTGATTTAGCAAAGAGAATTTTGAGCATCATAATTGGAGTTTAAATTTTGCTAATTAATTATTAAAAGAGATTTTTTGGTGCTTCTAACTTTTTGGAGGCTTATGATTATTTAAAAAGATGTTGAACATGTGTAAAATTTAACTTTTTAATAAAAAAAACCAGTTAATATTAAAGTTTAATTAAATTTAAAATCCTTATAAAAATAATATTTAAAAGCTTTAACTTTAGATATGATAGTAACTAAATCACACTCAGGTATACAATTAGTCTAAAAATTTCCTAAAAATATTGAGGTTCAAATCTACATCTTTCCATATTTCCAATAAAAAAATTAATTTTATTTATTTAATGATAAAAAAAGATAAATTGATTAATAAAATACACTTTAACAAACTAGTTATCAAAATAAAGCATTATACAAACCATTTATCAAAATAATATATTTTTAATTATTTTATTTATGAGACACGAACAAGATAAGTCAAACTACTTTGTAAATAGCCTGACTCGAAGAGTCAGACTAATTTAAAGTAGAGTCATACTACTTTAAAATAACATTACCATTGAAGTTACACTACTTACAAGTATTTTATAACTTCTTTCTCTACATACCTATTAATAATTTAATTAAAATTACCTCAAATCGATCTATGTATTTGTTTAGTCAAAGACAGGCAAAAATATTAATCAAATTAGATGTCCAGTCAATTATTACCATGAACAAACAAATCTTTTTAAAAAATAAGAAATTCCCAATTCAGTGTTCAAGCGTCACTGCTTTACTTTCAATGGGGAGATGTTCTATTGGTTCTTTTGTTTTTTCGAGTTGGATTTCTGTCTTTTAATGGCTGCTGGTTTGGGCATCTCGGTGTTTGGTTTAGGGGGAATCACTGTATTCACCCCTAAGAGTCATGCTCCTCGTACACTTGATGGTATAGAATTGAGTTTTATGAGTAACATTTATTCTCCCAAAAAAGCTGACGTCTCAAGTTTGAAACTCTTTGGTGTTTCACTCAATTTCATATAAAGCTTCACATAACACCCAAGAACAAGAGTTACTTCTATCTAAAACTTAGATTTAATAGGTAACTGTAGTGCTACCTCCACTTTTTGGGGGTAGCTTAGGCCATTTAGAGAGTCCGTCCCTAAAAGTTTTTGACAACATTTTTAATATATAGCAGGATATAGCTCATTGACTGTGTTAAATTATTTATTCTCTTAGTCAACTAAAATCAAATCCATAGTCTCCAATTAGATTTATTTTTATTTGTAGATAAATAGCGACTGTATTTGCAATTGAGGGGATTCGAACTGGGGAAGGGAGTGAAGAGACCAACTTTATGATTGAGAGCATGCTCTACTTAACTAGAGCTCTACCTCCTCCAATTAGATTAGTAATGTAGATTTTTTTTTTTTTTTTTACTTTTGGCTACAATTTTGGGTTTGAGCACGTAACTTATAAGCTCTAAAAATGACATCAGTATCACTCAATTAATATAGACATATCTAGTGATGGATATATCTAGTGCAACACTCCTGTGGATGCATACCAAAAAAAATTTAAACTTGAAAATAAATAAAATTGGTAGAAGTCTATTGTTAAAAAGGTTTATTTATACATATTTTTAATTTTTCATAGTTTTACCCATTTTTTAATTCACTCCCTATAGTTTTTTGCTCTAATTGAGTCCTTAAAATTTTTGTGATTAAGTACTTGGTATCAATTCTTATTGTTCTGTCTAAAAGTAGCAAAGGTGGGATTGGCTAACAAAATGCACACATAATAAAGTAACTATGTTTTATTTACACGACGACATTGAGGCTCAAACCTTAATATCTTATAAATTACACAAAATTTTCACATACTATATCACTCCTAATGGCTTCATAGTAAAGCAATTATGCTTATGTGGTATTACCACTTAATCATCTTCTCCTAATCAATCTTTAAACATTATTCTAAATTTAAAATTAAGTAAAACTAAATATTAAATAAAAACTAAGTGAAATATAGGGACTAAATATATAATTAAACAAATTAGTATACACTTTTCAATCAGATTTTATATTATTAGAAAAAGGATAAAAATAAAGAAAAGAATATTCTGATTGCAAATTATATAAACTAAGGATTGTGATTCAAAACATAAAAATATAAAAACTAAAGACTTGTACTTTTTTGTGGTGCAAGTATGGCAAAACCATTGCCGGCGGGGTCAGATCAAGTTTGACCATAACCCATTAAGTGTTGATCCGAAGACAATTTGAATAGTAATTGAGTCGCGAACCAACGTATGTAAAACTTTTTTTTAGTCTTTAAAAAATATAGTTATTGACAAATTCATTCTCCAAAAATTTTTAGTGACAAATTGGTCATTGAATCATTATTTTGTCTGATAAATTAGTCCTCTGGCACTTTAATGAAAAAAGTTCTGGACTCTTACAGACTCATTTCCTAAAATTCTTTTACTGATCTTGCCTAGCTATATTTAAGGCCTCCTTTTCTCATTCAAGTTCTCCTTTTCTTTTTATTGATTTTGCCTATCGGAGGACTAATTTATCAACGAAATAATAATTCAATGACCAATTTGTCACCGAAAATTTTTGGAAGACGAATTTGTCAATAACTACATTTTTCAAGGACTAAAAAAAGGTTTTACTCTTCCATTTATTTTTGGGTTACATAGGTTGACTTGAATAGCGGATTAATCCGTTTTATTAAAAGGTTGTGATAGTTATTAACAGTTTAGATTTTTTCTTTCTTAACATGTCATTTCGGGTCAACCAAAACACTAGACATTTACAATTTGGGTTACAGGGATCTAACCCAATAACAACCCAAACCAGCAAGGTTCACATGGGATGCCGTATCAGTTAATTCCATAGCCTCAAACCCTAGTCATTAAGCGAAAAGTCTGAGTTTCTCACTGTTGAATCAAACACCCCTTGATTGCTATTCTTAGTAGATACATACATAAAAGTATAAAAATATGTATTTTATAAATATAGGTGGTTCGGTTCACNGTATTTTATAAATATAAGTGGTTCGGTTCACTGAACCGTAAATTAAATTAGTCCTAGTCCTACCATATAAGCCATGAATAGGGGATTGCAAAATGTTTGAATACAGAAACTATTTGGATTGTAGCCAAAACAGTTTAATAATTGTAGCCAAATGAGATTTTCTTATTTTTTTAAGCCAAGTGAGAATTTTTTACCAAACTATAATGTGTCCACTTAACCGTAAAGATATATAAATTGACTCTTCTGAAACCATATTATATGTGCCACCCATAGCCATCACAGCTCTTTCTATAGGTTAATTTATTTTAGTTCAATATCTATAGGTTTATTTGCTCTAATTGAGTCCTTAATATTTTTGTAAATAGGTACTTGCTACCAATTGTTGTTATTATTCCGTCTAAAAGTAGGTAAGGTGGGATTGGCTAATTAACAAAATGCACCCACAGTTTAGTAAATGTGCTTATGTGGTATTATCACTTAATCATCTTCTCCTAATCAATCTTTAAACCATATTCTAAATTTAATATTAAGTAAAACTAAATATTAAATAAAAGCTAAGTGAAAATGTAGGGACTAAATATATATAGTTAAATAAATTAGTATACACTTTTCAATCAGATTTATTTTATTAGAAAATAGATTAAAAAAAAATCGAAGTCTAGCCTCTATTATAGTCCTCGTCTACTTTTGGTTGCCACTTATGCAACATGGACAAAAAGAAGTAGTAACTATATGCTCATAAAACCATACATTTGATAGGTTTTCATTTGTGAGGGTGGCAAAACCATCGCTCGGGTCGGATTGAGTTTGACCATAATCCATTAAGTGTTGATCTGAAGATGATCTAATACATCTTCAAAATTGAAAAATGTGTGCCATGTGTATCGTATTGTGTTCAAAATTGCCACCCTAATACATCTTTTTTTGTAACACAAAATTTTACGAATTGAACTAATTACCAAGAAAAAAAAAATTGGCTAGGCTACAGCATAACCGAAGGCACGGCTCACATGAGATCCTTACCAGTTGATTCCACGGCCTCAAACCAAAGACGGAGAGACCAAGTTTCTCATCACTAAACTAAGTGCTCTTTGATTGCCCTCCCAAATAGATACATACATAAAAGTATAAGACTATGTAACTTATAAATAGAGGTGGTTCAGTTCATTTATTGATAAATTAAATTAGTCATAATCCTATCATATAAGCCATGAATAGGATAATATTTCAAAATGTTCGAATATAGAAACTATTTGGATTGTTTTCTTATCTTTTTCTAGCTGAATGAGATTTTCTTACCAAACTATCATGTGTACTCTTCACTGTAAAAATCTATAAATTGACTCTTCTGAAGCCCTATTGTGTGTGCCACCCATAGCTATCACTTTTCAATAGATATCCACTAGTACTTTCTGCTCCCTCTTTGGGTTAATTTCTTTTACATCTAGAGTCATGGCAAGAATAAACATAAGGGGTCGCCAAGGGTTGGAGATAAAAACTAAGGACTGTCAGGGGGGAAAAACTGTAATTCAAAATCTAAAAGTATAAATGGCATATTTTATTTCATGACATTACAAAAAAGACTTGAAATCTTTTTGTGGTGTAAGTATTAGAAAGTTCTAGTAAGGGAAAGCTAGTTGAGCTTTAGGAGGCAATTGTCCCTTCCCTCCCTCGCAACCCTTCAATTCTCCACCATTTTTTGAAGTCTAGCCTCTATTATAGTCCTCATCTTTTGGTTGCCATTTATGCAACATGGACACAACAACTAGTAACTATAAGCTCATGAAACCATACAGATGAGTTTTCATTTATAGGCCTGCATGGCAAACCATCACGCAGGTTAGATCGAGTTTGACCATAACCCATGAAGTGTTGATCTGAACACGACTCGAATAGCTTATGGAGTCCAACTTGAACATAGTCAATTTATTTTTGGGTTACACAGGCCATTTTCAAGTTGACTTCAATAACAGATTGATCCGTTTTATTAAACAGGTTGTGATAGTTATCAACAAGGTTACATTGGTTGACTAGTATTAGTTTTATCTTCCTTAACGTTGTCATTTAGGTTACGCAGCCTGTACACAAGACATTTAAAAGTAAGGTTATAGGAGGCTAACCTGGTAACAATGTAAACCTGATAAGAGTTACCCAAACCTAAATTAATAATTTGTGCCGTGTTCCCGTTTCGCGTCAAAAAATTGCCACCATAATACAATTTTTTTTTTCTGTAAAAAAAAATTTAGGAATTGATTATTAAAAAAAATAAAATTGGCTAAGCTGCACCATAACCAAAGACAAGACTCATGTGGCATGCCTTGTCAATAGATTCACATGACTTTGAACCTAAGCCATTGTATGACAAGTTTGAGTTTCTCAACGCTAAACAAAGCAACCATTGGTTGCCACCCCAAATACATACATACATACATAAAAGTATAAAAAAATATATTTTATAAATATAGGTAATTCAGTTCATTTTACATAAATTAAATTAGTCTTGTCCACATGCATAGCTCACATGGGATGCCATACTAGCTAATTCCACAGCCTGATCAAACCCAAGGCATTGAGCGGGGAGCCTGAGTTTCTCACCGCTAAACCAACTGCTCATTGAGTGCCCTCCTTAATATAGATACCTACATAAAAGTATAAGACTATTTATCTTATAAACATAGGTAGTTCAGTTCATTAACCATAAATTAAATTAGTCCTATCCAAAGGCATGGCTCATACGGGATGCTTTACCAGCTGTTTTCACGGCCTCAAATCCAAGCCATTGAGCAGGGAGTCTGCGTTTCTCATCGCTGAACAAAGCGTCCATTGATTGCCCTCCCTAATAGATACATTCATAAAAGTATAAGACTATGTATCTTATAAATATAGGTAGTTCAATTCATGAACCATAAATTAAATGAGTCCTATCAAAAGGCACGGCTCACATGGGATGCTTTACTAGCTGTCACGGCCTCAAACCCAAGCCATTGAGCGGGGAGTCTGCATTTCTCACCACTGAACCAAATGCCCATTGCCCTCCCTAATAGATACATTCATAAAAGTATAAGACTATGTATCTTATGAATATAGGTGGTTCGGTTCACTGAACAATAAATTAAATTAATCATGCTCCTACCATATAATCCGTCAATAGGATTACAAAATGTTGAATACAGAAACTATTTGGATTGTAGCCAAATGAGATTTTCTTTTTTTTTTTTTCTAGCCAAATGTGATTTTCTTTCCAAACTATAATGTTAAGCGGTTAGGTGAAGGCCTCATAAATGATTCTATATCTAATATATTCTTCACAGTAAAGATGTATAAATTGACTTTTCTAAAGCACTATTGTGTGTGCCACCCATAGCCATCACTATTCAGTAGATATCCATTAGTATTTTCTGCTCCTTCTCTGGGTTAAGTTCTTTTACATCTAGAGTCATGGCAAGAATCCACATAAGGGGTCGCCAAAGGTTGGAGATAAGGAGGATCCCCGATCCAATCAAACGCCGAGCTGCATTCTCCAAGCGTTGTTCAGGGCTTTATAAGAAGGCCAATGAACTTAGCATCTTATGTGGCGTGGATGTTGCTCTCATCATCTTCTCTCCTGCAGGTAAGGTATTATCTTTTGGTTGCCCTAATCTCAATAGTGTAATGGATCGCTTCCTCACACAACCTCCATATCAAATGAATCAAATCCAAAATATAATTGAGGCTCACTGCAATCCCAACGTGCATATCCTCAACGGCAGTCTTAACATTATAAAGGAGCAGCTCAGTGTTAAGAAGGAACGCGGTGAAGAACTCAAACAAATGCTGAAGACCAGCCAAGAGAAGAATTGGTGGGCAGGCCCTATTGATCAAATGACAAAACCAAAACTCCAGCTATTTAAGGGTGCAGTGGAGGAGTTAAAGAGGAAGTTGATTATGGAGACTGAGAGGCGTGTAATTCAAAGTTCTAATACTGAATCACATCCTCAGATTTTTTCAGGAAGTTGTTCCTCTCATCCACCTCACTTTTATTCAAATGGCAGTGGCTCTTCCGATCCACCTCAATTGTTTGCAAGTGAACATTCTTCTTCCAACCTGCCTCCGTTTTTTATAGGTTGTTCTTCCTCAAACTGTAGTCCTCAAGTGCAAGTGCAACACCCTCCAGCACAGGTGTTTCAACCACCAATGTTGCAAAACCCTATGGTTCAGAATCCTGTGCTTCAAAATTCAGAATTTGATGAGAATGAAATAATCATGGTGCCAACACCCCGCGTCCATAACAACATGGGAGCTGGACATGGACCTTGGTTTTTCTGATTTGCGCAATCCTCGTGCAAGATCATATGCCTATGCCCTATTTTATTTTAAACTAAGTTGTTTGAAATTTCTCTTCGTATTAAAGTACTAGGTTTTATGTTTTATCTTTTGTGTCCGATATGAAGTTGGAAAAAATGGTGGTGTACTTGTTTGTTATTTAAATAAAGGGCATGAAATTTATATATATATATATTTATTATCTCTTCAAGATTGAGATCTTTTTTTTTTTTTTTTTTGATTAACTTTGAGTTAGATGACCATTGGCCAAACTCGCCATTTTGTAGCTTACAGGGATAAAACCTTGGGAAAGGGGTGATTAATGAGGGACAACTTTTAAGGTTGGAGACAACTCTATTGAGCCAAGGCATCTCCTTAAGATTGAAATTAAATTAGTCCTATCCAAATGCATGGCTCACATGGGATGCTTTACCAGATGTTTCCACGGCCTCAAATCCAAGCCATTTAGCATGGAGTCACGTTTCTCACAGCTAAACCAAGCGCCTATTGATTGCCCTCCCTAATACATACATTCATAAAAGTATAAGACTATATCTTATAAATATTGGTAGTCTAGTTCATTAACCATAAATTAAATTAGTCCTATCAAATGGCATGGCTTACATGGGATGCCTTACTAGTTGATTCCACAGCCTCAAACACAAGCCATTGAGTGGGGAGTTCGAGTTTCTCACTGATGAACCAAGCGACCATTGACTGCCCTCTCTAATAGATACATACATAAAAGTATAAGATTATGTATCTTATAAATATAGGTGGTTCGGTTCACTGAACGGTAAATTAAATTAGTCTTGCTCCTACCATATAAGTCATGAATAGGATTACAAAATGCTTGAATCTAGAAACTATTCAGATTTTAGCCAAAACAATTTTATAATTGTAGCCCAAAAAAAAAAATTAAGAACCAGCTATGCAGCGCTATNAAGAACCAGCTACGCAGCGCTATAACCAAGGACAAGACTCATGTGGGATGCCTTATCAACAGATTCACATGACCTCGAACCTAAGCCATTGAGCAAGAAGTCTAAGTTTCTCACTGCTGAACAAAGCAACCATTGGTTGCCACCCTAAAAACATACATACATACGTACATAAAAGAATTAAAATATATATTTTTATAAATATAGGTAGTTCAATTCATTAATCATAAATTAAATTAGTCCTATCGAAAGGCATGGCTTACATGGAAGGCTTTACTAGCTGTTTCCACAGCCTCAAATCCAATCCATTGAGCAAGAAGTCCACGTTTCTGACCATTAAAACCAAGCGCCCATTGATTGCCCTCCCTAATAGATACGTTCATAAAAATATAAGACTATATATCTTATAAGTGTAGATAGTCTAGTTCAATAACCATAAATTGAATTAGTCAAATCCAAGGGCATGGCTCACATGGGATGCCTTACCAACTGATTCCATGACCTCAAAGGCAAGCCATTGAAAGGGGAGTTTGAGTTTCTCACAATTGAACCAAGCGACCATTTATTGCCATTTCTAATAGATACATACATAAAAGAATAAGAATATGTATCTTATAAATATAGGTGGTATGGTTCACTGAGCGGTAAATTAAATTAGTCCTACGCTTACCATATAGGCCATGAATAGGACGACAAAATGCTTGAATCCATAAATTATTTGTATATTAGCCAAAACTGATTAATTATTGTAGCAGAAAAAAATTAAGAACCAACTAGGATGCGCTATAACCAAAGACAAGACTCATGTGGGATGCCTTACAATGGATTCACTTGCCTTGAATTTAAGCCTTGAGGAGACTGAGTTTCTCATAGCTGAACAAAGAACCCATTGTAAATACATACAAGTATAAAAATATATATTTCATAAATATATATAGCTCAGTTCATTAACCATAAGTTAAATTAGTCCTATCTAAAGGTATGGCTCACATGAGATGCTTCACCAGGTGTTTTCATGGCCTCAAATCCAAGCCATTGAGTGGGTATTTTGCGTTTCTCAGTGCTAAACCAAGCACCCATTGATTGCCCTCCCTAATAGAAACATTCATAAAAGTATAAGAGTAAGTATCTTCTAAACATTGGTAATTTAGTTCAAAAACTATTCAGATTGTAGCCAAAACAGTTTTATAATTGTAGCCCCAAAAAAAAATTAAGAACCAGCTACGCTGCGCTATAACCAGGGACAAGACTCATGTGGGATGCCTTATCAATGGATTCACATGACCTCGAATTTAAGCCATTGAGCAAGGAGTCTGAGTTTCTCACTGCTGAACAAAGCAACCATTGGTTGCCACCCTAAAAACATACATACACACATAAAAGAATTAAAATATATATTTTATAAATATAGGTAGTTCAATTCATTAATCATAAATTAAATTAGTCCTACCCAAAGACATGGCTCACATGGAATGCCTTACTAGTTAATTCCACGGCCTCAAACGCAAGTCATTAAGCGGGGAGTTCGAGTTTCTCACCGTTGAACTAAGCGACCAATGATTGCCCTATCTAATTGATGCATACATAAAAGTATAAAAATATATATTTTATAAATATAAGTAGTTCAGTTCATTAACCATAAATTAAATTACTCTTATCCAAAGGCATGGCTCACATGGGATGCTTTACCAATTGTTTTTACGGCCTCAAATCCAAGCTGTTAAGTGGGTGGTCCTCATTTCTCACCGCTGAACCAAACGCCCATTGATTGCCTCCCTTATGGATATATTCATAAAAGTATAAGACTATATATCTTATAAATATAGGTAGTTTAGTTGATTTACCATAAATTAAATTAGTCCCATCCAAAGGCATGACTCACATGGGATTCTTTACTAGATGTTTGCACGGCCTCAAATCCAATTCATTCATCGGGGAGTCACATTTCTCACCACTAAACCAAGCGTCCATTGATTGCCCTCCCTAATAGATACATTCATTAAAGTATAAGACTATGTATCTTATAAATATTGGTAGTCCAATTCATTAACCATAAATTAAATTAGTCCTATCCAATGGCATGGCTTACATGGGATGCCTTACCAGCTGATTCCACGGCCTAAAACGCAAGCTATTAAGCGGGGAGTTCGAGTTTCTCACCGCTGAACTAAGCAACCATTGATTGTCCTCTCTAATAGATACATACAAAAAAGTATAAGACTATGTATCTTATAAATATAGGTGGTTCAATTTATTGAACGGTAAATTAAATTAGTCCTGCTCCTACCATATAAGCCATATATAGGATTAAAAAATGCTTGAATCCAGAAAACTATTCAAATTGTAGCCAAAACTGTTTTATAATTGTAGCCAAAAAAATTTAAGAATTAGCTACGTTGAGCTATAACCAAGGACAAGACTCATGTCAAATGCCTTATCAACAAATTCACATGACCTCGAACCTAAGCCATTGAGTGAGAAATCCGAGTTTATCACCACTGAACAAAGCACCCATTGGTTGCCACCCTAAACACATACATAGATACATAAAAGAATAAAAATATATATATTTTACAAATATAGGTAGTTCAGTTCATTAATTATAAATTAAATTAGTCCTATCCAAAGGCATTGCTTACATGGGATGCTTTACAAGCAGTTTCCACGGCCTCAAATCCAAGCCATTGAGCGGAAAGTCCGCGTTTCTTACCATTGAACCAAGCGCCCATTGATTGCCCTCCCTAATAGATACAATTATAAAAGTATAAGACTATGTATCTTATAAATATAGGTAGTTCAATTCATTAACCATAATTAAATTAGTCTTATCCAAAGGCATGGCTCACATGGGATGCCTTACTAGTTGATTCCACGGCCTTAAACACAAGCTATTGAGTGGGGAGTTCGAGTTTCTCACCGTTGAACCAAGCGACCGTTGATTGTCTTCTCTAATAGATACATTCATAAAAGTATAAGATTGTGTATCTTATGAATATAGGTGGTTCGGTTCACTGAACGGTAAATTAAATTAGTCCTGCTCCTGCCATATAAGCCATGAATAGGATTACAAAATGTTTGAATACATAAACTATTTGGATTGTAGCCAAAATTGTTTAATAATTGTAGCCAAATGAGATTTTCTTACCAAATCATAATGTTAAGTGTTTAGGTGAATGCCCCATAAATGATTCTTTATTTAACATACTCTTCACCGTAAAGATGTATAAATTGACTCTTATGAAGCACTATTGTGTGTGCCACCCATAGCCATTACAATTCAATAGATATCCATTAGTATTTTCTGCTCCCTCTCTGGGTTAATTTCTTTTACATCTAGAGTTATGGCAAGAATCAACATAAGGGGTCGCCAAAGGCTGGAGATAAGGAGGATCCCCGATCCTATTTAACGCCGGGCCGCATTCTCCAAGCGTCGTTCAGGGCTTTATAAGAAGGCCAATGAACTTAGCATCTTATGTGGCGTGGACGTTGCTCTCATCATCTTCTCTCCTGCAGGTAAGGTATTCTCTTTTGGTTGCCCTAGTCTCAATAGTGTGATGGATCGCTTCCTCACACAACCTCCATATCAAATGAATCACATCTAAAATATAATTGAGGATCACTGCAATCCCAACGTGCATATCCTCAACAGCAATCATAACATTATAAAGGAGCAGCTAGTGTTGAGAAGGAATGCGGTGAAGAACTCAAACAAATGCTAAAGACCAGCCAAGAGAAGAATTGGTGGGCAGGTCCTATTGATGAAATGACAAAACCAAAACTCCAGCAATTTAAGGGTGCACTGGAAGAGTTAAAGAGGAAGTTGATTATGGAGGTTGAGAGGCTTGTAATTCAGAGTTCTAATACTGAATCACATCCTCAGATTTTTTCAGGAAGTTTTTCCTCTCATCCGCCTCACGTTTTTGCAAATGGCAGTTGTTCTTCCAATCGCCCTCAATTGTTTGCAGGTGAACATTCATCTTCCAATCTGCCTCAGTTTTTTACAGGTTGTTCTTCCTCAAACCGTAGTCCTCAAGTGCAAGTGCAACTCCCTCCAGCACAGGTGTTTCAACCACCGATGTTGCAAAACCCTGTGGTTCAGAATACTGTGCTTCAAAATTCAGCATTTGATGAGAATGCAATAATCATGGTGCCAACACCCCGCGGCCATAACAACATGGGAGCTGGACATGGACGTAGGTTTTTCTGATTTGCGCAATCGTCATGCAAGATCATATGATTATGCCCTATTTTGTGTTAAACTAAACTGTTTGAAATTTCTCTTCGTATTAAAGTACTAGGTTTTATGTTTCATCTTTTGCATCAGATTTGTAGTTGGGAAAAATGGTGGTGTACTTGTTTGTTATTTAAATAAAGGGCATCAAATTTATATCTATTATCTCTTCAATATTGAGATTTTTTTTTTTTTTTTTTTTTTTTTTTTTTTTTTTNTCAAGATTTTTTTTTGTTTTTGTTTGTCTGAGTTAGATGACCATTTAGCCAAAGCGGTGAGACACAAACTTTATGGAGGTGGCTGGCCTCTTCTCAAGATTGAGATCTTAAAAAGACGTGAATATCATAAATTAGTTTAACTTGTATTAGATATAAAAGTATTATTAAACTTGGGACAAATGTTCTGGATTACCTTAAACATTTTTCAGTCAAACTTGATTGTAAAACTCAGCACCAATGCAAGAATAGCGTAAGAAAAATGATGTAAGAGCATCATTTTATAACATCAGCAAGATCATTACTTTGTTAAAGGTTGTGTTGACATGGTGCCCAGTAGGAACTAAATTTATGTCTCTAATGCGTTTGTATAACTCTCACGTACAACTTATGTGAATATTTGTTATACAATAAACAGATTAGACCTTGGGAGAATGATATGCTGATGAGATGAATCTAAATTTCAAACCATAGAGCGACAAAAAAAATAGCTAAACCACAGGGGTAATTGATTTTGTTCCTTAATTGTATGAGTACACTATAATGAAGATTAATGCAAAAAAACTTCATAGGTGAAATGAAAGGCCAAGGGAGTTGAGGATAGATGTGATTTAACCATCAGTATAGAGTCAACTATGGTTCCCAGAGACAAGGCCACGTCCTTGATGTGGAACTTAGTAACTGACTTGCGGATTTGAATTAGTGTGTTGAAATTTCTTCAATGCTACTTTGATTTGAAGGACAATGAACCATTATATGTGATGCAATGATTGTATCCAGGTGAATGTGGGTAACAATTACATCTCCACATTCATACGTAATTTCTCTACAATGGCCACCATATCCAGATGAATGGACATAATCACATTCTCCACCTTTTTATGCATTCTACCTTCAATATACACATAATGCATATGAGGAAGACNGTTGAAATTTCTTCAATGCTACTTTGATTTGAAGGACAATGAACCATTATATCTGATGCAATGATTGTATCCAGGTGAATGTGGGTAACAATTACATCTCCACATTCATACGTAATTTCTCTACAATGGCCACCATATCCAGATGAATGGACATAATCACATTCTCCACCTTTTTATGCATTCTACCTTCAATATACACATAATGCATATGAGGAAGACTCATACTAGTACGGTAGTGGCCAACCACACATTAAAAGTTCAATACAGCAGGATACACTCGTGGTCGTGGTAGAAGAGTAAATCCTGCAACAAACCAAGTTTGACAAGCATGCAACTATTTTTGTTCCATGTTTCTGATACCTTGTTCACAACAGAGTGTTCCTGTTATCAACATCTTTAAACATAAAAGGCAATCCCTGGTTGCAAGTAGAAAGACTGAGAGATACATGACAAAGCATCTAGGAAGGAGGAGAAATGCCAGATGCAACAGCAGATGCTCAAATGGATAAAATACAACTACAAACCATATAAGAATACCAGATAACACATACTGTATTTATATTGTGACCAAAACAGTGATAAATCATTAATGGGTCTCAAAATACAAGTCCATGAACAAAGCAAGCCACAGTCCTTTGAACCCTTTTCCAGTGGCCGGAAAGTCTCAGATTACATGAAACTTGGGCAGACTGGCCCTTTTGATAGACCAAGGCGTACTTCCATCCCATGATGCGTGTCCAGTGGCCGGAAAGTTTCTGATTCACGGGGATCTGCAGGCAACATCAATGAAATTGAGTGAGAGGGAGAAAAAGAGTACAAGGAACAACAACAATGATGAGGCAAAATTATATTTCTTCATCTCCATGAATCCAAAATTCACAATCATATAGACATTTTTTTGCTATGAATCCTTTGATCATGACTGGAGTAGGTTGTATCTAGACTTCTTTAGTGGTTAGAATAATATGGCAAGCTCAAGTATCACATGTGGATACAAAATATGCACTATCTTCCAGTATACTGTTTAAATTATAATGCTAATGAAGTCTTAACCAATGGTGCAAATATTCAAAAGCAATTCATATTCCCAATAATAATTCTATGATAAAGCTTTAAATTTTATTTAGTATAAACTACTCCTTTTATGCATACTTGTGAGTGGAAAAAAAAGAGCGTCAAAAGAGTGTCACATCCAAACATAGAAAATCTGTAAGAAAAACCCACTACTAATGGGGTGCTAGCCAAATGTCAAACAAATCATAGATGTACTATGTCATCATTTTTAAATATCATATAGAACAAATTGTTTCAAACTAACAGAGTAACTGCCCCGACTTATTAATGTAGCACCGTTCTTTATTCACTCAATCACTTGAGAAATATGGGAGTTTCAATAGGTGAATAAACAATGCCAACAATAAAAAAAGACAAAGACAAATCATATTATTACCATTTAGGTAATCCTCAAAACCAAAGTCATCCAGCCTTCCTGTAAAAGCCTCCAACCCCAGCATTGAAGAGGGAATTGCTCCTGGAGGTCTTTGGAATCTACAAGGAACAGTATCATCATACATCCTCAGTAAGTAAGTAAACCAGGCCCAAGAAACAAATATAATAGACCACAGGAGTGGATACGGTCTGAGGACAAGATCAACAAGGCAAATAGGAAATAGCTAAGCCTGCTAGACATAAGAGAATTGAAAATAATATCCAAAGTGTTAGAAATAAGGTTTAAATCATACACGAATAATCTGGAATGCTACTTAATATGCAAGAAAATAAAGAATAGAGAAAATCCACATAGACACTGTGGGCATTATATTATCATTTTAGAATATAATCTTCAAGATACAGGCATAATCCACTTAAAATTAATTTAATATCTGTGTTTCCATTTATAGCAGTGATATCTTTCTTCTCTGAATAATCTTACATATACAGGATCAAGAAGCAAATCAGAATGAAACATATCTCTATACATCATACTCCTTAAAAAAAAGAGGCAACTGTGGCACACAAACAGCTGAAAATCTCAGCAATTCATTGTACCCTGGACAACAATGAAAGAAGGCAGTAGTCAGCACGCACCCCCCTTCCCAGGAAAAAGCCAAAAAAATATCTCATTATTCTTCGGGTTTTTATTGGTCACCGTTCATGCAAAGTATTAATGGACATCTTTATAACAATTAAGGCTGCCTTTTTTTTGCATGCAAAATGATGATTACTTCAAGCAAAAACATTAATTATGGTCAAGTAGATCTGAGCTTCAACCAGACAAGAGTCATGCAATCACCCTCTTGCCAACAGAATATCCACTTAGTTATTGAACAGAATGCAGGGTTAAACACTATCGTACAGACAGGGGATAGGCCTACTGATACATAGCACAATAGTGTCTAGAAGAAAAGAAATTGAATTAGCAGTCTAAACGAGGACCAAGCTCAGGTAAAATATGGATACTTTCAGTAGAATCTATGATTTCCAATAGAAGGGATGGACCATCAGAAGAGTAAAGATTTGGTACATATTAAAGAACAATTCTAGTAATATACAAAAGTCTGTCTCACAACATAAATTTGACTTACACAGTAACTTACATCTGTATATCTTAGGCCAAAGGGATATGTTCTATACTAAAGAGAATTAAATCAAAATTTATCCCCCTGTTAATAGAGCTTGACTTTTCATGAAAATATCAAATAGACTATTAACACATGGCCTTTTTGGGGATCATTGACTCTAACGTGTTTTAATTGGTTATGATTCTTCTACCAGTCATTGTTTGAGGAATAGCTTGGAAAAACCATCACTGTCGTCAAGCTTTAACACTGAAAAGCAGAGAAAACAAAAGGTTTACCACCTTTCAATCTTAATGCAAGTAAAGATCTGATCCCCTGGACCTGAAATACCATATATCAACTTGAATATCCCATATAGCCATGAAAAGAAAGCAGGCCAGCACAACAACCACAACAAAGATGAAGACCACAATTAATCATTCTTACATGATCAGAAGAAAACTACTAGTTTGAAATGGCCAAGCACGATCTATGTGAATTTTTTGTGCTTTATTACCTTGCATATTATATAGCAATCAAGATTCTTATATGATTTTTTTTTTTTTTTTAATAAAAGAAGAACTTATTAAGAAAAGAGAGAAGGATACAATAGAAGGAGGACCACAGATCCTCCTAAAACTACAGAAAGAACAGAACCAAAGTAACAGTTACAATCAACTCAAGAAGAGCGCTCCACTCCCTCTGAATATCCATTAAAGAAACCCCCTTAAAATAACCAAGAGGCAACACCCATAATGAGTCAAAGAAGACAATTCTATTTCATAATGAGCTGCCAGCATCTTACCAACACCCATAAGATTTTTTATATGATTTAAACCATATCTCCCAACATCTTGGAAACATGCTCCCAGGCCCAGCACCAAAGAGAGGCCATATAAACAATCTTACCCCTATAAATAGGGCATTACACTATAAGTTTCATTCACATTTTAATAGTGATATTATCCTACATCCCTTGGTTATGTTTGTGCCTGTGCTTCAAATTCATGTTTAGTTCATGAAATAGGAGGAGCNGAAACCCCCTTAAAATAACCAAGAGGCAACACCCATAATGAGGCAAAGAAGACAATTCTATTTCATAATGAGCTGCCAACATCTTACCAACACCCATAAGATTTTTTATATGATTTAAACCATATCTCCCAACATCTTGGAAACATGCTCCCAGGCCCAGCACCAAAGAGAGGCCATATAAACAATCTTACCCCTATAAATAGGGCATTACACTATAGTAAAATACACCAAAGAACAACGTATCATTATGTTACTTATGTCTTTTTAGGGTAAATTGTCAATAGAATTGCCAAACACCCAACCATCAAACCACATGAGCTGAATCCAGGGCCCAACTTTTATAAGTTTCATTCACATTTTAATAGTGATATTATCCTACATCCCTTGGTTATGTTTGTGCCTGTGCTTCAAATTCATGTTTAGTTCATGAAATAGGAGGAGCTAGTAGCGCCACAAAGTTAGCAGTAACTTTTTTGACCGACTGAAATTTTATGTGAAACATTCAACAAGAGCATCTGTTTATTTGTCTTGCAAAATAAAAATTAAATTAAATTAAAGTTTGACATTATGAAAGGGAAAGGATTCCACTATACATACTTAACAAGATTTAGAAACATTACTAATATAAACAAGGCCCTAATTCATGAAGAAACCACGCACCAATATCATTGTCAATCAATCGTTTCCAAATTTTAGAAAATCATTCCTATCACAAGGGAGGGGACTATTAATTCAGAGAACAGCACAAAATCATATACCTAGACAGTATTTGCCTGTCAAGGTCCATCTTCAGTGGAAAAGCAGTTCCATATAAGTTGACCATGACATTCCTCTTCATCCCTTCCTCTATCCTCATTGCCTAAAAAAGACAGAGAAGAAAATGAATTACAGAGTAGACAAGGACATAGAGACACGAAGACAGTACTTGAAAGTGAACAGTACTTGATTAAGTGTACTATACTTCTTTCATGTTGACAAACACATATTTATTTTAGAGATGATGTTGGCTTACACTTTACTACTTCGCAATACTGACTTTAGTTTAGTTTCAAGGTCTTTGGCTTGTGTATCTACTATCAATTGATGCAGCTCCACATCTAATATTCTGCCCCAAATTTTACTTTTCCAATGAGTGGTCAGTGAAATCTAAAAAGAGTTTATGTGTTCTACATTTTTTAAAATTGAGATTATGATTATTTTTTTTGGTGAAAATTTTCATACAATTCAAACAAAATAAAAATGTTAACTTTTCCTATGAAAAAAACAGTAGAACATTTAGCAATAGAAATACATGACCTTATATCACAATCATTACTTCCCTTCAATGAAAGGTAACCCTAAACTAAATGCCCAAATTAAATTAAGTTATGCCCAGTTCAGGCAATTTCCCCAGAAAGATTCTTACTTAAAATTTCAAACAGAAAAACGAAAAGAGAAAGCTAGAGAAAGTGATTACCGATTGCTGAGAAGATTCTAGAGGATGAGATCCAACGATATCGCTCTTGACACCATGGAGCCCGAACCGAAGCGCGTCGTTTTGGACGCCTCCGATTTGGTGTGCTATTGCCTTTGGCGCGTCTTCCATGTTCTTCCTCTTCGGGCTTTTTTCTTCTTCTTCGGTTTCTGCAACTTCTGAATCAAGCAAAGAATGGAGAAATTGAAGTGCGAAATGCGACCTGCGAGGCTTTATGGAGAGAATCATGGATTGATACGACGTCGTGAACCTTTCTTGCCAAATTCACCACTGTCATGTGCCGGGTGGAGTTCTGGGCTTATAGGGCCTTGAGCCCAGAACCTTTTGGGCATGTGAGCTTAGGACTAGGCCCTAGTTACAGGCTTCACGACTATAGTCTAAAGCCCAATCACGTGGGCCTAGAAACGGAGTTGTGCCTTGTAGAGTAGGGATGTAAATGGGTTAGATTTGTCGAACCGTTTGCAGCACTGATTCACGGTTGGACCGACCAATTTGATTCGGGTTTTAATATTTCCATTCCGCCTCCATTTTATCCATTCAGGTAAAACTTCATATTTATATTATGAGAATTTAGTGATATTACATAAGTATGTCATATTACACTGACGTGGTAAGCATATGTAATTTTTATATTTTATTGAATATAGATATAATTAATTTTATTTTCTCAAAATAAATTTAAAAACAGTTAATTTGTACATATGTCATTCACATATTAGTTAATCTCATGAAATATGATATACTACTTAAATACGAAAAGTATCTAAAAAACCTCCTTATATTCCTTAAAAAAACTTTAACTCAGTAAAAGAAATGCTTTTAATCAGAAAGTTAGTGTTTTTACTTTTATTTTTTTAGTTCAAATTTCTTTGATTATAATTACAGTTATTATTTATCTACTGACAAAAAAGAAAAAAAAATTTTCCTCATCATCATTCATATTTGAGCTTGTTATTGCATTAGGTGAAACTTTTCGTATTTATCTCCACCTTCATTTAATTTTCTTTATACATATCCGACCATTTATTTGATTTAGGTGAAGGTTTTCACATTCATCTTTGTCTTCCATTTACCCAATTACCAGAGTAAAGAAAGTATAATTTTATTTTTTTTTACCAATATATCATAATAAACATGTTCAGCAAAGATTCTAATAGCCAAATAACACAATTTATAATTCACCAAAAAAATAACATAATTTAGAAATTTAACAAAATCTAGCATAGTACAAGGATTTATAAATGGGCCGAGTAATCGGATAATTGGATTGGACGTTATCCTTATCTGACTCCCTTTGAAAGTAAAGATATCCAAATCCAATCTAATCCATATCCGTTTATGAGTAAACAAATCAAATATATGACAAATCTGAATTTATTTACATCTCCCTATTGATATTGACTGGGTAACCTGATGGAGAATCCTTCTTGTGGTCTCTTTTGTCTCCAAAAGGTTAAATTTGATAGTAAAATCAATATTATATCTTTTTCTTATTAATGGCCTATGTTATTTTGTTTAGTATTACAACATAAGAGAGCAAAAATATCATTTCAACTTCAATAGCATGAGTTCACCTGTCATACAACTATCTTAATTTTAGTTAAGAAGTTACATACTCTAACCCAAGAGTGGCAAGAAAACAAAAGCAAAATATAATTAGTTAAGAAGTTGAGAAACCATCATGAGGAAGAGATTATGACGTCCAAAAATCCTTCCATTGTTCTGCACAATTTTTGTGGGAGAACACAGACCAGTCTATGATTGAAAACACAGTTTACACATGAGGGGTTAGAGCCCAAACCATGATGGAAAAAGGAAGAGAAAGGAAAATATTTTCCTTTGATGGAAATGCCTTGCAAAAAGAGACATTGCTTTGCAGATATCACTGTCCATGCCTGCTTATCTAATTCACAAGTTTAAGTTTTCTAGACAACTCTTTCCAATAAATTATTCATAATTCTGCAAACAAAATGTCTCCTACAATGCATGACGCAAGGATACCTCAGTCACTTCAACAAGTAAAACTAAACGCAACGGCTAGCAGGTGTTGTACGTGTTTAAGCACATGCAATCTTGGATCTTTTCCCAATCCCTAATAGCAAGCAAATCAAGGCTGAAAGAGAGGGAGAAAGATAATAAAATAGATATAATAAGTCAATCACGCCTATCCTTGCAGGAAAAAGAGTCAATTGCACCAATTCCCCTCACAATAAGCTTAAGGTTGCGTTTGGTTAGTTAGTGGCCCAAGAAAAAAAAGTTATGCCTCATTGGGGCAATAGAAGATGGGAAGATGAAAAGTTTGAGATACAAACTATTTTTTATTTATTTGGTTTTTGAAAAAAAGAGAGGTTGTTGAAAATAAAGTATTTTTATGATACCAATTATTAAGAAATAAAAATTAAAGTATTTTCGTTTTCCACTGGCCTAACTAAGCACATCTATCCTACGTTTGCAATGGAAAAATATGCAAATGTGGATGAAGCATAGAACAAAATATTCTCCTAAATTTAGTTGATGTTTGATGTTTGCTTAATTACCTGAGTTTTCTAGGTAGTACTGTTGAGTGGAATGTCACTCCTTCTTTTGTATTTCTTATCACTGAACTCTATGTTGTTGCTTAGTGGTTCATTAATAAAATTTATCTTCCTACCATTGGAAAATTTTCTGCTAAGTTCATCACAATAACAAGTTGTTTTTTGCCCTTTCTAAAGTTCATAAGAAGTTAACTGTTTGCATTTAAGTTCTCACCTCAACTCCCAACATAATTAGTATTTAGGGTTTATTTGGGAGTTTGAGGGAAAAGAAAAGAGAAAAACACAGAGGAAAGGAAAGGGAAGACAACTAAAGAAACCAGTAAATAATAAATACATTTTTCTTCCTTTTTCCTTATTCCTCTCAATCCAAACACTCTGCTAAAGAAACCAGTAAATCACATTTAGCAACAAGCTTCGTGAAGCAATATTCATAACATAAAGCACACGGAAATAATTAATATGTAGGGTTATGGTCAGAAAGTAATTTCCGAAAGTAAAGACATTGATAGGCTTGTTAGAGTCTTTGGAGACACAGTTTACACAAACCTTCTAGCATATTTTGTTATTTTCTAAAAATTCTATCAAGGAGCAAATCAAACTACAAAAAGAGAAAAATAAAAAGTGAATGTTAGTTAAATAAATTAAATCCACATAGCAATGATATAATCATTATTAAACTTTCAGATGAATTTTGAGTTCGAGGCCTAGTTTGTAATCGAATCATAAAGTGATGTCACTTTCCCTCTCTCTTCGATTCTGATGTATATATACTCCATCTCTTTTATTAGGTCTCCCCCAGATCTAATCATATTTCTATATATAGCTTTTTACGTGTAGAACATTTTAATGGGTGTTATGTTCAGAACAATATATATATGCAGTTTCGACTTTTGGACCTAAAGTTATTAGTCAGATCTAATCTCTTAAGATATGTGATATGTTAGATCAACATCAACTTTCAGTTATACATCTTTATAAAGCTAAAAATTTAACATCCCTAAAAAAGAGTTACGTGAGTAAACTTTAACAGATAAAGTTATGTCTGGTGATTATCTAAAGTAGTTTTCTTTTCAATTTATTTTGGGTAGGAGAATTCAACAATCCCTCAAGCATATATATATATATTTCAACATCTCTATATAAGAATCACTTATTTTCAACATCTTTGTACACTTAGTGTAGAAGTGAAATAAAAAAGTTTGTGTAAGTCTAATCAGCCAAGCTATTTAAAATATATGTGAGCCTAAATTAAAAAAGATTGTACTATATATATAGATTTATAAAATATGAATTTATAAATATACAAATAATATTATTGTTTGTTTTTTTTTTAGTCTTGCTTTATAGGTTATGCAAGGATCCGTAAGTTCTTTTTTTTTTTTTTTTTTTAATTATAGACTTTGATCCTAAAAAAAGAATATAAAATTAACGAAATAGACCTATACTACTTTTGTTTTATGAAATACCTATTCTAACTGTCTCATCAGTGGTAGTATTATTAGTTGCTCAGGGTTCTATGAACTATGAATGCAATAATTATCCCAATTAATGTGCATGCCGTCAAAAATTACAACCTGCAAAGGTATAACTGTATTCGTATTCTGTAAGTTATGACCATAGCTTTACACTTCTATACATAACACACTTTGAATTTGAGGTGGAAGCTAAGTTACATTTTCCATTTTAATGTAGTGTTATCTATCTTTTTTTTTTTTTGATCTGAAGTGTTATCTATCCTTTTGATTGGGGTGTTCTGGTGGAATACACATTTCAAATTTGATATTATTATAAATATCTTAAAAAATTGAGTAACTCAGTATAAATCAGAGCATTTAATTTTCTATAAAATGAATAAAGAGAATGATACAAGAAAAATGTTGAAAAATATATATTAAAAACTAATGTATAATAGCAATTTATTTTTATGCAATTAAACTCAAATTTTATCGATTATTTTAAAATTTAACATGTACTAAATAACTTAGTTTCTAAAATATTAATTTTAAAATGTGAGTCCCACCAAAACAAAAGGTTATAACATTATATACCGACTTAGCAACCACCTCTGAATTTAATTGGGCCAATTTAAACTTTAACTAAACCTATTTAAACTATTATGTAAATCACATCACAACCTGCTATAGAAGGATAACTAGTGTGTAAATCTCATTAAGCTAAACTTTTTAGTTTTTGTAGGTTGACATTTTGCTCTCAATTACTGTAAGTGTAAATAGCGTGTAAAAGTATTTCTTTTAAAAAACAAAGATTCTGAAATTTAAAAAAAAAAAAAAAAACTTGCTTTACCTTCCACTTTTGCAATATATTATATATTTTGCAGTCATAGTTAGTGGAAGATTGACTTTTATAAGATTAAAAATTGTATATGAACTAAGTGCAATCATGTTTAGAAAAAAATAAGAAAAAGAGTAAAATTTTTTTTTAATCCTTAAAAAATGTAGCCTAGTATTAAGAATCAATTTGTTTGACGGAATAATAATTCAATGACCAATTTGTCACCAAAAATTTTTAAAAGACGAATTTGTTAATAACTATATTTTTCAAAGGCTAAAAAAAAGATTTTACTCTAAAAAAAAACCAAGTGTTCATCTTATTCTAGAGTTCATGAATAAGCTAGAAAAAGAGTGAGCAATATGTGGTCAAATTTTGCTTCTGCTAACGTTATAAAGGATACGTTCGAAGTTTTTGAATTATTTTTTTCTTGAAACCCATTAAAATACTATATGCAAGAACATCAATTCATACTTCATAGGTTAATAATTGGTCAAAGTAGTTAAGTTGGCAGTCAATAAGAAACAGGGCTATATCATAGAAGTGATCATTCATGTGTATCTTGAACGTGAAAAGATACCGAATCTAACCTAATTCCTGCTCTGATATTTAATGAAAGGAAGTTGAGATTCGTAAAAGAATGAACAAAATCGTACTTTCCCCAATTGAGTTGGAGTAATCTACTTGAGTGAAATTACCAAACCTCAGATTTAACAGAAAAGAAAATGCAACTCAATTTTGACTTTTCTTGAACACTTTGCATTCACACGCTGCTGACATTTGCAAAAATAGCACTATTTGAGTTTTGAAGAAAAAATTAATTAATAAATTCAATTAAATTCGTATTGTGTCAATTGTACAAAGTATAATAGTGTATAAATAGTATTCTTCCATATTGTGTTAAGTTGCTCAAATCGATCTTAAAATAATGATATATACACAAACTTATTTGTCATAACATTTTAAAGATTATATTGTGTAATAAAATTAAAATTCAATTGAATCCATTAATTTCTTTTTATCAAACTCAAAATTGTATAATATTATGAACATAAAATTTATGCAGTTATCTTTATCCAAATCCTATAATTATATTGGCACCAAAGTAGGCTTGAAATGCATTTAAAAGGAGGAAGAATAATTTTTGTGTAAAAGTGATTTTGGGATGCCAAAAAGAAATATCCACTTTTGGTGTCTAAAAGTGATTTTGAAATATTAAAAAGTCCGCAACATATATTAGGATATATATAAACTGAAAAAAAAGAATCCATTTTATATAGGTATGCAAAAGTGACTTCGGAATATTAAAAAAAAAATCACAAACAAGGTATATATAATTAGGATTTGAAATTCCCCCTCCCCCCCCCCCCCCAAAAAAAAAAA